>CM041782.1:97884766-98473597 GCA_023374045.1 Limonium bicolor
CCATATTCTTCTGAACCCACCGCAACATGCTCTTCATAGCCATCCGATAAGCATCTTCTGTTGAAAGCTCCATTATATCTTGTGTTTCATCGTGGAAAGAGCCTTTCCTGCAAATGATAGAGGTTCAAAGAGTCGTCATTCATTATTGAATCTTCAACTGTCATAACGTTGCACAGTAGAAAATAACGTGAAGAAAGTGAAGCAGGTTAGGGAGGAGGTAGAATTTAATTACAAAATCTTCATCTTCAAGCCAGTCATCCACCAAAGGTAAGTGTTGAAAACTATTATATCAGCTCCTTTCCAATTCTTGCCGTGGGTGTTAATGGATCCCTTTCTCACTACTCTATCGGATATCCTGTGTGATACAGCATTGTCTGAGTTTGATTCTAGCAGAAATGGGGCCCAGTAGAACTCGATTGTTGCGTCATAACTCTGTACATAGAGAGACAGAATTGTTAGAGAAAGATGAAATAGGATGAAAGGTGGTTGTCCCTTCTTTAGTATAACAGAGGACAATAAAACAAGGAAAGGCACGACACGGATGAAATTTGTATGAAGGACCTTTGCTCTGAAGACTGTTAAGGAGTCATAGGAAGCTTCCATTGATTTTTCATTCTCTGGAATTACAGATTGGAGAAGGCAGACAAGGGAAACACATTGTCCCCTGTTTAGAGAGTCACCTACGAACAACATCCTTTTACCTCGAATAGCTTCCAACATCCTTGTGGCATTGAAACTGCAGTTTACATGTAAAAAGAAATTGAATAAACTATCTGGGTCATAATTGTAGCGAAATCCCCCACTCACTATATTTTAAATTTTACCTCATCATATATTGACTGTAAATGCATTAGTGTACGATATAATTTTTAACTTTTTGTTTTATTAAGTAATGGAACATCATTTATGGATATATCTTGCGCATAAGGAGGGACCTGGGGATCGAGCAGCCACTGGGCTGCCAACGCCAGAACTGGTAATCCTTTTCAGGGCGGCCGTGTTCTTGACACGTCACCTGGGGTTGAATGTAAGGGCAATCGGATTCCTCGTAAAGCGGGTGATTCGACTCGTCCTTGACCCATCTACCATTGAAGTAATCACATCCGTCTGGAGCATTTTCTATCGCAAACGGCAACAACTTCTGCTTCTTCTTTTACCGCTTCTTGTCTGCATCGGCCGTAAAAAAATCAGTTTTACGGACAACCAACCATTTCAGTCGTTTGCACTTTGCAGTATACATAAAATTGAAAGTATCTTGCAGTTTCAGTTTTGTAAATAAACATTCCGACGAATGAATGATGCTTAAACATTTTCGTCAACTCAAGCACTCTGCTGGAGCAGATATTTTGACTCAATAAGCTAGTGAAGCTAGCTGTTGATGAATGCCTGAACCCTCGGAATGACTATTTCTGTGTGTAAAATGCTAGATGAACTCATTTATCTAGCGCGCGAAGAATTGATCAAAGCAATGGATCTGTTAACTTGTAGATCGATCGGGGATCAAAGTCCGGAATTCCGTGCAAATTTCAAGAAACAAGCAAATCAAGAGAGACAGAGTAAGATATTTTAGTACCAGATGATAGTAGAGAGATGGAAGATGAGTGAACGCGATGGAAGTGATCGCCTTCATCGTCGGAGGACTGAATATGTCGGGAGAGAGAGCAGGCGAAGTCTTCGCTGTACAGGATTATAACGAACAAAAGGAATGCGAGGAAGGTGAAGAGGAATGGAGAGGAACGAGTTTTTTTCAGAATTGAAGAAACAGAAGAAGGAGAAGAAGAAATATGACGGTCTTTCATTTGAACTATGCAGAGCTCCCGTGCGTGCGGTGCACTACTTCCTGTTTCAGCGTCGTCGAGAGAGAAACGGTTATTTAAACTCTGATACGGAAGGAAGGAAAGGAAGCTTAGCTTTTCCGTCTTTACTCATCTTTGTTTTCTCAAATGGACGCGGGCATACGATCAAACTATATACAATCACCGGCAACGACGCAACCCACTCAAACTTTTTATTTTGATTTTTGTTTTACAGTCTAATATTCTCCCCGTCTCACTTTTACGTTATTCTTATTGACTTTAATATTTACTCCCTCCGTCCCACCTTGACCGTCCTATTTACTATTTGGACATGTCGTTTGACTTCAATTTTTAACATATAAAATAAATTAATTTTGAAAATTTAAGTTTTACATATGATTCCTTACATGATAAACTATATAATACAAAATTTAGTTTTATAAAATTATTTTACCTTATATGTTTAATATTGAGGTGAAAAAACGTGTCAAAAAGCAAACAGGACACTTATAACGGGACGGAGGTAGTAACATTTAAAAAATAATACAAAATCTATTTTGTAATGATATCTTAATTGGCATGTTTGGTAAGTGGATATGGAAATTGTTAGGAATGATAATATAATTAGTGAGAATGAGTATGAGAATAGAAATAACGAGTGGTTAGTGTATTTCCATTATAAGGTTTGATATCTATAAAGTATCAATAGGAAACTAATTTCATTGTTATTATTAAATATGCTAGGTTATACACATATTATGATAAATTTGTTAATTCAATAATTTTAAATATATTTTATTGTCACATTAATAAAATGGTTACAAAAAATAAAATTAAAGTATTTAGGCCAAGTAAACTATTTTTTCTTTAACATATATAAATATAAATCTTAACATTTTGATACATGGTAGATTATACTAATATTCTCATAAATTTGTTTATAAACAATTCTAATAAATATTTTATTGTTACATTAAACTAAATTTTAAAAAAAGAAAAAAATGCATTTAGCTCAAGTTTAATATTTTAACATATAAAAATAAATCTTATAGGCGGACTCATAAATTATTCTTAGGGGCACAAAAAAAAAATAACGTTACATTTTATTTTCAAGAGTAAAAGTAATCTGATAGCAATAAATTATTAGCTTTTATTTGATAATTAAACCAATAACTATATATGTAAAAAAAATATAAACATGTAGTATAAGATATTAACTATATTAAATTGACGAATATATACATAATGAAAATTGCAAATACTTTCATATTAACTTATTTAATTTCAAAAACTACCCAAATAATTTCCTAAATTTACGAACAAGCCCCTAGGCTGTTCTAATACCATTTTTACCTCAGATTTTCGGTTATTCACTATTTAGCCCATAAGTTTTATAAATGTTACAATTTAATCTTAAGACTATAAATTATACTCCTTAATATATTTAATCTTCAAGTCTAACCCAAAATTCTTCAAATAATTCGAACAGGCCCCTAAAGTCTTTTATATTTCATTTCCAACCCCCAAACTTTCAGAATTTATACAATGATCCCATTTCTTTTTATAAATGTTATTTTTAACTGAATAGTTCATTAAATTATCAAAATAATTAATCCTATCATTTTAATTTGGTCAAACCTCCCATGTGGTCAAGGTTTACCACCCAAGATACTCCTTTGACCCATGTCTTATATAAATTATGAATTGGCCACATTTAGTTCTTTAGTTTAACATTTAAGTACTTAAACTTTATAAAATTCATAACTTATGTTTTTATAATTACGAAACAGCCCCTCTCGGTTTTATTATGTGTTTGTCACCCCATATTTTGTTAAATGTCATTTTGACCCCATTAATGAGCCTTTTGTTCATTTATACATTTATAAGGTTTATAATTCATTTAAATTGTATTTGTAACCTTATGCGTAATTCATGTAACACATAAATTCATCAATATTTTTACTACGTGATTATTTTCACTAAAATCTAATTTTAGCACTAGATTTTTATATAATTTTATATTATCACCCCAAAAGTTTAATAATTAATATTTAAAGCTTTAAATAACCTTAATAGAATGACCTAAACACATGGTCTTAAACATAATACAAACTTAATCATAAAATGACATTAAAATGTCTCCAATACACATATTGTTCTCGACTTTCTATACTTTTTATAATGAACCTTTTTAATTCATTTTTATTTCACATTAAACTTATAACCTTGACTTTAATAAGTCATTAGCACTTAATTTCACTAACCAAATACTTAATCATAATTTAATACACATTATTAAGGTTTAATTAACCCACACACATGTTCTCGGCCTTAGTAAATTTTACAACATAATTAACTTTAAAGCACCTAAAAGTGTTTAAGCACGCGTACATTGTTTTAATCACAAGGACTCCACAACAAGCTCCACCTCTCTCGGCACTAATTAAACTAAAACCCTAGATTAGGTTTTTTATCATAAATTTATCCTTAAACACACAAATTTAGTCCTTAGGACTTTGATTAAGTAGATTACCTCTTACGATTTGATTTTTGTCCTTGGAAGAGCACCCTACAGCTCACGGAACTTCATGGGTAGAACAACCCCATTTCGGCCAGCATTTACACCATGAAAGAGCTTAAGTTAACAACTTAACAAGGTAATTAATTTGGAGAGTTTTAAAGCACAAACTTTGAGCTTAAAGAAAGAGTTTTTAACTTGAAGATTTTGGTAGGATTTCAAGCCATATTCTTGGTCATCTAGAGGACAAAGATCTGAGTTTAGTTCATGGAAGAAACAAAGGAAAGAAGAGGCTTAAATAGCCATAGTTTGCTCTCGGTTTTACCTTAATTTAGAGCTCTTAAAGAAGTGTTTTGGGAGAGATATTTGGCTCAAGTAATTGAGCTTAACATACCCTAATTATCTGTACAAAAGGATGTAGAAAATGGTGTAAGGAGAGGCACATTTTCAAACATATACAAAGAAGGGGCAAAAGTGTGTTTTAGAGGTATTTTCTTACCTTAAGCTTCAATGGAGTCTTCCTTGCTCCTTGGGATGATATTACCATGGATGAAGGTCTTTCAAGGGCAGGTTTTACACCTTGGATGAAGAAGGAAAACAGATGGGAAGATGAGCCATGGAAGGTGACACATAGAAAGGGAAGAAAAATGGAGTTTTGGAGCTTGTAGCTTACCTCACCATTAATGGATGAGCTTTGAACTTTGGCTGGAGCTAGAAGATGAAGAAAAAGAGGAAAGAGAGCTGGGTTCGTAAGGGAGGAAAGGAGAATGGTGTCTGAGCGAGGATGTAGGAATAATGGGAGTAGGAATGGGTATTAGTACAAAGTAGCAATTATTTTATGTCTAGGTTGTACTTCCTTGCTTATTTTACAATCTTCACTTTTCATTTCCCTCTTCTTTTCTTCTTGTGTGGCTGGCTGTACCCATAAATGGGGGAAAGATTTTAAACTTTTGTACATTAATGTGTGGCATTAATGGTGTGTATAATGGACTTGTTTTTATGTGTTAGGTGATGACATGTGTTATTTTTTGTTTTAATGTATATATATAAGTGGTTGTTGCACTTGTAGTTTGGTTTGACTATATACAATATTTTATATAATCTTATCACTTTATTTGTGATATTAGCACATGTGTTAATATGTTACATGTAGTATTAATTTGAGGAGTTGATTTTTCCTTAATAATGTTTTCTCTTGGTTAGAGATTTTATGTATAGTTTGGTGTCCATTTTGGACTATATGTTTATATAATAATATTCATAATGAATATTGCTATTAGATGGATAATTATTGATTATTCCCTTTCATTTAAATTAATTCCTTATTAATTAAGGTAATAAATGTTTGGGGTATTTCAATCTACCCCCTTTAAAAAGACTTCGTCCCGAAGTCGTCTAAATCGAATAGGTAATGTAACTACCCAATGTTGCCCCAATGATGTGTATCAATCTGGCCTATCAATTCTAAGGTCTTGACACTTCCCTGAAGTGTTCATCCATTCCATTCCATCCTTAAATCTTTTTCAAACCAATCAACGTGTATATATATACACAAGTCACGAAAGACATAAGTACATAATCATCCAAGTGTTTAAAACACATAAGTACAACAAGACATCAAGTATGCCCCGCATACGTACAACAAAAACAACACAAAATCCTAGTGTACACCAATGTACGCCAAGAGGCTCTACCCCCCTTAAAAAGGGTTACGTCCCGTGACCCCCAAAGTATCTAACAGCCGCTATGAGAAGAGCGCTGGATACTTGGCTTGCATAGAGTCCTCTAACTCCCATGTCACATCCTCGATCTCATGGTTCAACCATAAAACTTTGACCATCTTAATGGTCTTGTTCCTGGTCTCCCTTGTAAAACCCCATCCCACATTGGGATATGAGTAGTAATGTGAATGGTTTATAAGGATACATATGGGTTGACTACAACAACAAGACCTTCTACTTTAAGGCCCAAGTGAGGACAAAGGGCTTGAGGTGGCTAGTTTTCAAGCCTAGATGGATTGGGAGCTAGGTTGTTGGACAGTTACTCATATGGGGTGTTACAAATGGTATCAGAGCTGACTCAGGACCGTGTCGGGATGATCTACCTGACACCTACTGAGGAGGTCCATGGGACTTTGATGTTAGGTTTGCGACGAGGACGTCGCGTTCTTTGAGTGGGGGAGTATGTAATACCCCCATCTCACATCGGGATATGAGTAGTAATGTGAATGGTTTATAAGGATGGGTTGACTGCAGCAACAAGACCTTCCACTTTTAAGCCCAAGTGAGAATTGAGGGCCTAAAGTGGTTAGTTTTCAAGTCTGAATGGTTTAAGAGCTAGGTTGTTCGACATTTACCCATATGGGGTGTTGCATCCCTGGTCTTGGAGTCTAAAATACAGATTGAAGTCTCCTCGTATCTAAGTGTAGGGTCTAACTCAAGTCACTCGGGATCCAAGATATGCAAAGGGTGAGGCACGTACTACTTCAGCTGAGATACGTGAAATACGTCGTGCACTCTCCCAAGCTCAGCAGGTAAATCTAACCTGTAAGCTAATGGGTCCACTTGCTCCGTGATAAGATACGGACCCACGTACTTAGGGCTAAGCTTGCCCTTTTGCCCGAATCTGAAGATGCCCTTCATAGGCGAAACTCTACGAAAGACTCGATCGCCCACGGCAAACTCGAGGTCTCTCCTCCAAACATCAGCATATTAGTTCTGTCTGTCCTAGGCAATCTTTATGTTCTTCCGGATCTGTAGAACTTCCTCCTTCACTTGCTCAAGGTACTCAGGGCCCACGCAGATATTCTCATTGGCCTCATCCCAGCAGAGAGGTGTCCTGCATGGTCTACCATACAATGTCTGAAATGCTAGCATCTGAATGGTTGCGTGATAACTGTTGTTGTAGGCAAACTCGATCAAGTGTAACCGGTCTATCCAGCTGTAACACCCCAACTACAAACTGTGCACTTAACCATTAGTCACAGTGGAAATCACATCATAAACACTAATCAAAAGAGGCGGTGTTACGCGCCGTTAGCCACCCACATGGCTAACAAGGCTAATACTTACTCAATGTGCCGGTCTGATGGACTAGATATCGAGCGCTAAACTTTACATTACAATCCGTTTCTAAACTGAAAACCAATACATTTACAATCCAACTGTACCGAGTCCATTACAATTCATTACTGATAACAAGTTCGGTCTCACTTTACTAACAATTACACCTAACACATCACACACTACCCATGCTTCGCCATTCCCGTCCTACTCTCGAACGAAGGGCAGCTTCTTTGTACATGAAAAGTATGGGGGGCCCCCAAAAGGGCTCAGCACCTTTGCTGGTATGGTAATCGTGCAGCCCGCATACTACCGGGCCACGCACAACTAATCAAGCATGCGGTTCATTATTTTTAAATCATACATAGAAGCTGTAAATACATATCATGCTTATAATTCACACACATACACTCAAAGGATACAAACATACAGTTAACACATTGCATCGGTTAGATCACATTATTGTGTTCCTTGACCCTTGAGGGTTCTACCTCAGTGGGCTGTTACTTGTTAGACGACACATACTCTTTTAATCGGGTTACAAGTAATTACTTCTTGTATTAAATCGGGTTGATTTCGGTTATCAACTTACACAACATCACCACATATATCCCGTAACAACATGTACACAACACATCCCCATTCTTCTTAGAGAACGTACACTTTACTTAAGGTGCGTCGGATTAAATATAGGTCCGCACACCGTACATATTTACTTTACTTAGATGTGTCGGTCTTAATATAGACCCGATCACACCATACGCAAAATCCCCCTAGCCCAAATAATAATGAGGTAGGTAAGCCTTGGTTAAGCTTGTGGGTGGTTGTAATCCAAGAAGGAAAAACAACCATAACATAACAGAGAGGGAGTTAGAGCAACTATAGACATCTACTCCCAAACACACGTGCACGACCGGGACACCCCGGGTTCCTCACCCCCCAATTATATATGTATGTTAGTTAGTAGTTCCTCTATGGAACTTATCACATTATGGCACCATATGGTGTTATAAACTTTGTCAAACAACAAGGGAGGTAACTTACCATCCGACATACATGAACAACAACAATCGTTAGAAAACTGCATACTACAAGGTGAAACACACATCACTCACAACCACATTATACAATTAACACACTGATAGCCGTAGTTATAACGTTCCCGTAGGTTGGGACGTTAAGTCCGAACACCGGTCTCTTATGTGACTCTAGAGTCTGTTAGTTTCAATTTAACACATATTAGAGGTTAAACGGTGTCGGAACTAAATTCGCCACATAAATGAATTACTATAAACTCATTACATGCTTTATCTTACAAGGCGGCAACATATAGAAAACAAGTTGGCATACAAGCCGGTGTAACCCGGTAGGACACAGGCAAGAAAACCATACCTTACACCATGGGTTACTCTACCGTGTTCTCGAGGATTCACTCCAACGCGTCACCTCACGCTCCCCGGGTAGTTTCCGAACGACTGGTGTTATTATTCAAATGTTTTATTAACAACAAATCTTACGGTATGTAAGCTTCTATTACTCCCGTACTTAACCTCGTTGACCCGTTATCCTTAGCTTATTTATGTGATCTTAAGTTCACAACTTACACATTCACTCTCACACTTGTTTATACTTCCCATGGCCTAAAACTCACCAAACAAGGCCTAATCATCATCTAAAACCATTATCATTCACTTCACCATCATTACAACACTTTAAAACACATTATGGATACTTTTTAGACTGGTCCGGGTTTGTGTATGGGGTTGCAAACCCGGACCAATCCCAGAAAAACGATTCTGCCTTAAAATTGCATTGGTTCGGGTATGTGTACTGGTTTACAAACCCGGACCACATGCCAAAATGACTTTCTGGGACGTTTTTTAGGTGGTCCGGGTTTATGTACTTGTTTACAAACCCGGACCATGTCTGTAGGTGTTAAAATTGACAGTTTTGACCAGTTTTCAACCCTTAATTCACCTCCAATCATTTCCTAAACTTTCCACATGTTTTCTACATGTTTAAACACACTAAAACACTCCTTAAATACTCTTAAAACGTTGGTCCAATTCACCACCCAATTCTTGTTCAAATTCACAAAATTTTCTATTCCCTCTATTGCATTATGCACAGTAGTGCATTTAAAACTTCTTCAGATGTTTCACAACCTTCCACCAACCTTACTAAATCCATTAATGACCATTACTAATCATTCCTACATAAAAGCACTCCGAAAACCCACATTCACTCCTTGTTTCACAAGTTATAAACACTAACTCTTTTCTAGCATTTCTAAGCTTCTCATATGTAAATTGCTACAGATTGTTATCCTTCGCTTTCTAGTTTCCCAAATACAATTTCAAGGCTACCACTACACTCTACTCAACACTACCAACACCTAGTTCTCCAATTTACTAAGTCACCCTAAAACACTTATTCCCTATCGAAATTTCGCCATAACCTCCCCATAAATCTAATATATCCCAAACCATCAACTCTCTCCAATTTCATTCCTAATCTAGCCACACCCTTATAGGGTCCTACCAGCACACAATACCAAATCAAAATTCATCAAACTTCTTCCGACAACAATATAACTCAAGAATCTTACTAAACCACAATATAACAACAATAGCTCAAAAGCTTGGCACTTAAGCCCTTAATTCAAACAACAATTCACAAGTTATTTCAAAATCAACTAAACACATTATTTTCCATGTTTTGGGTTCATTTTTTTCAATTTAACCCATCCCGAATTCTTAGACAATCAAAATTGTTATTTAAGGTAGTTTTCTTACCTTAAACTCACAAGTCCTCCTTTTCTTTTCCAATCTCCTCCTTCTCTCTCTCTTGATCAAAATCGGCCATACGGGAGTGGAGTTGTCAAACTCCATCCCAACATTCAAGAAACACAAAAATGGATTCAATTGAACCATTTAAACCCTTAGGAAATTCTAATCCAAGGAAAGGGGCTTAAAACACAAGGTTAGGGTTTTACCTTTGAGATTTTTAGGAGGGGTTTTCACCCATGAATCAAAAGGAGGGTTCCACCACCATTGGAGTGTTGAACCAACACTCCAAAACAAGAAGAAAATGAAGTATCAAAGAGGGGAAAAATCAGTCAAGAAAGGAGAGTGAAGAAAAATGAGTTTTTCTTGGAGATTTTTACCTTAATGGAAAGAGGGGACTTCAAGCTTCAAGATGGTGCCCTTTTCTCTTCAAATGGGGAAAACCCATGGAGATGAAGTTCATCCTTTTAAAATTTTGAAAAGAGAGGAAGATAGAGGATGATGAGAGGAGTTCAAATATGTAATTATTTTTGGATTTGGAGCTTGGATGTAGCTTGGGTGAGCAAGAGAAGAGAGGGTAGCCATGGGAGAGGGCTTGGAATCGTCCCAGCCAGAGGAAGAAGAAGAGAGAAATCAAAGGGGAGAAAGAGAGAGGCTACGTGAGTGGGGGAAAGACATGAGAGGAGAGAGAAGAGAAAAGGTAATATATACCTTTTTCACTTTTCACCTTTTTCCTTTCTTTTCTTTTCTTTCTTTTCTTTACTAGCTAGGTGAGTGTGAGTGAGCTGACTTTTATTTTAAAACCGGTCCCACTTATACATATGAGTTGGAGCGTTTTTTCATCTTTTACAGAAAACGCTCGTTAATTTACTCAGTTTTAGCACTATTCACTAACCGGGCCCGTTTTCCAGAATTTTCTCGTTTCTTTAATTTTAATGGTTGTTAAGCTCCCATTAATGTTTAATTATAGTTATATAATCAACTATAATTTTTACGGGGTCGTTTGACTATTTAAAGTCACGTTTTCGGGTTTTCTCTAAAAACGCGCTTTAAGACTCTATTAGCGTTTTAATGCATTATTTAGATCCGTTTTCTTCAGGAATTTTTCCCACATGTTCTTAGTGTGTAGTTAAGGTATAAAAATATATTTATAACCCGAGTGAATGTTATATACCTCCTAAAATAATTAAATACGCGCCTTCACCTTTTGTGACTTTTACGCATTTTCTTTTTCTATTTGGTTTTTATTTCTTCACCAATGATCTTAAGGCATAATTGCATAATTAATTAACACATTAAGGTTTGGGGTATTTCACCAGCTGTCCTGGAAGTCTAGGGCGCATGCTCTCAGCAAGTCCTCTAATGTCTGAATGGTTCTTTCACTCTGGCCGTCCGTCTGTGGATGAAAGGTGGTACTCAGCTTCATTCAGGTACCCAACGCCTCCTGAACCTACCCCCAGAATCTCAAAAGGAATCGAGAATCCCTATCTGACACGATAGTCTTAGGCACACTGTGGTGCCTAATAATTTCCTTCTAGAAGATGTCCGCCAACTTTGGGACCTTCTAGGTGTCCTTAATAGGTATGAACTTTGCCACCTTCGTCAGTCTATCAACGATAATCCAGATGGTTTTTGCACCTCCCTTAGTCGGGGGAAGGCCGACTACGAAGTCCATGGACAAGTTCTCAAACTTCCAGCAAGGAATTGACATAGGCTGCACCAATCCTCCTGGCCTCATGTGCTCGAACTTGACTTTCTGGCAAGTCAAGCAGGAGGTCACAAACTTTGCTATATCCTTCTTCATACCACTCCACCAGAAACGGATCTTTAGATCCTTATACATCTTCGAAGAACCTGGGTGGATGGATTAGGAAGAGCAATAAGCTTCCTGTAGAATCTTCTCCTTCAAGTCTGGGCTCGACTCTGGAATGCATAATCTCTCATTCAGTCTAATCAGCCCATTATCGCTGAGTCTGAAATCGTATTTCTGCCCCTGGAAGATACCGTCAACTAGCTGCTGTCGGATGGTCTGTATGTACTGGTCGCCATCCTATGCACAGCGTACTTCGTCGACTAGTGAAATACCCCAAACCTTGATATGTTTTTTAAATGTTAAACTATGGTATTTGAAGGCTAAAAAGTGTCTTAGAAACATTAGTGAACAATTTAAACCATAGTAAAAACAATAAAGTACTATAAACACTGTTTGAGCAAAAACATGCTCTAAGCTTGGAGTGAACTTAGTTAGGACCCAAAGAGACTACCAAGACTTAATAATATTCAATTATGATTAGATGAGGCTAATTAAGTCCTTAGGAAACTTTGGTAGACAATTAAACCAACCAAAACACAAGGAAACACCTTAAAGTCAATTTAAGCAAATACTTGCTCTAGACTTGGTGTAACCTTGTATAAGACCTAACGGTCATTCCTAGACCTTATTAACATGCTAATGAAAATTTTAAATCAATTACTAAAGAAGACCAAGCCTGAAAACAAGCTAAAACACAAAATGTGCTTTAAGGAGACTTAAAGCACATTTTTGAGAAATTATCTTGTAAATGAGTTTTGAGTGGCTAAATGTCCATCATTACTCTTTAATTAACATGTGTACTACTTAGTATCACATTAGGAAGTCTAAATCAATGGGAAAACAAAAATTTCACAACTATGTGCCTTGTTTTGTGAATAGTAACTAAATTAAGCAAGTTTATAACATAAGTCAATATAAGTAAGTTAATTGGTCAACAAAGACCAAAACACCCCTAAGTAATATAAGGGGTCCGGTTTTTATTGTGGTGAGTCACCACTCTTGCTAGCTTGATAAGTAAAAAAAAGATGACAACTAAAGTTTACTATTTACTTTATAAGTAAATATCTTGTAAAAGCAAGCTCTCATTTCATTCCTTCCTTTCCCACTCATTTCCACCGTCTCCAACCTTCTTCCTTCTCTCTCCATCTGTTTTTCTACAGCAAATAGCCATTCTCCAACTTCCATTGCTTGTAACTTCTAGCTCCATGGTCCAAATTCAATTTCAAGACCACCATCCTTCTAGTTAGACCAAGCTCTACACTTCTATCTTTGCAAATCTTCAAAAGCTCCATTTCAGTGCCATGGAGATACACCATGGAAGGAGTTTGAGCTCACCTTTTCACACCTTGTTGTTCTCCTTTGCTTCAAGGTTAGAAAACTCAAAGAAAAACTTCATTTCCTCTGTTTTAATAAGTGACCGAAATCACCTTCTTCATGGTGTTTTCTTTTGCTTGTTCTAGCTTCATTTCAATCGTTCAAGGGCTTGGTGGAGTCCTCTCTTGCTACTTAGTCAAACTCTCTTCCAATTCCAAGGTAAAACATTCATTGTTGTGTTTTAAGACAATATATATAACCTAGGGTTTGTAAATGAGTTTAAGCATGAAGCTTGAATGCTCATTGGTTTTACTTGTGTAATGATTAGAACATTGACAAGTAACCAAGTCCTCTTGCTGATTTCCAAACAAGGAAGAACAAGAGAGTTCAAGTAAAAGTCTTGAAGAAAAGAGGTAAACAAACTATCTCAATGTAGTTTAAATGCCTAGGAAAAATGAGCTTGATTTGCTTAATAAAATACCTAAGGAGCCAATGGCAAATGAGATAGTAAAATGCTCTCAAGGAGTTTATTAAGGGCATATGTATTGTGGGTGTATTTGCAGGTCAAAGGCAATATATACATGTGGAAATTCAGTGTTTATGGTTTATGTTATTTAAGGGCCTAAGATCCATGTTATTTAAGGGCCTAAGTGCCAAGAAATTTAATTATGCACTATATTGTGATGTAGTGTAAATTTGGTGAAGCTTTGTGTGTGAGAAGGTTCTTGATGGATTTAGGTGTTCTTGAATGTCTAATGGTGAAAAACAATGTGTTTTGGTATGACAATGTGCTAGGAGAACCCATGGCAAAATTTGGATAATGTATAAGAAGTTTTAAGTGTTTAAATGAGCCTTGAAGAAACTAGGGAGTGTTAGAAAAGAGTAAATGTTTTACTAGGGAAGAAAACATGTATTAAGGTGTTTTAGAGTGTTATAAGGGTTTAGGTATTACCTTGGAAGTTCTAGAAATTCAATGAGTGTTTTTGAGGATGTACTAAAGTCTTGGAGAAGTTTGTTTAAGGTTTAGGTAATGTTGATGTACAAGGAAGGAATGGTGTTTAGGTAAGGTGTGGAAAAGGAAGTTTAGTTAGTAAGAAAAGATGCTTGGGAGATGATGTTATGATGGTGAGGAAACATTTTGGTATAGTGGTCATTATAGGTGAAGCACCACTTAGAAAACCAAGTGGGAAATGTTACAAGTATTAAGAGATTGTGTAAGAAAAGTGAGTAACAAGTTGGACAATGTTTTAAGGTGAATCAAAGTGATATTTTGGTATTAGAATATGCCTAAGTTCATGTGTGAAGTTTGGGTAAACAATGGGTGAAGAGAATAAGTGGAACAAGGCTTGAAAATGCTAAATATAGCATTCTGTAGCTTTGGTCTGGGACTTGGTTCCAGGTTAAGGTCCCGGACCACATACTAAAAACAGGCCGAGGGTAGCATACATGTCTTGGTCCGGGACTTGGGGTCAGTACAAGGTCCCGGACCACCCTATTAAAATCACCCGAGAGTTTCCTTAAGTGCTGGTCCGGGACTTAAGGTAAGTACCAAGTCCCTGACCACTCTAAAAATGTTGTTTAAGGTATGAAAATGATGTGTAATGATGGGGATTGATAAGTAATGACGTTATAAAGTTGATAAGGACATGTTAGGTGAGTTATAATGACAATTAAGTCGGTGAAAGGTTGTAGTAAAATGTGAGAGTAAAACAAGTTAAAAATGTGAAGTTATTTAACTAGTTAACGGGGTTAGCAATGAGCGTTAGACTTTAAGCAATCGTGTTACCCCTATGTTAATGAAAGTAAATGTAATGTTACCAGTTGTTCGAGAATTGTTCGAGGAACATAAGTGGACATGATAGAGAGGTCTCCGGTGACAGGTATGGTTTTCTTGCAACCTGTGTCCGACCAGATTACACCAGCTTGTATGCCAATGTGTTTTTCTGTATGTTTGCCACGTTATAAGATAATTCATGAAACGAGTTTACAGTCGTTATTGTTGTTGGGGGTTTACGTACCGATACCGGTAACCTCGAACGCGTATGAAAGGCTAGTTAACCATTATTAGGTAAACGTAAGAGAACAGTATCCGGTAATAACGTTTCCAACCTAAGGAACGTTCTAACCACGGCTATGCGTGAGTTAGTTATGTGATGTTTGTGTGTGAATGTATGAACCTCCTTTATGTGATTAACTCAGTTGTAATACCGTATTGTGTGCTGATGTGATAGGTTCCACAGCGGAGTCTTTATCTGTGAATATTTATATATTATGGGGGGTGAGGAATCCGGTTGTTACGGTCGCGCGTTGTTTGGGAGTTGTTGTATACAGTTTCTTCAGCTTCCTCTCTGTTGGTTGTCTTCCTTCATTGGTCTTCAATCACCCCTGAGCTTAACCAAGGCTCTTGACTCACGCCTGTTGGGGATTATGTACGGTGTGTTCGGATCACTATGTCCGATCCATCTTTGTGTTAAGTTATCCGTTCGTCTAACAGGACGGTAACGAGTTATGTAAACGAGCTTAGCATGAGTTTGGCAGCATCCTCTAGGCTCTCCCAGTGAACTAACTATGTGCGGGGCAGTTCCTAAAGAGATTCGTACCCGTTACGTTATGTGTTATTGATGTACTACAATGTTTATTGTGATGTGATGTTATATGTTGTTTAAATGTGTAGTAGGTGGATCATGGATATGAATCCCAGTTTATAAAAGAGACGTTTATGGATTAACCCGACTAGTGGGTATGTGTTGTCTATTAAGGAAATAGCTCCATTAAAGGAGAAACACTCTAGGGTCAAAGAACACGAAGAGTGATTTACTAGGTGTAGATGTGTTGCCTGTATTTGTTGTGACCACTGTGGTGGATTGTAATGTGTTTGTGTTATTTGTGTACATGCATGATTTGAATGTAATCAACCGCATGCTAAGACGACAATTAGTTGTGCGTGGCCCGGTAGCATGCGCGCTGCGGGATTACCATACCAGCAAAGGTGCTGAGCCCCTGGGGGCCACCCTTTCTTCTCTTTCCTATTTCAGGTACAAGGAGCTGGAAGCCGTTCGAGAGTAGGACGGGGTAGTTGTTGTACATGGGTAGCCATTTAAATTGTGTACGTGTTGTAGGTGTAGTAAGACCGAAATTGTTATCGGCATTAGTTTGTAAATACTCGGTGCAGTTGGAATGTATGTGTATGTTGGTTGTTGTTAATAGAAGAGGATAGTAATGTGTAGTTGCTCGGAAATCTAGTCCATCAGACCGGTACAATGTAAATGTATTAGCCTTGTTAGCCACGTGGGTGGTTAACGGCGTGTAACACCAACGAGTTAAGTAATGTGATGAATTAAGCTTTCCGCTGCAGTTTGTTGCTAAGTGTGTTGTTGTTAGTTGGGGTGTTACAACTAGGCTGCTGCTAGCTGACATCGCAAATAAGGAGTGCGCCCTCTTGCTTAATGCATCGACTACTACGTACATTAGCTTTGCCCTCCTTGTATTTGAGGTCGATGTTGTAATCCTTTAGGAGCTCGACCCATCGCCTCTGCCTCATGTTCAGATCCTTCTGTGTAAAGAGATACTGAAGACTCTTTTGGTCGGAGTCACTGTCACTCCGTACAAGTAATGGCGCCAAATCTTTAGAGCAAAGACGACGGTGCCTAGCTCTAAATCATGTGTCGGGTAGTTCTCCTCATGCTTCTTTAGTTGACGGGAGGCATATGCTATAACTTTCACATGCTGCATGAGAACACACCCTAGCCCTGTGCCTGAGGCATCGCAGTACACTTCGAACCCATCGGTCCCCTCAGGTATGCTCAATATGGGTGCCGACGTTAGAATGTCCTTTAGTGTCTGGAAGGAGCGCTCACAAAGGGAAGAAAAATGGAGTTTTGGAGCTTGTACCTTACCTCACCATTAATGGATGAGTTTTGAACTTTGGCTAAAGCTAGAAGATGAAGAAAGAGAGGAAAGAGAGTTGGGTTCGTAAGGGAGGAAAGGAGAATGGTGTCTGACCGAGGATGTAGGAATAATGGGAGTAGGAATGGGTATTAGTACAAAGGAGCAATTATTTTATGTCTAGGTTGTACTTCTTTGCTTATTTTACAATCTTCACTTTTCATTTCCCTCTTCTTTTCTTCTTGTGTGGTCGGCTGTACCCATAAATGGGGGGAAAGATTTTAAACTTTTGTACATTAATGTGTGACATTAATGGTGTGTATAATGAACTTGTTTTTATGTGTTAGGTGATGACATGTGTTATTTCTTATTTTAATGTATATATATAAGTGGTTGTTGCAGTTGTAGTTTGGTTTGACTATATACAATATTTTATATAATATTTTCACTTTATTTGTGATATTAGCACATGTATTAATATGTTACATGTAGTATTAATTTTAGGAGTTGATTTTTCCTTAATAATGTTCTCTCTTGGTTAGAGATTTTATGTATAGTTTGGTGTCCATTTTGGACTATATGTTTATATAATAATATTCATAATGAATATTGCTCATTAGATGGATAATTATTGATTATTCCCTTTCATTTAAATTAATTCCTTATTAATTAAGGTAATAAATGTTTGGGGTATTTCATTGAAACCAAAAACACATAATGGTACTTTAAAGTTGTACCATAAAGGTACAGGTAGAACTTGCCAAGCTTTGTAAGTAATGTTTATTTACAATCAATTACATGACACTTATCAATTTCTAAGCTATGTAATGTTTGTTCGTTATGAGTAATGTCCATGAAGGCACTCCAAAAAAATAATAAAGTACAACCCAACACAATCCTTCGGTGTACTCTATAACCTGCAAATATAGTATAATATAGAGAGTATCGGAGGAAATATCAGTTCCTTATAACTCCCAACAATTAGAATGACTTTCTCCATTATTTTGAACTTGATATATGCTGCATGACGTTCATTAACCTGATTTTTCATAACAACTTAAAAGAGCAGGTATAAACATAGACGCCTCATCCACCACAAATGTTACCCTCTGTGTGTCAACAAGGTAACCACCCAAGCTCTTGAACTCTTTCTTATAAACATACATAAGTAGGTCAAAAGCACATTGTATGGCGTTCATAATACCAACTATAGATGTTTTGCTTTAAAATAGTTTATAGGTACAAACTAATGTATATCATTACTATTTTATATTACTCTATTAACTTTGATTTTAATAAACTTAAGTTCTTTATGTTTAGGACATGAGACTAGGAAATGGGTTGAATGCTGTTTATGAAGTTTAATTATAAATATTCTCATTAATTTCACAAAAGATCAAAGTCTAGGTGTCTAAAGAAAACCAATAAACCATAGAAAATAACTTTACTTTGCGAGTCATCCAAGCACACTAGTTTAGTAGATAACTCAAATTTAGATTAATTCACTAACTAAAAGAAAAACAATAGCTTAGTTTCATAGTACTAACAATAGATGTGTTGCTTTAAAATGTTTTATAACCCAAAGTAATGTGTATATCATTACTATTTTATATTACTCTATATTTTTACAAACTAAAGTTGCTTTATGTTTAGAACTTGGGAATGGTTTGAAATTTGATGAAGTTTTTCAATTATAAAACCTAAGTTTTTCAGTTGAGATATATACTAACCAAGATTGATGCGTATATGCCTAAATTTGGGAATGGTTGAATGTGTACGCTCACGTCACTACTTAGGTTTTTCATTAAAATCACAAGATAATAAAGATTACAAAACTTACACCTCACTTAAATATCACACAAGAATAAAGATTACAAAACTTGGAAATGGCGGCAACTGGCGGTGCGCACGAGGCGGTGATGGGCGCGGGGTGACGGGAGGTATGTCGTCAGACATGGCGGGGTACACCAAGAATGGAGTGTCAAATATTGACCACTAATTCACAAAATTTTAATATAATTTGGTCGATATACACTTTAGAAATCTATAGTTAAAAGTTCATACACAAAAATTATCCTCTAATTTGATTATGTCTAACCAATACACAATTGCAATCTTGAATTTGATCAAGACTAACACTATATTAAGAGAATTTTGAAACTGAATATGAAAATAAATACAAGTTACAAAGGTTGCTTATATTCGTACTTTAAAATTTTTGTTAACCAAACATATTCTAAATAACCCGAAAAAACCGAATATCTCAAAGACTAACCCGAACCAAAAACATTCGAACCCGAAATCAATCAAATTGAAATCACTCAAATCTAATTTAAACAGATGATCCGACCTAAATATTGAATATGACCTAAATATTGAATATTTATAATTGACCGAATCTGAATAACCTGAATTGTCAAATCTACCAACCCATTTCACGTGAGAAAATGGAGCAAATTTTTGTTTTTATTGAAAATCGAAAACGATTACGGAAGTTGGACATGCTTTCCTTTTCATGAGAGATTAATTGTTACATGATCAACTGTCGCAACCACTCCAACAAAACCGGATTGAATTTATCACAGATCCCTGAACAAATAAATTAGTGCCGCGTTAATGATCGTAACGTTGCACCATCATCACCCTGAAGAAAAGTAGAAGCAAAATTGAGTAGCTAAAAGATATAAGGGGGCGTTTGGTTCAAAGGGGGAAACGGAATGGAAACAGAAAGGGAATGAGAGGAATGAAAAGAATTCCCTTTGATTTTTCTGGTTGTTTGTTTAAGCTGGGGAAATGAAACAAATAACCGGTCAACGGCCAGCCGGCAATGGTCAACGGTTGCGGCTGCCGGTCAACGGACCATTAATTATTGGTCAACATTCACGGTCACCGGTCATGGTCATTAGCATCGGTTAATGGTCAATGTTATCGGTCAAAGTGTACTGGGGAAAGGGAATCCCATTCCCTAGTAGGGGGTGGGGAATCAGGAAAAGGGTCTGGGGTATCCCATCCCTTTTCCTTTTCCTGAAAACAGGAAAAATTGGCAAAACAAACAGCAGGAAAGGGAATCATTCGATTCCCTTTCCTGATTACCCCAAAACAAAACGCCCCTAAAGATGGAAATCGACGAGTATATGTATTTATACATTAAGGGGGCGTTTGGTTCAAAGGGGGAAAACGGAATGGAAACAGAAAAGGGAATGGAGAGGAATGGAAAAGAATTCCCTTTGATTTTTTTTGGTTTTTTTAAGCTGGGGGAAATAAAATAAATAACCGGTCAACGGCCACCGGTTAATGGTCAACGGTTGCCGGCTGCCGGTCAACGACCATTAATTGCCGGTCAACATTCACAGGTCACCGGTCAATGGTTATTAGCCATCGGTCAATGTGGGGATCAGGAAAAAGGGTTTTGGGGTAATCCCATTCCCTTTCCCATTCCGATTCCCTTTCCTGATTACCCCAAAACAAACGCCCCTAAAAGCACTCTCGTATAGAATTCTGTCATTTGCGAATGTATTGCGACAGCAAGCAAAATCTCGGAAAATTTCCCGGGAACGGGTGTTTGGCCCCCTCATTTCCCATGCAAGAGTTTCTTCCATTCTAATTCCCGATTTCGGGTTTTTTTTTTTTACCCGTTGTAGTGAAGCCGATAATTCATTTATCGGCTTCATTAATGCCGATAAATGAATTATCGGCTTCACTACAACCTGAAAATCGACCGTTGAGGATTTGTAGTGAAGCCGATAATTCATTTATCGGCATTAATGAAGCCGATAAATGAATTATCGGCTTCACTACAAAGCCTATATAAGGCCGCATCGCGTGAGTTGGTAGAGATAGAAGCCTCATTTTTTAAAAAACACCTCAAGGAGTATCCAAATCCTCTCCTCTAAAACACTCTCTTTGCATAGGAACGTATGGCGGATCAATATGATATGGGTGAGCATGGTCCGTTGGAGTCGCAGCCGTTTAGTTTGCAGACGACACATATATCTGCTGCGTATCACTCCAATGACCCGGTTAGTATTACTAACTAATGTATAGTGTAATAATTTACTTTTTTAGTGTATTTAGATATTTGATATAGTGGTAATCGATGCAATAATTATAGTTTCTTTGTATATGATTAGTATAAGTAATTTTGTTATTGTTTGGTATTATTTGGATTATATACATCTGTTTGTGTAACAGTAATTCTGTTTAATTATTAATTCAATATAATTGCTTAGTTTATAGACCGTATGAGTTAGTTATAGGTAATGTAGCATAACAATTTCTGTAAATTATATTCTAGATGATTATAAATGGTTTAGTTAAATAACATTTACTATATGTAGTTGTTTAGTCCAATTATTATCTGTTTGTGTAACAGTAATTCTGTTTAATTATTAATTCAATATAATTGCTTAGTTTATAGGCCGTATGAGTTAGTTATAGGTAATGTAGCATAACAGTTTCTGTAAATTATATTCTAGATGATGATTGATGGTTTAGTTAAATAACATTTACTATATGTAGTTGTTTAGTCTAATTATTAGCTGTTTGTGTAACAGTAATTCTGTTTAATTATTAATTCAATATAATTGCTTAGTTTATAGGCCGTATGAGTTAGTTATAGGTAATGTAGCATAACAATTTCTGTAAATTATATTCTAGATGATGATTAATGGTTTAGTTAAATAACATTTACTATATGTAGTTGTTTAGTTAATTATTATCTGTTTGTGTAACAGTAATTCTGTTTAATTATTAATTCAATATAATTGCTTAGTTTATAGGCCGTATGAGTTAGTTATAGGTAATGTAGCATAACAATTTCTGTAAATTATATTCTAGATGATTATAAATGGTTTAGTTAAATAACATTTACTATGTAGTTGTTTAGTAATTATTATCTGTTTGTGTAACAGTAATTCTGTTTAATTATTAATTCAATATAATTGCTTAGTTTATAGACCGTATGAGTTAGTTATAGGTAATGTAGCATAACAATTTTTGTAAATTATATTCTAGATGATGATTAATGGTTTAGTTAAATAACATTTACTATATGTAGTTGTTTAGTCTAATTATTATCTGTTGTGTAACAGTAATTCTGTTTAATTATTAATTCAATATAATTGCTTAGTTTATAGACCGTATGAGTTAGTTATAGGTAATGTAGCATAACAATTTCTGTAAATTATATTCTAGATGATTATAATGGTTTAGTTAAATAACATTTACTATATGTAGTTGTTTAGTAATTATTATCTGTTTGTGTAACAGTAATTCTGTTTAATTATTAATTCAATATAATTGCTTAGTTTATAGACCGTATGAGTTAGTTATAGGTAATGTAGCATAACAATTTTGTAAATTATATTCTAGATGATGATAATGGTTTAGTTAAATAACATTTACTATATGTAGTTGTTTAGTCTAATTATTATCTGTTGTGTAACAGTAATTCTGTTTAATTATTAATTCAATATAATTGCTTAGTTTATAGACCGTATGAGTTAGTTATAGGTAATGTAGCATAATAATTTGTAAATTATATTCTAGATGATGATTAATTTGTTAGAATTGTTATTTGTGCTCTATTAAATTGTAATTTGTATGGAATGTAGATGTATGCACAGTACCAAAATAGGAATTTGAAAACAAGATCCTGCTGGAAGGGTGCTACTACCCTACATGACGCTATACTTCCATATGTTGCTACAGCTGGTTTTTTTGGGCCAGCAAATATGAGATTGAATAACTGTACTGGCATCATCAGCGCTTTGATTGATAGTGGCGTCCTGAGACCCACACTTTCTTGATGCCATTCGGGGAGGTTACCATAACCTTAGAGGATGTTAGTGTGCTTTTTGGGTTGCCTATTGGGGGCAACCTATCTGTTTCCCCACCAGTAATGTGGATGTTAATGCGGTGTGCAGCGGCTTCTTGGTGATGTCCCCCCTACTCACAAGGGGAACCAGATACCCATTGCGTGGCTAGCTGAGAGGTTTGTCGAGACAGACGCTGACTTTGGTCAGCGTGACCCTATTGTTCATCAGCAGCACGCGAGAGCATATATTATGAGACTGATTGGAGGGTTTCTGTTTCCCAACTCTAATGGGGACAAGGTGGATGTCAGTTATCTGTTGCTGTTGGAGGATTTTGCCTACAGTGGGGGGCTTAGCTGGGGGTCTGCGCTCCTTGCACATTTCTATAGGGAGATGTGCAACGCCACCAAATTCGACACTAAGTATCTGAATGGCTGCAGTAAATTGCTTCACCGTCTGGGCATACGAGCGTATCCCAGCATTTAGGCCACGACTCACCCCAGATCGGATTAATCTTTCACCCCATCTTGCACTTGCTCATAGGTAACAAACTAGACATTGTATGGTTGTTGAAATAATATTTTATAAATTATGGCACAACTCTAATTGTATGTCATGTTGCAGATATAATGGCAAGGGAAATAGTATCACCGCTTTCGTTGCGCGCCAAATTCTGGACAATATGAGGATTCCACCGAGCGAGGGAGAGGTAATATAAAACTAAACCTTATTACAATACTAATTTATTTGTTATAATTTGTTTGCATATTTTTAATATTTATTTCGATGTTCTATAGTGGATTTGGCAGCCGTACGGTGCCAGATCACCAGAGCCAGATAGGGTGGCTGTAGTGGTATTTTTAATCCACTACAATGTTGTAGAGGGTCACCAGCCGGACCGGGTACTGCGCCAGTTCGGGTATGATCAGCCTATTCCTGCTCCCCCACTCGACTGTGACATGCTCCATGTAATCACCAGGACCGGTAGGCCAGATGCGCGATGGTGGGAAATATTCCATGACCACATCCAGATGTGGAACAATAGGAGTCAGTTCCGGGTGATTACACCACAGACGCCAAGGAGCATCCCACTGGACAGGAGGAGTGCATATATGGTTTGGTTCCTCCAGCATTCTGTTGCTTGGTTCACTGTCGAGAGTAGGAGGAATGTCATCGTGGTAAGCATTTATTTAAATTGTTTGTCAGTTGTTCCTCTAGTTTGATAGTTCTATTGTTTTTAACCATTATATAATCCGTTGTTGTACCTGGTTGATCAGGCGTCTGCAGTGGAGCAGCTTCAGAGGATCCCTACTGATCCTAGTGTTCGGGGATATGCCACCAGACTATCTCAGACTATTGATGTTGATCACTATCATCGGTCTGTGCCATTCCCCCAGGAGTTGTCACAGCAGGCGCCAGATAGGGTGGAGTTGCAGTACCCTGCTTATCAAATCAACGACAATCCTGCCCCCAGAGCTGCTAGAAGCCGGCCGTACAGTCAGAGACGAAGAGGGCCGCGTGACTACGCACCACCACCACCACCACAACCCCAGAACTATCCTTCATCTCAGACACAGCATTCCATTGTCCCTGTTACAGTCAATGAGGAAGAGGGATATCGGCCATCTTTTGAGCCACAGCCACCTTCTCAGCCAGAGCAGACAACCTATGGCCAGGTACCCCCTGATTTTGGTGCACACTTTGATGCTGGTGCGGGTTCGTCGAACCAGGTTGCTACTTCTGTTGACAACATGACTACTCAGGAGCTGGTCACCTTTTGTGAGCAGCTGATATATGATGACGCAGAATTAACTGGACAATTTAACTGGGCCAATTTAGCTGGTGGCGTACAGCAACAAACTCAGAATGTTGTTGCTCCTTCATATGATCCGTCATCTTTGTAGCAGACTGCTCCTTCAGGTACACCACAGCACGGTCCTCCGGCGCCATCTGCTGATGCAGATCCAAGCACACCTGATGATCAGCCCGAAACTGAGGAAGATCGGGGGATGTGGTTAAGGGGCACACACTCTAGGTTTAGGAATCGTCGATTTTTTAATTCAGATTTCACTAATCCTTAGTTTATGGACATTGAATATGTAGTTTTCCCGTGTATTATCACTTGTTCTTTCATTTTAAACTTATTAGTGTAAGGATTTAACATTGTCTTTTCTATTTTTAAAACGTTGATTTATTTGTTATTTTGTCCATTTTTATGAAGCAGTTGTTCAACCCTGAAGTCCCTAAAATTTAGCGTCACGGTTGTATGCATCTAGTACTACATTCATACAAATTTTGGTGCACAACGTGAATCATTTGGAGGTCCAAACTGTAAGCGCAAAGTGGTACCGGAGTGCAGTTTTTTAATATGCAGTTTTTGTGTTTGTTCGCCACTTTGGCCATTATTTTCAATAGGTTGCCACTGTCCGTTGGCCACCAATTTTTGATACAATGATGTATGCATGTAGTACTACATTCATACAAATTTTGGTGCACAACGTGAATCATTTGGTGGTCCAAACTGTAAGCGCAAAGTGGTACCGGAGTGCAGTTTTTTAATATGCAGTTTTTGTGTCTGTTGGCGACTTTGGCCATTATTTTCAATAGGTTTCCGCTGTCCGTTGGCCACCGATTTTTGATACAATGATGTATGCATGTAGTACTACATTCATACAAATTTTGGTGCACAACGTGAATCATTTGGTGGTCCAAACTGTAAGCGCAAAGTGGTACCGGAGTGCAGTTTTTTAATATGCAGTTTTTGTGTCTGTTGGCGACTTTGGCCATTATTTTCAATAGGTTCCCGCTGTCCGTTGGCCACCAATTTTTGATACAATGATGTATGCATGTAGTACTACATTCACACAAATTTTGGTGCACAACGTGAATCATTTGATGGTCCAAACTGTAAGCGCAAAGTGGTACTGGAGTGCAGTTTTTTAATATGCAGTTTTTGTGTCTGTTGGCGACTTTGGCCATTATTTTCAATAGGTTGCCGCTGTCCGTTGGACACCAATTTTTGATACAATGATGTATGCATGTAGTACTACATTCATACAAATTTTGGTGCACAACGTGAATCATTTGGTGGTCCAAACTGTAAGCGCAAGGTGGTACCGGAGTGCAGTTTTTTAATATGCAGTTTTTGTGTCTGTTCGCGACTTTGGCCATTATTTTCAATAGGTTTCCGCTGTCCGTTGGCCACCAATTTTTGATACAATGATGTATGCATGTAGTACTACATTCATACAAATTTTGGTGCACAACGTGAATCATTTGGTGGTCCAAACTGTAAGCGCAAGGTGGTACCGGAGTGCAGTTTTTTAATATGCAGTTTTTGTGTCTGTTCGCGACTTTGGCCATTATTTTCAATAGGTTGCCGCTGTCCGTTGGCCACCAATTTTTGATACAATGATGTATGCATGTAGTACTACATTCATACAAATTTTGGTGCACAACGTGAATCATTTGGTGGTCCAAACTGTAAGCGCAAAGTGGTACCGGAGTGCAGTTTTTTAATATACACCACATAGCTTAATACACCATATTCAATATTCCTGTAGTATCATTACCATAACCATCTCCAGCGTATTCTTGTCCTGCACAACCAGTGCGTCAGCAGCCAACACTGATGGCAAGACCCTCCTTGTCATTTGAATCTTTATACCCACAACTCAGAATCAATAACTTTGTGATGATCTCTTCATTATGATCAGCATACAACGTAACAACATTAATCACACCTTATGTCCCACCACTCTTCAACTGATTCCCTACATCCGGGATTCTAACTATATTTTCTCCAGTTGAAGCAGACGACCACACCCTGATTACTAGATCTTTAGCCACAACACTCAGCAGACCACCAATGCACCTAGCTATGGTAAAAGGATACTAACGAATACAGCATGTCACTTTCGTTATCGAGAATCTAGGGACACGAGACAGCCGTTTAACTACCCGTTAAACTAGCCGTTGAACTAGCCGTTGAGTTTACCGTTCAAGTAGCCGTTGAACTAGCCGTTGAGTTAACCGTTCAAGTAGCCGTAGAACTAGCCGTTGAGTTTGCCGTTGAAGCAGCCATTGAGTTATCTGTTTAACTAGCCGTTTAAGTAGCCGTTGAACTATCCGTTCAGTAACCGTTGCATGCATCTGTTCAACGAATGATGGAAAACTACATGGAGTACAATGATTTCATGGCACATATTCCACTACTAGTTATCTACGATCCTATTGAACCCGACGACGATGATTTCCAGATGCAAGAGTCAATGTACAAGATGCGACGTAACATAATAGCACAACAACTCGATAGACAGAGGTCAGGGAACAATTAGGTTTTACGTAATTGTTTTACAGCAATTACGTATCGGATAAGCTTTCCCCAGTCCCCCAATGGATGTCGTAGAATGGATCTACATTAATATAATATTCAAACGTTGTTTACATTCGCCACTTTGTCCATCTTTGTAAAACAAAGGAACGAATAGGAGTGCAGAACAAATACTATTTCAAAATGTCTGCGCAGGTTGGGGAACATACACTAAAACATACCAAGCCAAGTTACTACCACCACCACAACTTGGCCATCATCTATAAGAGTGATGTTGTTCACCTGGTAGACATTAGAATAGTGGTTGGCGACAACTTCTTCCCTAGAGCTTGTCAGAGAAAGGTTAGTAGCCTTACTTATACCACAACTTCTACACCGTTTCTCAGCATGATGTCTTGACCAAGTGACATTAATAAAGTGTTTCTGAGGATATATCATCTCCTCGGTACAAAGCCATCCACATGTTGGTCGAAGACATCACTCTAATCTATGGTTCACTACTTTGAGGAGTGGTGAGGAAATATACTATGAATTGAAACTGGTGCAACGGTTGCGGAAATGAGAGATGACGACATTATTCCAAGCTGTACCCCTTTTATAATTACATTTTTTCCTGCTACATTACAATAGAATACAATTCCTTATCTTGGAATATTGCCTTTGCCAAAAAAATGATGCTTTAATTATTCCTTGCATGTGATGTATCGTGTGGAATTCCAACTGCGGTGTTTGAAAGCAATTTTTATTCGTTTGTTGAATACAAGTCCTCTGTTGAGCATCGTATTGGAAGCTTCACTCCGCTTCACTCTTCAAGCTTCACTCTTCACGCTTCTCCTTATTTTTCTATTTCTTCCCTCTCTCTTACTACTCCTACTCTGCTCGCCACTTGCGCTGTTTTTTGCTCGCCACTTGCGCTGTTTCAAGATTTTGGTGAGATTTGGGTGGGCTAGGCCGCCCGTAGAACATATAATTGACTATATGTTCCTTTTTAAAGAAAGCGCGTATGAGAAGATGAATACGTATTAGTATGTCGTACTGCAATAAAACAGTGATGGATGTCACTGAATCACTTTATGTATTTGGAATATTTCCTAAGCCAATAAAATGGTATATCAAATCAATCTTTAGTCCTTTCTTATTTAAGAAATGCAAATGTAGAGATAATTCATTACAACAGACAATGGGTAAATTACATTTTTTTGTTGTGCTTGCTAAAGGCACGACCTGTCTGAGCAGGAGCATAATTGGCTAATGCAATAAGATACAATGATAGTGGGGAATTAATTATAACTTGCATTCGGGCATCTTGTCCTTACATGTCCTCGTTGGCGACATAGCCCACAATGTCTTGTTTCACGCTCATAATTCTCATCCATTTCATTATGAATACGGGAGAATGTGGGGCGCCCTCTAACGTTGCGCATCATTGCAGGATCAGGAACAATACGAAGTCCGGCGTATATGGGCCACTTCCCTTGATTTCCTAGTGGCACAAACTTGTTCTCGCTGTAAGCCTGTATCATCGTTTCAAGTCTGTAAACTGGATGAACGTAGTTCCTCCAGTCCAGGGCGGTAGTACAGCACACGGCCATGACATGTGAGCATGGATACTTAAACGCCTGCCATTCACCGCATTCACATTCCCTAGAGTTAATTCGCACTGCAAATTTACCTTTGTCACGCCTTAAGTTCGGATCCCCATTGTCAACCACCTCAAACACCAAATCCATAGCATCGATAACAACCACACGGTGGTAGTTGGCAAGTGTTTGGTTCTCACCTACTTTCTCCAGTAGGTTTTTGGTGAAAAACAACCCACTATTCCTTTGTGCAGTGTAAGTTTCTAAGTTATCTCGAAAGTAATCTATTAACTTGTACAGTGTGCTTTCAACAATAGCTGTTACCGGTAAGAGCCGAACCCTCTTCAACACCCCATTCATGCACTCTACCAAGTTAGTAGTCATATGGCCCCACCTTTTGCCATCATCATACGCACGTGACCACTTCTCAGGGGGCAGCTCGTTGAAAAAAGGAGGAATTGAGGGGTGTAGTGAAAGTAAGTGATTTAATCTGTCCTGAACTATATCCCTCCTGAAATAGTAGCCTGCACACAAATTTTATCAGATTAAGACATACAAAAAGATGAAGACATACAAATCTCTCACAATTACCTGTGTTGATGAGATACTTCTTCCACTCCTTGTTTCCAAATCTTGTCTGAAAGTTTGAAGCAATATGACGAATACACAAGAAATGTTGGGCATAAGGAGGAAGCCAGTACTGTTCTTCCCTCATTATTGACATTATAGCTGCGGCCCGATCCGTAATAACTGCCACATCGTTCCTAGCTCCAATGACTATGTTGCGAACACGGTCAAGAAAATATTTCCAATCGTCTCTAGATTCGCTAGCAACAATAGCAAAGGCCATTGGTATTATCTTGTTGTTACCATCTTGAGCCACAGCAACCAATAATTTTCCTTTGTACTTACCGTACAGGTGGGTGGCATCTATTTGAAGTAGAGGTTTCATATACTTGAAAGCAGTGAGGCATGGCCCAAATGCCCAAAAACAACGCTTAAACCGCCTAACAGAAGTGGTCTGAGTTTCATCTTGAAACACAACAGTTGACTCTAGGTCGACAAGAATTAGGTATAGTGTGTTTGATGGTTATGATATACCTGGGTAATTCGGTAAATGACTGCTCCCAATCACCATAGACCCTTCTTATCGCTTCAGCACGGCCTAACCAAGCTTTCTTGTAGCTAATCTTCCTTTTATATTCTGAGCGGATAAGTTGAATCACAGTCTTCACTTGTAGACCAGGGTTCTCTTTGATCCTTGGTATCATGACTTCAGCTATGAAATTGTAAGTCAAAAAACGATCATTACTCTCGTCTAGGGCTGGAGCACATGTGTGAGGACTGAATTTCCGTATCCGCCATTCAAATGAATTCTTTAGCAGCGCAGCTCGAAATCTGAAAGTGCACCCTTGTCGGCACCTTAGGGTGTAAATTCTCCTGTTATTCTCGGGAGCAATGAAATCTACGTTTCTCTCCAAGTGATACTGTTTTACTGCAGTCACAAGAACATTTTTATCAGCAAATTCTTGCCCCACGACGAACTCTTGACCTGGCCTCCAGTATGGCAAACCGCGTCGATCAATGTCTGATGGTATCTGGCTTATGGCCTCTAAATCCACCTGCGATGAGAACGGGGCTGCAGGAGTGTACGGTGTGGAGGGCCCAGCTTCATCAACCATGTCGTCGTCGTCAGCTAAATCTTCTGGCTCCATCTCAGAATCATCATCCAAAGTTTGTAGATTTTCATCTTCGGCTTGTTGATGCTGGGAAAAATCATCATCGGTTTCATCGTCTTCCTCCGGAGAAGGGGTAGTCACATGCTCGAACTCAACTTGCACAGCCACGTTATTCAGCAAGTCTGAATTCTTGATGAAGTTCGATATCATCAGCTTCACCCGGGAATCGCTAGTAATTTTGAGTGGAAGATATGAGCAAGTTGGATATTTGTTCTCCAACTTTCTGCAAACCATGTTGGTGATGACATAATCTCCCCCTAACTCCAAGTCGACAAGATTTTTGACGGTATCTTTGAAGGATTGATATGTGGAAGACTGGGGAATTTCACAATCGATAAATTTCGACCAATTGGGATTTATATGAAAATAAATACCATCTGGATTGTATTTGAGCTCTACATTTAGGTACAGAGTACATGGGATATCCATATCAAATATGTATAGCAACTGGTTGAAAGAGTGAGGAATGTGTAAAGAGAAGGAAAAATAGGAACGAGATAGCAATGAAGCAGCACAAGTTTGAAGAGCCATTCAGTCGTTTATATAAGCTCATACCTGAAAATTGACCGTTGAGGCTTTGTAGTGAAGCCGATAATTCATTTATCGGCTTCATTAATGCCGATAAATGAATTATCGGCTTCACTACAAATCCTCAACGGTCGATTTTCAGGTTGTAGTGAAGCCGATAATTCATTTATCGGCATTAATGAACATTTATCGGCTTCACTACAACGGGTAAAAAAAAAACCCGAAATCGGGAATTAGAATGGAAGAAACTCTTGCATGGGAAATGAGGGGGCCAAACACCCGTTCCCGGGAAATTTTCCGCAAAATCTCATCGACAATGAGTCATTAATTATGTGACCGTTTATTTTAGTGAGAATGGAATTTATCCTCAAAAATGTCAATAATTTGCTACATCTAGATTGAGAATGGACCTTATCTAATGGATTAATAATTTGCTACATCTCATTCGGGAAGCTAAATTCTGATCAAACTAAAATAAAAAATATTTTTATAGTAAGATAATTTTGTAATTAATGAAATATAGTGGGATAAAATTAAAAATAGAAGAAACTAACAAAATCACTACACGACCTAAGCGCCGATTTGTTTTTTTTTAATCTTTATTAAAATAATAATAATTTAAGTTATTGTAACTTTTAATATATAAGTCTAAAATAAAAAAAATTTATATCATTGTTCATCTAAATTCGAGCTCTTCAAAATAAGACCAGTAATGGATATGTTTTGACAACTTTTAAAAAAAATATTTTTACATGTATATCATGATATTTTAATGTGAGGATATATGTACATAATGTACATGTTTTAATGTGACGATGTACATGTTCAAATGTACATGTTCTTTAATTAACATATGTGCATATTTGTATGGTCATATGTACATGTTTGTATGACTGTCTGTACAAGTGTTTTTCCTTATATGTACATGTTTTAATCTAAGGATGTACATATTTAATGATTCGTACAGGTTTATATGACTATCTATATGTTTTAATGTATATGTTTTTACGTGAGGATGTACATGTTTTAGTGAACATTTGTACAGGTTTGTATGACCATTTGTACAAGTTTTCTTTTATACATGTAAAATTAATTTTTTTTAAAGTTGTCAAAATATATTCATGTCTGGTCTTATTTTGAAGAGCTTGAATTTAAATAAATAATGATATAATTTTTTTCATTTTGGACTTATATATTAAAAGGTACAATAATTTAAAGATTTTATGATTAAAAAAGGAAAAAAAAATTTAATAAAAAAAACAAAACGTAAGTCTAAGAGCGCCGGGCGCTTAAAAAAAATAATTAAAAAAAACGTACGGACGGTAGCCATCTTTGGCTACCTACAGTTGTAGCCAAGACATATGAGATATGGGCTGCTTTCCAACTTTAGAGAATAAATATCAATGTCATTAACTGCACGTGGCAGCGACTTTGAGCAAAATGGAGTCGTTTCATATACCAGTAAATAATCTGATTATCCGATCCAAACCCAATCTGTAAATAACGGGTATGAGTTAAGATTATTGTTCTATTTAATTTTTGTATCGGGTATGAGTTACCTATTAAATATATGGGGGTATGGGTTAAGGGTCCTAACCCAATTCAACCCGACCCGTTTACTTAATTTAATTATAAATAAATATATAAATATGTATATATTTTACTTAGATATGTATTAATTCTATAACCATTAGTATAATAACAAACAAAAATACTATCACTTCTTTAAGCCCACTCAAATAATTATTTTATAAATCCAAATACATTCTCTAGGTCATCTATATCCACCATTCACTGTTTGTTTGAAAACCTAAATACTTTGTCAATCATTAGTCGCACAAACTCCACCGTTCACACTATTTCAACCGCACAAATAACGGCTATGAGTTAAGATTATTGACCCATTTAACAAAATGTTGACATTTGGAAAAACGGCACACAATGATTCAAAATAAATGACCGTCATTTGCATGCTTTTATGGACGACTGATCATTCTATAGAAAAACAAGAGTATTTATATTTAAATGGGTTAAACGGGTCGGTTTTGGGTTCAATGATTTTATATGGGTTGGGTATGGGTTGAAAGTTTGTAACCCGATTATTGTTGGGTCGGGTATGGGTAAATACAATTTTAATTGAGTTGGGTATGGGTGAGCTTCAACCCGACCCGTCAACCCGAAGTGCCACCCCTGCCAGTAAACGCTCTCTCAATAGTGATTCTTAAAATTACAAATCTAATTGGGAAATTTTATGAAATAGCACTATATTTTTGGGTAATTCATAAAATACCCCTAAAAAAAGAAAGATACGAAATGTCACTACATTTTCACAAAAGTTCATGAAATGTCACTATGTCCTTGACCATAAGCAAAAAAGACAAAAATACCCAACTAGTTAACAAAGTACTTTTAAAGTTCACAATATGCCACTAAGTGTTAAAAAATTCACTAAAATTCTCAAAAAATCAAAATATTATAAAAATATAAGTAAATAAAAGAATTTATTTAAAATATTATAAAAATAAATAAAAAATATATTACATTATCATAAAACATTGACAAAAATAAATATTCTTAGATTTTTTTCAAAATTATTTGATACTATAAAAAATAATATAGAGTTTTAAATACATAATTTATACTAACTTTTCTACAAATTTAGACCAATATAGTACCATAATTTATACCAATTAATTAGCATAATTTTCACCATACATTTTTAAATTATTGTTTCTACCAATTTAAATTATTTGGGATTTTTTTCATTTATATTCTATTTTGCAGATGACTTTATAACATAATATAATTTATTTCGAATAAATAATTTAAATTGATAAAAAAAGATAATTTGAAAATGTATGGTACAAATTTTGATAATTAATTGGTACTAATTATGATGCTTAATTGGTAGAAAAATTGCTAATAATCATAATTCTTAACATAATTTATACCAATTTTCTACCAAATAAGCACCATAACTAGTACCAATTAATTACCATAATTTGTACCATACATTATCAAATTATCTTTTTTATCAATTCAAAATATTTATTTGAATAAATTATATTTTGTCATAAATTCATCTGCAAAATAGAATATAAATTAAAAATTATTTTTCCAAATATAAGAAAAATTAAAAGCATTTATTTTGAATAAATAATTTAAAATTGTATGGTAATTAATCGGTCTAAATTATCGTAGGTAATTGGTATAAATTATGGTACTATATTGGTCTAAATTTGTAGAAAAATTTGTATAAATTATGTGTTTATAACTCTATATTCTTTTAACGGTATTAAATAATTTTGAAAAACATATAAGAAATATTTACTTTTTTAAATGTTTTATGATATTTTAATTTATATTTTATTTATTTTTGTAGCATTTTAAATATATTCTTATAGTAATCTATATTTTTATAATATTTTGATTTTTTGTGAATTTTTTTAACACTTAGTAGCATATTGTGAACTTTAAAACTACTTTGTTAACTAGTAGGGGTATTTTTGTCTTTTTTGCTTCTGGTCAACAACATAGTGACATTTCATGGACTTTTACAAATATATAATGACATTTCGTGATTTTCCTTTTTTTAGTGGCATTTCATGAATTAGCCAAAACAATATCAAGGGATACATACTACTTAAGATGAATTATATATGGTTATCCAAAGACTTATCTAAAACCTGTTCCCAACTTTAGAACCAAGACAACCAATACAAAACATAAGTTAACAGGTGGTGTTTCCAAATTTCAGTTTCAACCGTACATGTATTCTTAATTAGTTCAGAACGTAACCTCTATTTACTCTGACATCTAGAACTGTAGGTGACCACTCCTGTAACAACCCTACCGCTAATCCTCTAATTACTGTCTAATCGTCTCGGTCACCTTACTACTCGCAACGGAAATACAAGTACAAACGGCGGGTGATACAATGCCCGTTAGCCGCCCATGCGGCTAAAGGCCTACTCTACCTACAGTCACGGTCTGATAAATAGAAATATACAGAGCTTCCATAAATACTTCCTATAACATCTACATCATGCACTTACAACATTTGATTACCGAGTATACAAAAATTATAATCCGAATACATTCCTTCTTGCAAGTCTTAACAAAAGCTATAAGTTTGACTACCTACTCATATCTACCAAGTCTACATGATTTCCAAAATACCAAAAGGGTGTACCACATGGTACACATGCTATTCAAAAAGGCTACCAGCCATGTACAACTCGGTACACCATTCACATTCTTCTAATTAAACAAAAACATGCTTCTCGGTCTCCTCACGACCATTAACCTTCTCGGGCACCTGGAAAATAAAAACAGTGCCCCAAGGGGCTCAGCAAAATTGCTGGCATGAAATTCGCATACCCCGCGTGCTGACGGGGGTACGTCGACTACTTTGTCGAAGACATGAGGTTCATTTTATACATGCATACGTGCTATTGAAAACAACATCATAATCATACAAGGCACACTCATACACAGAGTACAATATATACAGTGGTAGACAATTCACATGTCAACCGAAACATTGAAATACACTTCTCAAGTTCTCTTTGCATTTATTTTTAGTTAGTTACTCATCCGGGTTAATCGGATGTTCTTTACTCTTTTACTCGAGATCATATGACTTACACCAGCCATGATCTTACTCATTCAGTTACTTCTTCTTCTTACATTATACTCAAGTCAAGTCAGTGTGACCTCCGGACAGAGACTACACCGTCTCACCACCGGGCTTTAGGTTGGCTTACTTCCCCAAGTCGCTACCCATTTAAGGGGTTTGGACCATGGGAAAGATTAGGCCAGGAATCGGATACAACCTCTCGTGTCTCCTCATCCTCACGCGTGGCCGAAGCTATATCGGACTTCATACATACTCCAATTTACCAATTTACTCAAGGTTAGAAGGATTACATAGTTAGGGAGTTAGTGGGAGTCATTCACAATCAACAAGTCAAGGTTAGCACACTTGCACAACCAGCGATCAAGTACTTCATCCACCATCATATCTTTCATGAATTATACAAACTTCACAGTCCAATCACAACTCAACAAGGGATAATGCATCACAAGCATAAGGAAGTGCAATAAACCCGATTCGTGCATTTTATCTTGATTAGGTGATAGCACATAAACACACAAATCGAGTAACCTCGGTAGCATACAGGGCATGAGAAAATCATACCGTTCACCGTTGTTCTAGATCACCGATTGTCCTTCGGAGTCCAACTATTCGAATCCTATAACATACATGGGATTGGACGGTTAATCCTCTATAATTAACTTAACAGATTTCTTCATTAACGTTTCCCGATTTATAATACCTAACTCATGGTATTTCAACTTACACTCTTAAGTTCTTTATCTCACATTACTTCTTAAGCTTGTTTATGCCCTTAATGACCATTATACTTCATTAATCAGGTCCTAATTGCCTTATAATATCATTACCAAACAAATCTCCATCTTAAAATTCAAGTTTTACACTTTCGGGAGTATTTCTGGGTTGGTCCGGGACCTTGTCTGGGTCCTAAGTCCTGGACCAAACCTTAACTAAACTTTCGGACAAATTTTGTGAGTGGTCCGGGACCTTAGCAGGGACCTAATGTAACACCCCTCTCCTTAAAAACGTATTAATCACTCTCGTAGCAATAAATAAAACGTCTTACAGCGGAAGAAACAATAACAACAATGATACTCACTCGGGTGTCACCGGCCATTACTCGCCCATGCGAGCAACGAAGCCAAACTAAATCCAATAACCAACATAAACAAACTGCTAACCGTTGTGATAACAAGATAACTTCTTATACATCATACTAAGTCCATAAACCATAACGTCGACAAGTGAGCATCTACCCAATCCTGAATATACATAACTGTACCATAATACATTTACCAGTCTGACGTCGTTATACAAATAAACTCCCTGTGCGGTAATCAAAATAAACTCTAATTACCCTGTTCCCGCACTTCGGCTTTGACAATAATCAACAACCTGCATAATGGTGTAGTATCAGCGATAAACGCTGAGTATGTCGGGCCTGGACCCTAATGGTCACTTAGTCATTTTAACCATCTTATTATTTGAATGGTTTCATGCTTTACCATTTTACAGTTATAATCAACACTGTAATATACATGAATAATATATATAATCATCCATCCAACCATTCAGTTAATAACACAACCAACAATTTGTATATCGAACATATCGAATAATAACACTGAATAAACGCCGTAGCGAACACCATCCTTTGTTAATTTAATTTGGCCTTTAAGGCCCCATCCATCCAAACCATATTAATTAAATACCAGTTGGGCGTCATGTTGAGACAACCCGATAACCTCACCATGGACAGTAGTCCTCCCGTACACACAAAGGTGCTCATTTCGCCAGAGGTCCGGAGGCCCCTGACTATTCTCTTTTGTCTCGTAAGACGTCCATATAAAGGCTGTAGCCACCTGACCCACGATCCAAATAGGGCTCGTTGGGTATAAACCTGGAGCGGAACCCGTTCGGGAACCCCTCAGTGATCACAAATGCGCAACCAGGTAGTTCGTAAACTACGCTGGATTCCTCACCTCAACTCACACCATCTCTCTCTAATAATGTTTTAGATATGCTCTTAGTCTTATGGAGAATATAATTTATTACTTAGCTGCCCAATGGGTCTCACGCATACCTAGAAGTAATCTAGGTTATATTCATGTTCGAGATCCATGCTCTAGAGACCGACAATGTCGTGACTCGTTCCTAAGTGTTTTACTTAGGTTGTCATATACTTATATTAATACTATGATATTATATCAAGTAACCGTCTTGTCATCACAATAACGTATATGTATGTTTATATAAGCCGATCTATAGTCGACGTAGTGTTAGTCCCGTAGGACGCTCGTGCATAAATAATTAATGCAGTAACACACATAATCACATACACGGATCCAAACACTTAACACACAAGTGATATCAACCAAATCCGAGCCCAAGGAAATCCTTAGGACAACCCGGATCAAACCTCTTTACATACCGTTCACCTAGACCAAGGATGCGCAGTGTAGACCACTAGCTCGTCAAGCGCCTTCGTCTGAAGTATGATCTAAACGGTAATAAACTATAAGTCAGTCTCCATGACTAACTACATCCGGTATTTCCGAATAACAAGTAACCCCGACAGTTCATCCCCGGATTTCTACAGTTATTTGTTACGGGTTTCTCTAAACCGGTCGGCTTTGTTACTAAAACTCGTATGTCGAAATGTTTCGACTGTTAAGTTTAATTCATTATATTTCTTTAATCTTATCCACCATTAAATTTAGGTATATAACCTATAGTTGCATGTATGCATGCATGACTTATTATATTGTATTATATAATCCATTATATTTAGTAAACTATGTTTGCATTCAAAATCTCATAACTTATAGTTTGTAACTATTTTTGTAAGATTACCGAAACAGACCTTGTCTATTTTATAAATTAATTTCAACCCCTTTTACTTTCCAAAATTGCCATTTGGCCCAATTTATAATATATATAGTTTCATAATATCATTAAAACTATACATTATACATATATCTTATTAAATACTCTTATATTATTCTAAAAATCACCAAATTTCACCAAAGGGTTATAATTACCCTTACTAACCATATATTCTCGGTTTTTACTATTCCTCCACATCTTTTATTCCAAAGTGTCATAATGACATAATAACTATATATTATACATATATAGTTTATTTTAATTCCAAAATCAACCCAATAAATTCCTAAAAATTCCTAATAGCCCATGGGTGTTTATAATACCATTTTACACCCTTTATTTTTGGTAATAACATATATATTCCACATATGTTATGAAATTGTTACAATTAAATACTTATCTTATTATAAAACCTTAAATAAGTTATCTAACTTATTTAATTTGGTCAAAACCTACTATATGGTCAAAGTTGACCACCTTAATATTTCCTTGACCATCAATCTCCATATATTACGGTTTGTACCCTTATTTTTTAGAAATTACCATTTAAACCCAAAACTTTATAAAATCTTATAATTTTTATTTAAACTCATTTAAACCTCTAATTTTCGGCTTTATTATTATATAGCCCCCAAATTTAATTTAATTATGGTTTATACCCCATTTCCTTGCGGTAACTTATATTAGCTACTTAAACTTAAGAGTAAATTACTCAGAACCCCCTTGAGGATTTAGGATATTACAGTTAACCCCCTTGTGTTTATCATAATTACTGGTAACCACCTCGAGGTTAAGGTATCTTTGACTACGAGCCCCCGAACTATAACTCTGTTATCAGGAAGTTAACTACGTGTTAACCTATCAGCTTAATCATATTAATAAGGTTATGCTGGACAAAAGACACTACTTAATCTGCATTGTTATTTTCCTAAAATTATTAACCCTTCCTTGAAAATGCATCTAAAGTGGGATGAGAGAGAGTTAGATGATGTTGATTAAGCAGTTTTGTTGTCCAGCCTTACATTATTAATGTGATTAAGCTGATAGGTCAACACATAGTTAACTTTTTTTATCACAGAGTTATAGTTCAGGGGCTCAAAGTCAAAGATACCTTAACCTTGAGGTGGTTACCAATAATTATGATAAACACAAGGGGGTTAACTGTAATATCCCAAATTCTCAAGGGGGTTGTAAGTAATTTACTCTAAACTTAAATAAAACCTTATAAATACATAAATAAAATGGCCTAAAGTACATGGCCTTATTACAAACATTAGCTTATACAATAAATTACACATAAATGCCCAAAAATGCTTTAAACTCTCGGCCTCTCCCATATATTTTCCATATTTACCAATTTTCCACATAATGTCTTAAATTTGACAATTATGTTAATTAATTAGTTATAAAATTTACTAAACCATTCCTTAATCACCTAAGGTCAAAATAAGACCTATAAACCTTGTTCACTCACGACACATATTATACACATATGTATAAGTACATATTAATATACCAAGTGAAGGTTTAAGTGATTTATACCTTATTTTTGCCAAGTTTAGGCCTTGTTTGGCCACGGCTGTTTGGAGATAAATTTTCCACAGCTTAGTTTACATGTCTTCAAACAGCAATTAAGGTATGATTAGTCTCCAAGCAAGATCTAACCATAAGAAGTGTTTAATGTATATTTTCAAGGTAAATTTTACCTTAGAATACCAAAGCAAACAAGATGTTCTTCGGCCTGTTTTTACAGCACAATAAGAGCATCAAAAGAGATACTAAAACCAAGCTTAAAACTGGTATAACTCAGATTAGAAGATGGCTAATTTTTACCTTGATTAAAATGCCAAAAATGGTGTTTTTGGCTTGGATTTGGCTATACCTTGAAGCTCTTGATATACCAACTGAATAAGTATGTTAAGAAGAAGATTATAAGGCTAGGAAACAAAGTTTCACAACCGGATTTGAAGGGAATCAAAAGATAAGTGCTTAAAGCACATTTTTATACCTTAAGAACAAGATTAGATTTCTCCACCTCCTTCCCTTGTTACAGCTGAGATTCACCCTCCTTTTAACCTCAAAAACAACCTAAAACCATGGATGAAAATGATTGTTGCTTAGCTCCATGAAAAGAGGAAAGAATTGTGAAGAGAATGAACATAAAATAGCTTAATAAGCATACCTATGTCAATTGGTGTTCTCTTCTGAGTTTAGACAGTAGCAGGCATCAATGGAGGAAGAAAAGAGAGGATTAATGAGCTTGGTGTCGGCTGGGAAGCAAGGCAAATGAGAAAGGTAAGCTAATTTGCTTTTTATGTCATTAAAGGTTACTTTATGAAATAGTAATAGGTGACTCATTAGATTGGCTAGATATTTGTTTAGAGGTTGATTAATGGATGGGTATGACAGCTAATATGGGGCGGCAATGCTTGGTTTGGTCAATGGATGACATTTGACCATGGTTAAGACTAAGTAATTAAATGTTATTTTTGGGTACTATTCATCCAAAATTACCCATTTTGATTTTATTTTTAAACTTTGATTTAGACTTTATAATATAGTCTATCATGTCACATTAATGTTATAAAGAAGGTAATCTAGTCTTTACAGTGACAAAAAGTCATTATCTTAGAGCTCATACACAAAAACGTGTTATAAGGTATTTTAGTGCACATTTTGTGTCGCAAGGTGTTTATGAGCTTAGTTTTCTTTGAGAACAGTTTTGTTGTGTTCCTTACAAGGTATTTGATCTTAGGAATCCAATTTTATATCAAATAGAGGTCATTAGACCTTTAAGGTTTTCTTAGAGCACATTTTTGCCCTACTTGACCTTGAAGCATGTAAATGCTTGTTCTATGTGTTGGAGTGTTGTCCAACAATTTTAATATGTTTAGTTATGTGTTAATATGCTTAGGACAAAGTTTTAGGTCCTAAGAAGTTCATTTGGGTATGTATTTTCCCTAAACAGTCAAAGGGTGCAATATCTTGCTTTGTGTTGACCACTGTTGTTCTCAATTGACTTTTAAGGCATGTTTAGGCCTTAATTAATGTGATTAGATGTTTAATCCATGTTTAATTAGTTTGGGATATTTCACCTAAGTCCCGGACCAACATGTTTGATAACTCTCGGTAAAGAAAATGGGGATGGTCTGGGTCTTTAGCCTTAAGCTAAGTCCCGGACCAATATGTAAGTGAATTCTCGGGTAGTTTACAAGGGGTGGTCCGGGTCCTTGTATCGGACTTAAGTCCCGGAACACACCCAATACTCTATTCTCGGCATTTTTAACATGCTGGTCTGGGACTTGGTCTTCGACCTAAGTCCCGGACCCTGCTATCATTTTGACAGTTCTTACATTTCAGTTTTTGTTTTAACTTCAATCTTTTACCTATTTCTTCCCTAATCTTTTCTCAAGCATCTAAGCATTTTTTAACATAAATTCGACACTCTAAACCATCCTAAATTATTTACTAATTCAATTACGCAAACTTGGTTAAATTACACAATTTTCCTCTTAGTTCTCCTAGAAGTTTGTAAGTGCAGTTTTTGTTTCCTTCCTTTTCTCTATCTCAACGGTTCACCAACTAATGTCATTCTAGTACTCATCTTGCATTATTTTCTTTCCCACATTATACCCATAGACACAATCCTCTTTAACCCAGTTTCCTAGGTGATTAACTACTCAAGTTCAACACTAAAACACAACTAATTATCCTAGGTTATTTCTACTCATTAAGCACCTAAGTCATTTAGTTTCTACCCAATATTTGACAGAGGTTCCCCTGCAATCCTGTCATTCTCACAAAATCATTTTGCTCACTCAATTCAGTTTAGCATCCCTGTTTATTCAAGACAGCAACAACGCTTATTTTCCAGCACATTAACAACTTAGCTAGCTAGGCCTCAAGGCCATTGATCATCACTCAAACAACACTAAAATAACCCAATCTCTTACTCACTATGTTGTAACATAAACAACACTTAAAACAATGTAAATTTCTCATACTAAAGCATTAAAATTCTGTTTCGCAAGACATACAAGATTAGCTCAAAGGTAAGTTCATTTACCTTGGATTTTTCTAGTTTTCTTTCCTTTCTTCCTTTCTCCTTTCTTCTTCTCCTTTTCTTTATTCTTGTTCTTGACTTACAAAATCGGTCAAGGGGCACTTGTTTGCCTTAATGCTACTGCCACCCACAAACAACAATACCAACTCAAGAACTACCCCCTAATTAACCTAGAACTTAAGAACATGTTTAGGGCTTAAGGGAGGCATTACCTTGCACTTCTATGTGGGGGGTTTTTGAACAGAGAAAATGACAAGATTCCAGCTCCAAGATTGAAGCCAAGAACCGGCTGGAATGGGAACAACAAGGGGTTGAACGTTGAGTTTTTATTTTGCAAAGGAAGAGCTAGAAAAAGAGAGACTTTAAGTCCCTTTCTTACCTTAGAACAACTAGGAGATGATGGAGTTCAAAATGCTCTTCTTCAGGCTTCAAATGGGGTACAGCCATGGTGATGAAGATAGAGGTTTTCGATTTTTGAAAGGTGGGAATTAATCCCCAAGAGGAGAGGAATTTAATGGAGTGATTTTTTTGAAGTTTGGACTTTATTTGCACCTTGAAGATGGAGGAAGAAGATGAGGGCTGGAGCACTTCTTCAAATCGACATGGATGGGGTTGGAGGAGGAAGAAGAAAGTCTGAAGGGAGAGTGAAACCATGAGAGAGGGAAATGAGAATAGGAGAGAGACTCACCCTTTTGCTTTTGTACGTTTATTACTTTATTTGTTTTGTCCTTTAGTGCATAAGAGTATAAAGGAGTTGGGAGAGGGCTGGAAAACGTCTCACACACAGAAATGGGTTTCAGATTTTTTATTTACAAAGGGGGAGGTTATTTTGGTCTTATTACAATTAACACCCCACAAGTTCTAGTTTTTACACTATTCACTAACCGGAAACCGTTTTCTGGAATTTTCTCGTTTAATTAATTTTAATGGCTCTAGACCTTCACTAATGTTTAATTATAGATATTTGATTGACCATAATTCTTACGAGTCTATTTAACCCGCTTAAAGTCACGTTTTCCCGGTTTCCTTGAAAAACGTGCTTTAAGGTTCGTTTGCATTTTTAACCCATTTTATGGATCCGTTTTCTTCAGGAATTGTTCCCACATATTTATTTAGGCATAATTAAGCTTTTAAATCTTCATTAGCCTAATTAATCACTATTTTTAAGTTCGGGGTATTTCAACTCCCCCAAGCCCCCGCTCTTAGTTTTGTTCTTCTCCTGTTCAACAGCACATTAAGTAAAAACAAAAAAAGGCAACTGTCAGCAAAGATGAGTAACACTAGTATTAGAATATAACATAGATGAATTGTCAATATAACGATACGACTTACACCTGCTAACACTTGTCCACACTCCACAACCAGATACGATATTAAAGTGCACACCATAAATCCATTCCAAAACCGTTCATGATTAACTCTCATTACCAAGACAACCACATACACCAAAAGCAAAACCAGTGGGAGCCTTCCCAGATCCCAAGCCACACTCTCTTCATGAGAGTGCTATCCTGCTCTATCCCCTTAGTGTGCATACCCCCCAAGAGTTCGTCAACTACAACAGGCGGGGAACTAGAGTAAAAGACTCTATTGAGTCAACAAATATCCATAAATACCCATGGGCACACCGGTCATATGACAAAGGACTTCGAGGTCCACGGTCCCTTGGGTAATCATTATATCACTTAATATCCACAAAAACCCCCAGGCACACGGGTTGTATGACAAAGGACTACGAGGTCCACGGCCCCTTGGGCATCAATTTCATCACAGAGAACCAAATTCTAAGCCAATTAAACTAATCCATCACACAAGATCGAAGTTCAAACCAATTCAGCCAATCCAACACATAAAACCGACGTCCAAACCAAATCAACCATTCAATAATCATCATATCACATTACCAATAAAAATTAAATACCAAAAGTTTCACACCACATCAAATTATCACATTCCAAGACCAATTCAATACATCACAATTGCAATACTTCACCATTTCCATAACCTCATCGGATTAAATACTTTACCTTGTCACTTCCATTACCTTAGCTCCATATCATTCCAATCCGTCTCTTACCATGTATCTTATCACTCAAGCAATAGTGTCCAATCAACCAAATATGTGTCAAGGTATTACAACATCAAGTACATAATCCATTACATTGCAGAAAACACAGTTATCCCCTTAAACCAACTAAATGACTAGGTTACCTTTCTCGAAGTCAAGAGTTTCCCTCAATCTTCTAAATCGCCAAGTCACCCTTCCGGACACTATATTCAAGGCTAACAAGGGGAATAGCATAAGAACTTAAGGAATCTGATGGAATCATCCAACACAACCCAAACCCTTATGTAATTCCAATTTCCCATAATTCCTCCCCAAGCAAGTCCTAAACCACCTTAATCTCTCTAAAATACTATTTAAAGGGATTAATGACTTAGATTGGAAAAGAGAAGACAAAATCTTACCACCCAGCAATGGAAGACTCCAAGAGGTTCTAGAAAAATCAGCTCTAGAAGAGGGAAGCACACATAAACACAATTCACACTAGAAGCACAAGACTAGATTAGAGCACAATTTAATCAAGAATCAAGAAAGGAATAAGGTTGAACTCTAACCCCCTTTCAAAGTAGTGGCTACAACGCAATTCAGAGAAGGAGGAAGAAGGAAATCTTTAGTTCCATCCTTTTCCAGTTCGTGATAAGTGAGAATAAAGAAAGAAAATAAAGTAGTAAGTAATTTAGGAGAGTTATAGGTGACTTAAGGAAGTTGGAAGGTCTAACTTAATAAAGGCTGAATAAAAGGTGTGGGTATCTTTTAAATTTGAAATTCATGACTTATTAAAAGATAAAATTCGTGCTGGAATCAGTAAAAGGTAGACCAAGTGTTAACACACAACTGAAAGCTCATTAATGACAATTTTGTGCATTAAGGAGTTAATTAGGGTTTAATTAGTTTAAGGACAAGTAAAAGGAGTAATTTGAATACTGAATATCCAAACTTATTAAAGAGTAAAGGGTAGTACATTATCAAAAAATTGAAGGCCAAAAGTTCAAACTTGATCTTAAGGTCAAAAATGACATTTTTGTGCACTAAGGGTAATTTGTGATTTTGACTGGAGTTAAACTCGGATTTACCCATAATTTATGGATTGACCCCATGACCCTTAAGAATTTTTAGAATTCAACCATAAGCAAAATTTCATCTTTTTGGTCATAGGGTCAAAATTACCTAAATGCCCTTTTATGGTCAAAGTCAACCCTAGGTCAAAATGACCAAAATACCTTTTTGGCTCAACCAAAGGTAAAAGGACATTTTAAACCCAATGGAACACACCCAGCCCTTAAAACCACTTCCTTATGGGTCTATTTCCATTTTTACCTAAAAAACGACCGAAATTGTGATTTATGGTCTTAAAGCACGGACATAGAATTTGGGGTATTTCAATTGTAAACACTAGGTGGTAAGGTTCATAGTTGACAGAACTAAAATAGAAGTTTCAGAAGCAAATCAAACTTCTTCCCTCGTCTCTTTATGTGTTTCATGTCTAACCCATTTTGACTCTAACCATTGATCCTTATTTTCTTAGCATATCTGCTAAACACTTTCCTTATAACCATCGATCCTTATTCTCTTCGCTTATCTCCTGGAAACTCATTCTTCATGCCCCAAACAATTGACCTAGGGTCAAATGTGTGATTTTTAGGTTTCCATGGTCAATGCTCTTCGGCTTTAATGAGTGTTCAACTAGGAAGAAAAACTTTAACATAGTGTTGCTATGGTGAATACTTATAAGATCCGTTGTGGTAGTGAGAAAGTTATAAATAAGTGACAAGACTCTAATGGAAAAGGTTTTATGGTATCTTACTACCACTACCACATGATCCATTTTTACTATACTTTTTGAGTGTTAGTAGAAATGAATTTGTTTGTAGTGAGATTTCTTATTTTAGTTTTTTTTTGTGCAACGAGTACCATTAATGTAGAAAACTGTGAGAACGATATATTGAAAGAGTATATGTTCAATACGGATAGTTATTGCGCCAAATATTGAGAAATTTAGGATATTTTTATACTTCCCCGATTGACCAAACAGACAACCTTTTTTTTTTTTTTTGACCATCTGTTTGTCAAAAGATTATAGCAAAAGGTGTGGTGCGTCCATTTGATAACCCTCGGAACCCTTCAATTCTAAGCAATCGCAATTTGATCCATAAAACAGCTGTGCTAAAAAGATGCAAACATGTCGTAATTAGTAAACTCTCTTTTCTTGTCTTTGGTACTACTACTTAGTGCTTCAACAACCTTAATTTCCTTGCCTTATACTTATAGATCTATTTACCAAAAAGAAAAGGAAACCTTGAAGATGAAGATATGTTGCATACAGTAGGTTTTGATTTGGGACCAAATCGAAAAGGACTTTTCGTTCATAGCTTAATCTCGCTTATCATTATTGCTTGGTTTTTAAGGGACTAGCTACCAAGTGTGTGAGGAGAAAATCATTAACTTGGAGGACATATCTATCCTCATTGACCCCCCATCAATTCAGACATCATATCTTAACTGGGTAACATAGTTTGATCTTCTGGGTGACATTTCAACATCGCCTGGTTGGTAAACGCCTCTACTCATGATTTTTCCACACCCACCGACATAAGCAACACAAATTCATCATTCCAAGAGTACTCAACCAGGTGGAGGATATTCCGTGACTGTGACTCGCAAGCAAACAGTTGATGCTAACCAGACGAGATCAGCTCATTTAGCTACATTTTTTTAAACTTCAAATCACTATTTTCTTTAGGAGGACATTTCTCTAGAACAACCAGATTATGGTAGACATGAAAAGTGAAATTCAAGCTATACTATGTCCATGTGGTACACAATGGTGATTGGCTAGGATCTCTGAACTACCAGGACTACTGTCTATGTTGCTCTACTCTCAGGTACAATTGTACAGATACAAGTAGTTTTCTCTGATGTTACAATGTACTGAACAGCTAACTAGCAGAGCTCTGCTCAAATGTTCTTGTGAGATGCAACTTCCTGCACCATCTGAAAATTGGATGCAGCGAGTCTATTGATTATGAAGGTAGGGAAAATGGAATTGATAGAAATTTGATAGAAACTTGATATAAATAAGATAATAGAATTGATATAAATTTGATATAAAGAAGAAGATATTGTTTTTTTGTATTTCAGATGTTGTGTTTGTTCATGACAGACTCCCCAATTTATAATCCAGGGGAAGATAAAAACCTAAATCTTTACATATGCCCATTTGATAAAAAAAAATGTTATGTCCCTGACTTTTTATTTTTATTTTATTTCCGATTAGCAAAGGGAGTTCAGATTAATTTCAATCTTACATTAGTATGTCGATGTCATTCCTCTAATGTTATTATGTTAGCTTTGGAGAAGGAGGGTTGTAATTGTCCTTTTTGCTTTGTTATTTATTAATGACTTAGGAAACTCCCTTTTATTATGTTAGCATAAGATAAGTAACTTTTTTAATCAATAGTCACAGTAATTGCATTATGAAGGGAGAAAATAGTGGAAGTAAAAGCGCGGAAACGAAAAAATAGCATTTACTGCGGGCATTTATGCTAACATTTATATTGACATTTATGCTCTTTTAACTGAACAGCAAAACAAATAAATGTGGCTAAAGTAACATACTCCCTCCATTAATTTTTAATTGTCTTTCTAGCTCTTTTGGTTTGTTAAGATTTAGTTGTCATTTTAGATTTTCAAGACAAACTTTATTGTTTTTCCACCATTACCCCTATTGATAACAACAACTCCCAAGGAAAAAGATAGTTTGCCACCTTACACACACATTTATTAAAAGAAAAGGTAAGATTAGATTAGTCATTATACCTCATTCCTTAATTCTTGTGCATAGAGCCAGAAAGACAATTAAAAATTAACGGAGGGAGTATGTCATAACAAACATGTGTCTACAAGAAGAGCTACATTGCGAGAGAACAAGAGTATACGAAATGCAATGAAGATACTGTTTCATTGATAGCTGAGATATTTACAGCAAGAGTATTTATAGACTGCAGCTGAATACAATACCAGACAACATACAGACTGCCGGTGGACTCTTATTGAGACTGGGCCTAGAATACTATGGGCCGGACTATATTAGCTTAGTATGCCCCCGCGATCGGAACGTAGGTAAGACCAAGAGACGAGCGAAGAGCAGCAAAACGAGAAGCAGGAAGCGACTTAGTCAGGAGATCAGCTAGCTGGTCCTTGCCTGCAAGATGATTGACAATCAGAGATTTAGTCTGAACCTGCTCACGGACAAAGTGAAAGTCCAGGCCAACATGCTTCGTTTTGAAATGGAGGACTGGATTGGCAGCAAGATACGTGGCTCCCAAATTGTCACAATATATCACCGGTGGTTTCTGAAGGGGAACACAAAGTTCACGAAGTAATTGCTGAAGCCAAAGCAGTTCTGCGGCAGCAGCTGCAACAGCCCGATATTCCGCTTCAGTTGTGGATCGGGCAACAGTTTCCTGTTTCTTGGATAACCAGGAAATAAGAGATGAGCCCAAGAAAATTGCATAAGCAGAAGTGGAGTGACGAGTAGAAGAATCGGTGGTAGCCCAATCTGCATCAGTATAACCGACCAGATCCACAGAGGAATAACGTGGAAGAAACAGATGCAAATTGTTGGTACCATTTAAGTACCGAATGACACGTTTCAGAGCAACCCAATGAACTTGCTGTGGTCGGTGCATAAACTGACAGAGCTTGTTCATAGCATAAGATATATCCGGTCTAGTGAGACTCAGATATTGCAAGCTTCCAAGAAGACTGCGAAATAAAGACTGATCAGCAAACAAAGGACTGTGTATGTCATTGAAATCAGCAGTGGAAGCGAGAGGAGTAGCGACAGGCTTGCAAGAGGTCATCTACGCCTTAGCAACAATTTCAGTAATGTACTTGGTTGGGAGAGATACATGCCCTGAGAAGACCGATGCACCTGAACTCCCAAAAAAAAGGATAAGGATCCTAAATCACGCACAGGAAAGAACCGCGTGAGATGCTGAATAAATTAGTAATCAATTCATCAGATGAGCCGGTAACGATTATATCGTCAACATAAACCAACAGATACAGCATATCAGCACCGGAAGAGAAAACAAACAGAGACGAATCAGCTTTGGCAGCAACAAACCCAGCAGACAGCAGAGTGTTGCTTAATTTCTCAAACCAGGCCCGAGGGGCTTGCTTTAAACCGTAGATGAATTTGTTCAACCTGCAGACATAGTCAGGATGAGCTGGATCAGAAAAGCCAGGGGGCTGTTTCATAAAGACCTCCTCAGTCAAATCACCATGTAAAAACGCATTTGAAATATCTAGTTGACGGATGGACCAATTTCGGATGACAGCCAAGGCAAGAACCAGACGAATAGTAACTGGTTTAATGACTGGGCTAAATGTTTCCAAGTAATCTAACCCATATGTCTGCGTATACCCTTGGGCTACTAAACGTGCCTTGCGCCTCTCTATGGTACCATCTGAATTGAGCTTAGTCTTCAAAATCCATTTACAGCCCAGTATGTTTGAATTGACAGGAGGAGGAACAAGAGTCCAGGTATTAGTAGAAGCAAAGCATCATATTCTTTAGTCATGGCCTGACACCACTCAGGGTATTGAGAGCCTGACTATATGTTGGTGAGTCGGGTATATGAGAAGATGAAATAGTGGAGGTATGCCAAGCAACGGTACCATCAGTACGTATTTTAGGTTTAATAATGTTTGCTCGAGAACGAGTGACCATTGGATGCACAGGAGTTGTATGAGAAGAGGCGGGAGATGGAGAAGAAACTGTAGGTTCTGAGATAATGGGCAAAGTGGTAGTGTCGGAAGATGCGAAAGTATCAGCAGAAGTATGAGTGGGAGATTGGGTTGGAGCTGGAGCTGATCGAGTGAAAGTAGTGATATCCAGGAGAGGATCAATCTGGTGGGAAGTGAGGGAGGGTGCGTATCAGCAGACAACCGACTAGCAAAGAGGAATTTGTGTTCGTCAAAAACAACATCTCTGGAGATATAGATGCGACCAGTCTTAGGATCCAGACATATATAACCACGATGTTTCTGACTATACCCCAGGAATACACACGGCATACTCCGAAAAGAAAATTTATGTGGCTGATAAGGGCGAAGATTAGGCCAAACTGTGCAGCCAAAAACACGAAGCGCAGTATAGTCAGGTTCTTTACCAAGCAAAACTTCATACGGACTTTTCATAGCAAGCGTAGCAGTAGGTGTGCGATTGAGCAGATACACCACAGTGAAGAAAGAATAAGTCCAGTATTTGAAAGGCCGATGATTGATATAATAAGGATAGTCCTCTATCCACAATGGTCCTATGTCGATTCTCAACACTCCCGTTTTGTGAATGAGCATGAGGACATGTAATACGGTGAATGATTCCCAATTCTTTGAACAGAGGCATAAGAGCAGAAAACTCCCCTCCACCATCTGTTTGGAAGGACAAAACAGAAGTCCCAAACTGATTCTTGACATAAGCCAGAAATTCTTTAACAGCAGCAAAAACACCAGACTTCAAAGACAAGGTAAACAACCATATGTATTTACTATAATCATCCACCAAAGACAAATAATATCTGCAACCATCGGAAGCAAGTAAAGGGGCAGGTCCCCAAACGTCCATAAACACTAATTGAAAGGTTTAGTAGATCGAGAGGGAGAGAGGGATAGGGTAGAGCATGGGTTTTTCCTGCCCGACAGCCCGCACAAACAAGGGATACAGGACTATGTTTGGAGGTACAAGGTAAATTGTACTTATTCAGAATAAAACTTGTTATTCTATCATTAGTATGTCCTAGCCGAAGATGCCAAGTTGTCGAGTCTGTTTTGGCAGAAAAATGCGCAGACCGTCGCTGGACAGTAGCTGGGACAGCAGCTTCAAAATGATATAGCCCATCTTTAACTCCTCCGTGAGAAGGATATCCTGAGTATCCTGATCCTTCACATTAAAATGAGAAGAATGAAATTCAAAGAATACTCCATTATCTGTGCAAAACTGTCGAACAGATAACAAAATTCTTAGAAACATGCGGCACATGAAAGATATGTGACAATCGAAAAACACGATCAGGCAGAGAAAACCGACCCGAGCCTTGATTTTCAATCGGAATCATAGATCTATCACTCATTGACACAGCATCTGTTCCAGTATAAGGATGAGAAGTTACAGACAGATTCGACAGATCATGAGTAAAATGATCTGAAGCCGCAGTATCGGGATACCAAGACTGATCTGGAGCTGAAGTATACTTATGGCCAGCAGAAGAGAAATTGGCAGAAGGTTGAACTGGAATGACCGGTTGGTAGGAGTGATTGTAGCGGTGATAGCAGGCTATAGCCTTATGACCAGGTTTCTCACAAATCTGGCAAACCGGTCTCGTATCAGGCTTTCCATTGAAATAATAATAACCTGATCCAGCTGGCGATGGCGAACCAAAACCTCTACCGCTACTGTTATTTCGACCACGTCCCCGAGAACGTCCTCCTCTACTGTTACCGCGACCACGCGAGCCATAATTCCCCTTATCACGAGAGGTTTGATTTGCAGATAGAGAAGATTCAGTAGTAGTATTATTGGCAGATAGATTGTTATTAGCAGCAGTGGTAGCAGCATGACGATTAACCGATTTTCAACAGCCAACAATTGACTCATAACAAAGGACGTACTGAGTTTACCAGACTGACTCAACAGAATAGTCGAAATGGAGTCAAATTCCTCAGGTAGCCCATGCAAAATGCAATGACACAGATCATTCTCATTTACAGCAGATCCAGCTGCAGATAAGAGGAGGCAAGCCGCTTGGCTCTATTAAAATAACCAGTAATTGAATCCGTATCCTTCTTGAGAGAATACAGTTGGAAACGCAACTGTTGGAGACGAGCTGCTGCTTGAGAAGCATATATCTCATGTAAGTAATTCCAGATCTGAAATGAAGTGTCACAGTCTATTACCTGACCTTGTACATCCTCTGTCAAGGATGTCATCAGGATAGAGACGATCATTTGATCGCGTTGATTCCACTGCGCAAACTCGATAGCCTGATCTGATGTCGGAGAAGGCTTTGATCCGTCAACATGGCCAAACAAATCGTAACCGCGGAGGTATGATTCCAACTGGCGCTTCCACAGAGGATAGTTGTCGCCGGTAAGTTTGAGGAAAGAGGCCGCAGGTCCAACTAGATTAGGAATAGTAGTGGTGGTGGAAGTGGCGGTGGAGGTAATGAGAGAAGTATTTTGTGAGTTCGATAATTCAGAATTAGGAGGTGGATCGTGAGTCGACATCTGAGCTCGTAGGAGGAGAGCTCTGATACCATACAAGAAGAGCTACATTGCGAGAGAACAAGAGTATACGAAATGCAATGAAGATACTGTTTCATTGATAGCTGAGATATTTACAGCAAGAGTATTTATAGACTGCAGCTGAATACAATACCAGACAACATACAGACTGCGGGGACTCTTATTGAGACTGGGCCTGAATAGAATACTATGGGCCGGACTATATTAGCTTAGTACTGTCCATTTGTGCTGTTTTTTTTTAAACCGAACGCTCCTCATGTATATATACATGACTACTGCAAGTTCGATTTCATTTATATACTATCGTATAAGTAAATATTTTACGGGAGACAATGAAAAACACGACACGAAAGTAATTTCATATCACAGTTTCTCTCGCAATTCCATCTCTAACCAGCTTTACATTATATGAGGATTTGAGGTAGATTACAGTCTTAACTAGAATTAGTTATCTCGGAGAAACAGTGAGAAAATCTCAACTGGAAATTTAGGAAAATCAAGACATAACTGGTCATATATAAGATCTGCGATGATGATGGTGAGTCGGTGTATTGTAGTACTTGGACTGGTTAAAGTCAAGAACTTCCATAAAGCACATTTTCGAAAAGGAGTGATTTTCATTTCAGAAATTTGAAAAATACTTATATTGTGCTATTTATCTACATTGTATGGAGTCGATATGTCCGAGTGGTTAAGGAGACAGACTTGAAATGTTGGGCTTGCCCGCGCAGGTTCGAACCCTGCTGTCGACGTTTTTACACAAATTTTGCCTCGAAGAGACTTGGGCTGATTGTTTAAGTAGGGTGACCAAATTACTCAGTATAATAGTAAGTTTTCTATGTCCTTTGTAAGAAAAACGAATGCTGTTGGGCTTGATGACGTCCACTAGGATGGGTTTAGAACGAAAGTCCACATTATAAACGGATGCTCATACTAAAAGTCGAGCAGAGTCGGGCCAATCACAGCGCTATTCTGGGAAAGATTATTCAGCTCTGTCTTTTTTTTCAGAAATCAACTTTAACTGTTGTAGTCTACAATCACATCCAATCCGGTTGGCCCGACTCATAAAGAACCTGAACCGAGAATTCAGACGAGCTTGGACAAAAAACATAGCCTAATTAAAAACCGTGTCAGGTCGCTGCACTTTCCAAATTATGCTGAGGGTGACCAAATTATCAGTATAATAGTAGTTTCTATGTCCTTTGTAAGAAAAACGAACTGGCTGTGGGCTTGATGACGTCCACTATGGATTTGGGTTTAGAACGAAAAGTCCACATTATAAAACGGATCAGCTCATACTAAAAGTCGAGGCAGAGTCGGGCCAAATCACAGCGCTATTCTGGGAAAGATTATTCAGCTCTAAGTCTTTTTTTTTAAAACCCAAGACAATCAACTTTAACTGTTGTAGTCTACAATCACATCCAATCCGTCTGGCCCGACTCATAAAAGAACCTGAAAAAACCGAGTAAAAAAAATTCAGACGAGCTTGGACAAAAAACATAGCCTAATTAAAAAACCGTGTCAGGTCAAGCTGCACTTTCCAAATTATGCTGAGGGCCGAATGAATTTAAAATATATATTTTAAAACTTTAAATTATACTCACTCTTATTCTTAGTAAATGTTTTGTCCTTTCACTATTTATAAAATATAAGATGGTTTACCTTTTCGCCATCTATTTTTCAATCTACCCCTCATCTTTTATTTCACAACTCTATTTTTCAAATTATTTCAATTTTCTAGGGAAAATAGTCTATTTTTTCCCTTAATTCTTGTGCATAAATCTAGAAAATAAAGTATCGAGAACAGGAGAAAGTATTGATTATTAAAAATTTTGTTTAGAATTTTATTAATTACATATAGAAAATCTGGCCAGGTGTGAGGGAAAAAAACCGGGCCTGACCTAGCTCGATCGATTAAAAAATTAAATCTGGCCTGAGGGCCCTGGACATTAGAAACATATGTCTAACAGTTCTAAAAAAAATTTCAGGCCTGGTGTGCCATCTGTTTGATCACCTCTAGCTCTAAGCCATATCATAACCATGAGCCCTAATCAATATTATTATTCAATTTAGGGAGATTTCATAAAATGTTACTATATTTGTGGCTAATTCACCAAATGCCCCAAAAAAGAACGTCACAAAATGTCACTATAATTTTATAAAAGTTCATGAAAAGTCACTATAGTCAATGACCACAAGGATAAAGATAAATACCCCTACTAGCTAACAAAATACTTTTAAAGTTTACAATATGCCTCTTTGTTAAAAATTTTAAAAAGATCACAAAAAATTCAAAATACTGTAAAATATAAAAAAATATAGAAAAACTTTAAAAAATAAAAACATAAAAGATTGAAAAAAATAAAATATTGAAATATCATAAAATATTGAGAAAAAAGTAAATATTGTTTAGATTTTTTAAAATTATTGCCATAAAAATGAATATATAATTTTAGACATATTATTTATACCAATTTATAATAATTAAGTACCATAATTTATACCCTACATTTTTAAATTATCTTTATGTCTACCAATTCAAATAATTTGTTCAAGATAAATTAAATTACATTTTTTAACTAATATTCATAAAAAATATTTTTAAAATGTATATTCTATTTGTAGATAACTTTATGACATAATATTTTGTAGATATTAATTATTATAAAGTTATCTATAAAATAGAATATAATTTTTTTAAATCATTTTTCTAAGTGTTAGTGAAAAAATATAAAATTATTTGTTTTGAATTAATAATTTAAATTGGTTGAAAAATGATTCAAAAAAATGTATGGTGAAAATGTATGGTGAAAATTTATAGTACTTAATTGACAAAAAGTAGTAGAAAATCAGTTAAAATATTTGTGTTTAAAACACTATATTTTATGGTACTGAATAATTTTAAAAAATTCTAAGAAATATGCTTTTTCTATATTTTATGATATTTTAGTATTTTATTTTTATTTATTATAAATTTATATATATATTTATGTTTTTATAGTTTTTTTTAACACTTATAGACATATCATGAACTTAAAAGTAGTTTATTAATTAATAAAAACATTTTTGTCTTTTTTTCTTTCTGTTCAATAACTATAATGACATTTCATGAAATTTTACAAAAATATATTGATATTTTATGAACTTCTTTCTTTTTAATGACATTCTATAAATTAGCCAAAAACATAAAGACATTACATGAAATTTCCGTTCAATTTAATATGCGGCTCATGTTGCACTTAATAGTGGAAAAACGAAAAAACTAGAAGCAGGGCAGTTCGTGAAGAAACCAATTTTCGATTTGGATGTATGATCATCGCCTCGAGCCCTCCAAATGGAAGACAAGACACCTACATCATTCCCCACTTCACTGTCTCTTCTTTCTGTAGAGTGAGAGAAAAGCTCAAAAACCAAAACCGTGGCTGGCGGCTAGCATTTTTGTCCTTCTTCAAACTTCTATACATATATCTTCAATCTCTAGAAAACCCGATACAAACGGGACCAAGCTAGATCTTTGGCTTTGCTAGTCTTTTCACCATTCTACTTATAACTTCTATACATATCTCCTCTGTTCATACATCTAACTATTATAGTGAAATTCAAATCTGCCAGTCAAAGTCAGCGCCCATAATGCAATCTGATTTAAAGTTAAATTGTCATTGCTTATTACTGGAATTTGAAACTACAGTTTAATTAACCACGCTGTTTTTTGTTCCCTATAGTAAGCTATAATCGCTAACCCTAATTCAATTATTTTATAAGAATTAAAATCCTAAACAAGTACCCACAGATTCAATAAAACTGATGGTGCTCATGGTTTGGATCATATTTGTTATTTCAACGCTTACCCTTCCTTAAATTCTCCACACCGCTAACTAGCTAATTTGTCAAATGTGACCTAGAAATAGTATATAATCCGTGACCCAAATTGATTCACCTTTCATTGATTAATTTTGAGTTTATCTTGTGATGGTACAAGGTAGAGACTAAGCTCGATACAATGAAACAAATGCATGAACGTTGGGAGTCTTCACGCGCAATAATACGTGACCCAACTCCAAGTGAAAACAAAGTGTGTTGTTAATTGTCTTTCTATAAATCGAAGCAATGCTAGCTACTAGGCTAGTCGAAATAGGAAGCACTGCTTGCGAGGTTTGACAGACATTGGTGTGTGCAATTTTCGATACGACATAGATTATTAGCACTAGCTATATTATACTATTATCTTAATTGCTAGCTATTGTTGATGGATAGTCTCCTTAGTCGACAGTTCTTTATTTAGGATTCTCACGAGCACTTTATTACCGTTTGTTTGTTGGTTTGTGTTTAAAATCTGTAGTATTGTAAGTATTCGGAATAGAGCTATAGAAGCAATTAGATACTACAAAATAGAAGATAATAATGTGACGACAGACAAGACAAGAATACATTGGTAGGTAGGTTTGACTTTTGTTTTGTTGAGAGAAAAAAAACTGACTAGCTCGCTCATTGGGTTTGCGGTCACTAGCTAGATGAATCTTCGAGTCAGTTGTTTGAAATTACTTGTAAGCAATTACAGGTGAGATTGGATTTGGAGCAGTAATTAGTTGATAATTTCGAAATAACTTTGGTTGTCCTCTTGTTATAGCAGCTAGCCAATAAGTGATACTACATATATTACTATATGATCATTATAAATAGCTAGCTTTACCCATGAACTAAGCACTAACACTAGCTAAACCCACGTGAAGCAGTCGTCAAAAAGCTGCTAACACTCGTGAATTTGCTTTTATATACAGTTAATAAATTGTTCATTGCTGTTATTGTTTGTTCGAGTACTAATAGTCATTATTGTTAGTAATTTAGATAGATTTGCGCAGCAGTTTTATTCTAAATTAATTAAGAGGGTGTACGTGTTTGGTTTGTATATGGTAGAGAGACATAAGAATTCCAGAAAGAGGACAATAGTCATAGGTTTGACCCATTAGATTGTACTTAAAAAAAGAAATAAGGAAAATTACCCTGTGGTTCTTCCATTTGTGAATTTTTCTTTTCTTTTCAAATCACAGAATCATGCACCCTTTCCTTTGTAACTATTTGTTTTACTCTAAATGGATTACGACTTTAGTTTTTTTTTCATAATTAGAGGCACAAGGCCTAATTAGCCGCAAAAGTGGAATTACGACTTTAGTTGTTGACCCGTGACCGTGTTTAGGATCTGTGTTTATGTTTTAAGTTAAGTGCTGCGTTTTGTTGCCCTCAACGCTGCGTTTAGGATTGTGCTTCCGGTAGTAGACTTGAGTTGTTGTCTATTAGGGTTTGTGATCTGGGTTGTAAGTTTGTAAGTCGGGTTCGTGAGCTCTCCCTCTCTGTGTGGTTGCTCTCTGTTAGTTTCTGTGTGTAATCTCCAGAATGTGATGAATGAGTAAGCCTTCCACGTTGGTTTTGAGAAAAACTTTCATGGTATCAGAGCGACGATCACTGGGATCGTGCTCTTTGTCTCCCTCCTTGCTCAGCAAGCTCGGTTATCTGCCTTCGACATCCCAAGTGCTTCGTGTGGTCTTGTCAAGTGCGTGTGGTGGTTCTTGAGTTTCCTCATCTGGGTTTTATTCGATCTTGAACAAGTAAGTTCCCAGTTCTGGCTGTGTCGCCTTGTTTTCTTTCGAATCCGGTTGTTCGTTCCCTATCTTCTTTCCTTCACTATTTCGAGCTCCCTATTTGGTTTGCCTCTCAGTCTCGAACTGGTCTTGTGTCGCCCCGTTTTTTTTTTTTTTTTTTTTTCGATTCCTGTTGCTTCGCACCAATTTCTCCTTCCTTCTCTGTCTTGAACTGTTTTCTTTTCAGTGTCGGTCCGTTCCTTTTTCGATCCCTGATTTTTCGCCACCAGTTCCCCCTTTCCTCGCCTTTTGAGTTTTCTTGTTCGGTTTCCTCCTCTGTCTTGTACTAGCCTTTCCCATATCTCCTAACCATGTCTAAAGACGGCGAAACTCCTAATCCCGATGACAAAAGCAAAGAGATAGCCCCGACAATGGAACGGCCAGCGCCTCCCAGATTGAGAATGGAGATCCTTGTATCTGGCAGCTCCGAGAACCCAAGTATAGCTCTGGCTGCCCAGTACGACGGAGGCCCCGGTTTTCCCAGATGGAAGGCTCAGGTTGAAATTGCTTTGGGCTCCAAGAATAAATTCTGTTTTGTTGATGGAACGCTACAGAAGCCTCAAGACAATGATGCTCTAGCACGGGCTTGGTCCGTTGTGACAACATGGTCCGATCCTGGATCTTGATGAGTCTGGAAAAGCGTGTTGCCGACACTGTCCTTTTCCGGTCATCAGCAGCCAAGATCTGGGAGGATCTTTGTGCGAGATATGGGCAAGTTGATGCAACGCATATGTTCGACCTGGAGAGGAGATTAGTCAACACCGTGCAAGGGACTGAGAGCATCGGTGACTACTTTGCCAGATTAAGAGGATTGTGGGACGAGATTGATGACACCACCATTCTTCCAACCTGCAACGCGCAACAGATAGGCTTTTCTGCAACATATGAGGTAACGTCAAAAACAACGTCTGATCAAGTTTTTTAATGATGGTCTGAATGATAAGTATTCAGCAGCCAGGGAGAATATTTTGATGATCTCTCCATTACCTTCAACCGAGCAGGCGTTCTCTATACTGATCCAGCAGAAAGGCAGAAAACTCTAACAGCCACCACCAAATATTGACTTGGATGCTCCTGCAGCTTTCTCAGTAGGTCAAAGGCAGAAAGAACTTTGGTCGTGGCACTAATAATGGGAACAGAAGAATGTTGCAATGTTCGTACTGCAACAAGCCTGGACATACAGAGGAGAGGTGCTTCCAGAAAAAAGGTTTCCCACCTGGGTGGCGTGGATCAAAGGAGAAGAAACACCAGGCCAATGCTTCTACAGAACAGAAGAATGAGGAATGCAAAGATCCGCTTGGAGGAACCTTGACCACAGAGCAAATTAACCAACTGCTCAATTACATCAGTAAGTCACAAGCTGGAGCAAAAGAGACACAAAACAAATCAGAATCCAATTGTGGATTTGTTGGTAAGGTTTCCTATCCCAATCATATTGGTCTAACATGTAGTATGCATAGGATGTTAAATGCTTCTGATTGTGCTGATTATAGCATGCATAGAATGCTAAATGCCTCTGATTGTGCTAATTATAAGGATAATGACTGGATTATAGACAGTGGGGCATCAGACCATATGTGCGGTGATTTATCTTTATTTCATGACATTATTCTGTTGGATAGGGCTCACACAGTAGGCATGCCCGATGGGCACCCTCAAATGGTAGACTTATTGGAAAATTAAGATTAATGAGATGCTCACCCTTAGAGATGTATTGTATGTCCCCAGCTTTAGATTTGATTAATTTCAGTTAGTAAGCTTCTGGTCAAATGAATGCTAAGTTAAGCTTTGATCCAACATGTTGTATTTACCAGGACTGTGAAACCAGGAAAGAAGTGGTGATTGGTCGTGTTCATAGAGGGTTGTATGTTCTTGACATAAAATGTGATAGAAAATCCAGGAATAGTTTTGGTTTGCAGGCAATGGGAAGAATTCTGATGAATCTGTTGATGAATGTAGCGGGTCTGTTGGCCTATGGCACTGTAGGTTAGGTCATCTCCCAAAGGAGAAAATAATGAAATTGGGATTAGTCAAGGATTCTGCTGTAAAAGAACCCTTCTTATGTGAACCTGTAACAGGGCTAAGAGCCATAGATTGGTTTTTCCATCAAGTTCCATTAAGTCAAGTGTTTTGTTTGAACTAATACATGTTGACCTTTGGGGGCCATACAAGTTGAAAACCCATGATGATTTTTCTTATTTCTTGACCATTGTTGATGACAAGAGCCGTGCCACTTGGGTATTTATGCAAACAGAAGTCAGATTCTTTTGATCTCATTGTTAACTTTATTAATATGGTGGAAAAACAATTTGATAAGAAAGTAAAATGTGTGCGGTCTGATAATGCGTATGAGCTGGGTAGTGGGACAGTAGGATCCTGCTATTTTAAACTAAAGGGAATCAACACACCAAACTACATGCCCACACACACCACAAAACAATGGTGTGGCTGAAAGAAAACATAGGCATATTTTGGAGACTGCGAGAGCTCTTATGTTCCATTCTTGTCTTCCCAAAAGGTTTTGGGGGGAAAGTGTCCTTACCTCTACTTATTTAATCAATGAATGCCCTTCTTCTGTGAAAATAAACTCCTTTTGAAATTGTATATGACATGAAGCCTGATTATTCAATTTTAAAGAGTTTTGGGTGTCTCTGTTTTGCTAATATAAACAGAAACATCTTGATAAGTTTCCTCTCGTCTACAAAATGTGTGTTTTCTTGGCTATGGTTAACAAAAAGGGATACCAACTTTAAGATATGACAACAGTCAAATTATCTACAATAGAGATGTTGTTTTTCATGACAAATTTATCCCTTCAGAGGGAATCAAATTGATAGAATAGAAGTCATACCCACTGTAGAGCACCATCAAACACTTGAACTTTTGCTCGAAGATGATCTTTTTCTGTTATTAAGACTAACCAAGATAAATGAGTGGAGGGAAAGGCAGGACATTCTGGTTGATGGAGAAGAACACCTGATATTGAAGGAATAGAAGAAGTGGAAATGAGACAGTAGAAGTTGATCCTTCTGAGGTTGGACACACCAGAACAGGAGCAATCAGAGACTGAAGCACCAGTTATCCTCGTCAGATCCCTGAGAAGTGAAACTCATGGGCTCAGGAGATCAAGAGACCAAGGAACATTCCCAAGCACCTAAAAGACTATGTGGTTTGGTTCTTCAAGTGTTAACAAAGATAGTCCTCTTTTCTTAACTTTGACTATTTTTCTCAAATTCTGTCAGATAGAGATGTGCTGCAAATTCTGCTATTAACTGTTGTGCTACTAATGATGATTCATTATGTTACAGCCTTCATGATAGTACTGCATTATTGATAGTTCTAAGTTAGCACAAACTTTGGGATTGTTCTTGATGAAAATAGTAAATATAACTGTTATCAACCTGCTACTATTAATGAGACTGAACCTGATTGTTTTGAAGAGGCCATTAAGGATATGAGATGGAAAGGGCTATGGAAGATGAGTTTGATGCTCTTGACAGAAATAACCTTGGGATCTGGTGGAACCACCTCGGGGTGTTCAACCTGTTAAGTGTAAATGGGTTTTAATAGGTTAAAACTAAGGCTGATGGTAGTATAGAAGGTTTAAAGCTAGGCTGGTGGCTAAAGGTTTCACACAGAGATTTGGGATAGACTATTTAGAGACCTTTTCACCTGTTGTTAAATTTACTACCATAAAGGCTTTAGTCATCATAGCCATAAGAGAAACTGGTTGATTAGCCAGCTGGACTTAATAACGCTTTCTTGCATGGGGACTTAGAAGAATGAGATGTTATTGCAGATCCCTCAAGGTCATGTGGAGAAGGGTCAGGAAAATTTGTAATTAAATAAGTCTCTTTACGGGCTTAAGCAAGCCTCTAGGCAGTGGCATTATAAATTAAGTGTCTTTCTCAGATCTTATGGTTTTGTGCATGTCTCTCAATGATTATTCCTATTATTTGTTCTAGAAGGATAGGGTCTGTTATTTAGTTGTTTATGTGGACGATATTCTCATTACAGGAAGCGATACTGATATTAAATCTGTTAAAGGGTCTGAATAGGCAGTTTAAATTAAGGAGTTCGGAAGACTGAATTTCTTCTTAGGTAATTCAATTTCTGCATACAACAGATGGTGTCATACTTACTACTCAAAAAGATACTGTAAGGATTTATTAGCCGAGTTTAGTTTCTGATGATCTGAAGTCAGCAGCTGGTCCCTTGGATACTGGTAATTAAATTATTGAGAGATGAAGGGGAACCTTTGGACAATCCTTTGCTGTTAGAAGATTGGTGGGCAGATTAGCTATTTAACTCATAGTAGACCTGATCTTAGCTTTACGTTCAAGTCTTGAGTCAGTTTTTCTCATTCTCCTACCGATTTACATCTTAAAGCTGCATTTCATGTTTTGAGTTATATCAAGGGCACACAGACTTATGCTTTATTTTTCAACTCAGGAATGATTTTTCTCTAAACAGCCTTTTGTGATTCGGATTGGGCCAGGTTGTCCTAACACTAGAAGATCCATCAGTGGATACTTCATCCAGTTAGGAGGTTGCCCCGCTGTCTTGGAAGTCCAAAAAGCAGACAACAGTGGCCCTTTCATCTGCTGAGGCTGAATACCGAGCATGAGAAATGTGACAAGCCAGAGCTCAGCTGGATTACAAGGCTGCTGTATGAGTTGGGAGTTGATGGCATCCTTCCTGTTCCGTCAAAGTGCAGTCAGCTGCGATCTACTAGCCAGGAACCCCGTGCTGCATGAAAGAACGAAACACATCGAGCTTGATGTGCATTTTGTGAGGCAGAAGCTGCATAGGGGGGATGATGTGTAGAATTCGTTGCTCCAAGGATCAGGTAGCGGATGTTTTAACTAGCTGCTTCCTGGTCGTGCATCCGCTGCAATGAGGAAGAGGGTTGGAGCTTAGGCTGATGGTCTTTATTGGTGCAAACTTGTTAAGCTATCCCTTTCAGTTTGAGGGGGGTGTTAGGATCTGTGTTTATGTTTAAGTAAGTGCTGCGTTTTGTTGCCCTCAACGCTGCGTTTAGGATTGTGCTTTCGGTAGTAGACTTGAGTTGTTGTCTATTAGGGTTTGTGATCTGGGTTTTAAGTTTGTATTCGGGTTTCGTGAGCTCTCCCTCTCTGTGTGGTTGTCTCTTTTAGTTTCTTGTGTAATCTCCAGAATGTGATGATGAGTAAGCCTTCCCACGTTGGTTAAAAAACTTTCAGCCGTGAGATAATGATTGAGGAGTGTCGAGCTGAAGTATTTCACTAGAATTGAAAGGCGTGTATTGACTGATGTGGTATACAAAACCTAGGTCGATTGGTGACCTGGAGATGATGAATTTGGTCAAGGTGGAGAGGTTGTAGTTGGATAAGCGCAATTAAGATTTAAAGATAGTAGTGGGACTGGTGTCAAGTGTGGTGTTTACAGTTGACTATCGGAGGGATTAACGCTGAATGGGTTTCTCGTTGGTCGGCTATCGCTATCTAAAAACGAGTGTTGGGTAATATAGAAAGAGAAGGTAACTTGGGGAGTCGGGTAAAGGAAAAATAAGCTTTCGTGTGTGACTTGGTATTTCTTGCTGGTTGAGCTCCACGTTCCGATACATATGTGTGCTGTTTTTTCTTTAATTCACAGTGTAGCAGCACCATTGTGTCTGGTCTCGATTATCCTTATTTCACAATGCTGTTTGCGTCGGTCAGGTTGTCATCATCTTACAAAATAAGGGTTCTCATCGGTTAAGCCCCAACACTAAAACCTTCTACATATATTATATATTAATATAGAACATCATAAGAAATGTCTAGAAACACAAATGTCGAACAAAAAGCTATATTTAGGTAGAAGTAGGGATGTTCGGATTATTGGTTAGTCAAATTTGATAACTGTAATCGGTTCATTTAAGCGGTTAACCGGGACCGGTTAATTGTTGGTTTCGGTGTGGTTTTTAACGGTTTAATGGTTAACTGAAATGAGTAGATTTATGTGTTTTTTTCTTATTATTAGTAACAATGTGCTGTTTTTCCGGTTTTTGGTATGATATTAAACCGTTAATAACCGCCGATTTTGATAAGATTTTATTGGTTTTAGTATATTCTAATCATTACCTATATAATTGTATATTTATTTTTGTAATCTAAAAATTGACCATATAATTTTTATACTTATACTCAAAAATTTAATAAATTAAATGTTTAAATGGGTTTTTTTCAGTTAACCGGATTTATCAAAATCAATAACCGTAGCCGGAAAACTAAACGGTTTAACCGAACCAGCAAACAACTTTAGTTAACTGGGTTTTCGGTTTCACCGGTTCTGGTTCCGATTTGACGGTTTTTCCGGTTTTCCAGGGAGGAGTTTGTAGTTGTGGCACCCTAGACAGACCTGATGGTGATATGTTCGAATTAGAGGTTTCACATTGTTGACACTTCTCTTGTCAAAATGTTTAATTGACTACTCCACAAATATGTTCTTGTTTGTTACTGAGAAAAAACATTACATTCAATTTGTTCGTTCCCTCTCCCATAATAGACTCAAAATCTTGTTGTCACTACACCGCTATAGGTATTCGAGCCAAACATATCACTTGTCCCGTAAAACACAAAAATCTTACTCTATCTAGTTCGGACTTTATGGATATTATAAACGCGCTTCATTGTAGTGCCCGTACTTAAGGTCCATTGAAAACAAATTCACGCCAATATAGCTAGAATCTCATGGGTCATGAAAAAACTAATTAAACTCAAAAGAAAAAAAAGGCGTAGGTGAAGGTGACTGACTATCAGACTACAAAATTAACGTTCATGTATCCTCTATTATTGACTAATCAAGAAACCATGTCATATTGTCCATACCCACATAAAGATTCCATCTTGAAGCATTGCATTACTGGCTGTTAACAGCTGTAGTAGTAGACGACGAGTCATTATAACTATTGCAGCTGTATTGATACTGACCAAGCCCAGACAACGGTTTCTGATCGTCAATCAAAATACTGTTGTCGTCTTCAACTTGAGAATGGCAGCCGCAGCCACCACCGACGGCAGTTGGTGGTGCTGCATTTGTACGCCGCCGAGGATCTCAGCTTGTGCGACAGCTAGTTGCATTTGAAGCTGAGAAACTTGGTTTTGTAGATATGATATTGTACCTACACACCGTAGACTGGATCCCTCATTCTTGCGGTGCCCTCATACACTAAGCTGATAACTGCATCTGCCCTCTGGTTTTCTGGTAGCTCCTGTACGTAGAAGAAAGAATTTTAGCAGTAACAATACTATGAGCTTACCCATAGTTTTGTGATTTGATTAGACAGCTAGGATATAGTATTATTAATTACCTGCAACATCTTATTGACATTACTAGCACCAACACCTTATGAACTATGAAGAATTTCTGAGGGTCTCGGATGGGAATAAGGAGCAAATATACAGTTCTTAGTACAACGACGACGGAGTAGCTTACATGAAGCACAAGGGGAAGTTCCGGTACCACCATTTGTTGAATTTGTATAGAAAGAAGATAGAGAAACTTGCACGATCGAAATAGTAGGCAGGAACTAATTGAAGAGTGTGAGTGGGTATGCCTATATTTATAATGAGGATCAGCAGAAAGAATATTAAACTTATAAATCTATATAGAATGGATTAAAATGATTATTCCAGGCTCGGTTTAGAGGACTTATATATATATTTAGTTAAAAAAAGTGAAAGTGTGTTCTGTTGGTAGCTCAGGATTCCAGGAAGACAATTCTGACCCTCATCACCTATGGATGCAATTGTAAATCATGAAACAGAAGTTAATATTAAAGTCATATCACTCCAGCCGAAAGACGGAAGACTTTTTTAGTTTAGCTTGTAGTTCGTGTGGCGGGTCTAAGATCAGTCCGTAAAATTTGTCTAGTTTGACCCCTGTCTCTATAGACTACATATGTAAAGTGAAATATGTCAATATGTTTTTTCTTATTAGTTGTGCCACGTTAAAACCCTGTTTTTCTATAAAGTAGAACCACCTTATAGTTTTTTATTATGACAAAGAACCAGCTTATGGTAAGTTAACACTAATAAACTATAAATGGTTTAGTTAAGACAGTTTTTTTTTTTTTTTGAAAAACATTAACTATGTGTTCGATTAATCCGACAAATTTTTGATCCAGGTAGTACATCTTCAGTCCATTGAGTTGCTTCATTTGACCCTTACCTACATTAGCTAATACTGTGCCGTACATTTTGATCACGATTACAAAAAACACCCCAACAAATAATGCTGACATTCTACACAAAAACCATGCCAAAATCTGCTCTATGTCGAGCTCTATTTTCACTCCTAATTCGTGCACATAGTTAACAACATTCAGACAATCAGATGAAATTTTACTCTGTAAAATCCAAACCTAAAGTACAATCAAGACCATATGTAATGCAATGCCATTGCTTCAGCATGTACTAGGTAATCGAACGCCCTTCCTCCTTTGACACCAGTTGCCACTACCTTCCCAAACTGCAACAAATCACACCTAGTCCGAAGTGGCCATGTTCATCGGCACTTGCATCCACCGCATCTTCCCCTCTTCTCCTTGAAAGGATGATGAGTTGTGTAAGTTAGCGTTCCCCCAACGACGTGCGGGAATGAGTCTGCTTGAGCCCCATCCGTGTGCATGTAACATCTGACAATGCCCAAACCAAGTTTCCATAACCGTACAAGAACATTAGTCAGACGCTGCAAATTTGTAGTGCAACAGGTTCTGTAAAACCAATCAAGTATAGCACCATCTGTTTTAAGACTCATGTCATATCAACTCCTGCGTGTAGCCACAACTCATTAGTTTATGAGCATTGCAAAACATATGTAGCATTGTTTCATTTGCTCCACAAAAGCATGTCGAAGGCAAATAAGACCCGCAACTCCTATATTGTTGCGAGTCTTGATTTTTGAACCTCTATCCTATATTGTTTCATTGATTAGGATTTGATTGGGTTCTAGGTCCACTTATAACCTAAGCTTAATAAATATGTTATAAAACATTAATCATTAAAACCAAACTAATCACTAGAACCTATTATGAGTCGTGCCACGTAAGTTTTAACCTTAGTAAACTTGGGAAGGTAAGAGTTCGGGTTCGGGGGCTTGGTATACGTCTTTTCTGGGTTCAAATTACTTTCACTACTCTACTAAGTCGTTTTTTCTTCGCTTATGTTTTTAACGGCTAATTACGAGTCGGTTTAACCTGAGTGCACGGGTTTTTGAAATATCAAATTTGTAGAAAAAAAATTTGAAGTCTGGGGGCCACGGAGTCCGTGGGTCCGGACATGTATTAAGAAAATCTAATTTTTGAAAAATAATAACTACCGTTACCGTCCGGAGGTGTTCGTAGTTTTGGACAGGGCGTCCGGGACCTCGGACGTGACGTTCATGGGTACGGACCATCCTCGAACGGTGCATTCGGGCGGTTTTCAGTGGTGTTTTTAGCTCAAATTTTATGGGGACGTAGCCTGAAAGATTCTAAGCGTGTTAGTGATCGAAAGATTTCAATTTGAGTTTGAATTAAGGACGAAACTTAGCAAACAAGTTAATGGACAAAACGCAAACAAACCTTAATTTGGGAGTCGGCAAAAATTGGTTCGATACCAAATTTTGATGGAGAGCAAAACTAAAACTAAAGGAGTCAGGGAATCTGATTTCTAACCTATTTTACCTTCAGGATTTGAGAGTTCTTTCACCTCGGGAATCCTCAGCGGCTTCGTCGGCGCAGTCCCGGATTGAATTCGACCCGAGCTTCTGACCCTTGATTGTTGATTGTTTTCCTTACGTTTTGGTGGTGGTTTTATGGATGTTTGATTATTTTGTGGCAACGGGAGTTAACAAACTAGTTTTGAGTGGATTTCGGTGGAACTTCAGTGTTGATTTAAGGCTCGGGAGTGCAAAAACGCGGGAGTTGGTAGACAGATAAGGAGTTCTGACTTCTTAGGGTCATAGATGATCTGTCTAAGTCAAGGGAAAGATCTCTTATATAGACATCACTAAAGATAGGGTAAACTCTATAAAGGGTGAAGTTTACCGAGATTCGGTAGGGTAACTTCCAAAATAAATCAGACCATGAAATTTTTTCCAGCACGTAAAGAATATATTTATGATTTTTCTATAAGAATTGAATTTTTTGGATAAAGGAATATTTTAAAATCACTTTCCATCAGATCTATTCAAAAATTAATAGGATATTATTGGAAATTAGAATTTGAAAATTTCAAATCCATTATGCTGTAAATGTCATCCTTTATCATGTGTTAAAATTTCAAGACATTTCGAGTTGATTTTAGTTGTTTTTGGAAGAGAAAGAAAATTTACGAGACTCGTATTTCCTTTGTTTTGGGCTTCAAATAAAAATTGTTGGGCTTTTGGTCATGGATGGGCTTAGTGACCTGATTGCAAATTTTTATTTATTGGATGGAAGCCTTTTTTTTAATTGATTTTTTTCAAAATTGAGACTTTATATTATAAAAAATTAGCTTATATTATGTATTAAAAGCTAATTTTTCAGAATAAAAACTCCCTGAAAATTATGAAAATGCCCCTTGTAATGATTAAGGTGTCACAATTGTCTTGAGATGTGTGAGTTAATCATGCTAGGATAGGAAAATTCCGAAAACGTTCTAATCAACTCGGGATACCATGTCCTTTGACCATTTTACCCTTTATGGCATTCATGTCCTATGAGACTCTTTTATGGGGGTTAAAAATTGTGGTATAACAATTGCATTAATGCTTGACATGGTACTATACCATTCAAGAAGAGCCAAGCAAAGATTTTAACACGCACTGGAACTCTACATTTCCATACTCACTTTAGTGAATTTCCCAAAGTTGATGTACTATCCTCAGTTAATCATGCATATTTCCCTTAAGAGCCACACCATATGCAGAGCTAACTGTAATTCCGTATTGGTAGGTGCCTCCACGACCAAGTTTAGATGCATTATCCGCCACCAAAGACATCTGTCCATCATGTCAGGATTCTAGGTGGTTAAGTCTTTCTTATCTATACATCACACTGATTTCATCTTACAATCACTAACCCCAACGAATTCTTGAGATTAATGATTAAAAAAACCCTTCATAACATATTACCACTTAACTTGATCCTAGAAACATGAATTTCTCTCTAGATCAGAGTTCCTTGCCTGTAAGAAAATGAGTATCAATTCATAAGCCACCATCTCTCCAAGTGCATATTGAGCAGGTCGTGTTTGTATTGTAATTAGAAGATGTATACAGGAACAATGTTATGAACTGCTAAAAAACCGCAGAAACACACCACCCTAGCCTCAGCAGCAGAAGCAACTTCTAATGCATTGGTTAACTCCTTGCCAATTTGCTCGATTTGTCTCACGACATCTTTGTAGTACTGTCACGATCAAGAAAAAGATTTCGAGCAGTGTCACGCTCAGCTTGGAGCTCCTTCTTGGCCTTAGCCACTCTATATACAGTTTCCCAACCACAGATATGGTGTAACACACACATCAGTTGAAATTTCTTGAAACAAAGAAAAACATCAAAAGCTCTTGTTGTTCAAATTCATTGATTGTAACTACTTAAGAGTAAGATCAAACCTCAAAGTGTTTTTGCATACTCCTTTAACCTCTTCTTTTCAGAATTTCGGGCCTCCTGAATGAAGTTAATATTGCAATATCATATTTGCACTCTCCAAAGTTGCAAAAGATATAGTGTAAAATGGGAATAGGATCAGATTATATTTACCTCACATACTAGGTCAACATGTACACTTCCAAACTGGCCTGGAGTAAGCAATAAGCAATTAAATAAACAAAAATATTGCAAGCATAAAGGCATAAGCTCCAAATCTAAATTTGAAGATGGTGAACCCTCATCAGAATCAATCACGCACATCAAAGGCTCTTTTTTCAGAATTTTGAAGCAATTCTTTTTCCTATCTTAAGATGGAACCTATTTACCAACAGCACGTAATATATATTCATGAGGAAAAGGGTAAAGCATATCCAAGAAAAAATGAACCATAAAAGTTCTAGTTCGAAAGTTGTTTATATCTCCATATTCACTTCCGAGAAGAGCTTCCTCCGCAGCATGCAAAGATTTTGAACTTTCACGAACTCGCTTTGATAATCCACAATGAGCTGAGAAAGCTCAGTATTTCGGGACAAAACTCCATTCATTTCCTCCATCTGATTTTCCATTTACAATGTTACGTCATTCAGTTAAACATTCAAACATAAGAAAAAGATGAAGTAACTCCAGAAATTCATCTCGGAGCATACATTCTCCAAAATTGACAACCTTATGGAACTTGAACACTCGATTAACACAGCTATTAAGCAAATCTCTCATTTTCACCAGTTTTTGAATTTCTAAAGCTATTTAGTAGTTATATGTCCTTGGTATTTTGTTCTATAGACAAGAGGACATACGAATACTGACAATCTAGTATCCAGGTTAATATAATTTGTAAATGTTATTCATTACATGTGTTCTAAAAGTTTAAAATTTGTTGTTTTACATCCTAATTAGTGAGTTGGTGAAGATTGCATTATCAAAAGCTGCAAGCAGATTCAAACATTAGGGATGAGTCAAGAACTCTTTCTTAGAGACAACACAAGTCATTAAAATTTGGGATTTCAAATCATTAATTACACTAGCAAAATCTGGTGAGACGTAAATAGATTTGTACAACTTATCTCCCTGTTATATGAAACAATTCAACTGATACATGATCTAAAACTTCAAACTAGCTGCTAAAAAATCACGAGTAAAGAAAACAATACAAATCAAACAAAATGCAAGAACTGGAAAATTCAACAATTCAAATTAAAATCTTATCAACCGACTGATTCTGAAAACACATAAAACCGCAAGACACCACCACACAATTGAAATTCAATTAGTTTCAGCTAGAAAACCGTAATCAAGGAACGTTTCTGCCCAGTTTTCACCTACAGAGATGTACTACTACTACTACTACATAGCTTTGGAAATCCAACATATGTGAGCCAGTGTGTGAGTGCACTCAAGCAAAGAAGATAGTATGCCCTAACACCTGCCTGTTCTTAGTCTCTTAAACCTGTATTTATCCCTTGAAGACCTAATCAGTTTCCCTTCACCCAACAATCTCTTCTCCGCCAAGGTCAAGGTAGATTGGTTGAACAGCGTTGGAGGCATCCATCACATTCCTCGACCTGTCAGCACGATACAAGACCTTGGGTCATCAATGAAGGATTGGTTGGAGATCTTCAATTGTTGCGCAGGAGAAGAGTCGGTGGTGAAGGGGAGAGATGTGGTGTCAGCTCTTATGTGGGTTCAGAAAATCCTTGAATAAGGAGATTGTGGTGGCTGCTCGAGAGCTCAAGCTGATGATGAAGAAGAGGAATTATGATGAGTGAGGAGATAACAGAAATGAAGAAGAAGGAGGGAGGAGGAAAGATGGAAAACGAGTGAGGAAAGAAGAATCGACTTCTATAAAATATAACACAAGGGAGGCAACAAAATAATGTAAGCCTTCATTATATGCACAACTAAGGCGACCAAAAACTTTGCCTATATAAATATATCATGAGAGGCAAGCAACGGTTGCCTCCGATTATATAGAATACAATCGAGGCGAGTCAAAGTATCTTGCCTCCATAATTGATCATTAGAGGCAACCCAAACTGTAACACCCCGTCCTAAGCCAATCGTGGTTATCGCAAACTTAACAACTTAATCGCAAACGTCGCAACGGAATAAACTAACACCAGAACCTTGCACGGTCTGAACAATAAAATATACCGAACTTTGAATATTTACAACGCTTATCCAAAAGAACACACAAACTATCCAAACATCCACCAACCGAGTTTCTAGTTTCTCAAGTAACAACATAACTTCCATAAGTCTTAATATCAACAGACAGGTGCACAGGCGCAACCCTACTCAAAATAAAAGCCCAACCTAAGTCTAACCGCCCCTACTCTCAGGGTGACTCTTCATGGGACGCTTACCTACAAAATAAAAACAGCCCCCAAAGGGGGTCAACAAGAATGCTGGTACGATCCTCTCGTGCCCCCAAGCTAACGGGGCTACGACGACTAATTGTCGATAGCATGGAGATTGATTAGATACACAACATAAATAAGAAGTGCAATAAACACCTGACCACACTTAAGTGAACAATCACATCTCAACAAGTCAACCGTTCATTTTCAGATTCGGTTGCACAAAGTCCATTGTTCATTTTGTCGGGTCAAAGTGACCCTAGCCAACGGCCGAGAAATGCATTGGTTGAATGAACAATAATTCTCAAATTAGTTGGGATTTAGGTAGATCCCACCACACCATCTTAATGCCTCCTACCTTGGACTGGAAATCCAATGTAGCTAGTCGACATTCGACCCTAGGCGATGAGTCCGAAGACAAGTCCTTAAGCGGAAGTCAGATCTGATTCAGATACCGACCCCCTTTCCTTAACATGCATGACCGGAGTCAATCCCGGATTCCTCACTCCTCTTAAGTTCCAGTTAGTGAAAATCTTACAAACCATGTGTTAGTTAAACCTTAACGGGTATTAACCAACAGTTACCGAAATATAGTTCCTCTTCTCAATCAACAAATACTAAACCCAGTTAGTAGCTAGTCTCAAGTCTCGTGGGTTATTGTAAAGAAAACACACACACAACGAGAGCAATAAAACCCGGTTGCATGCTTTATCTTGTCTTAGTTATAGCAAGTAAACAGATAGCACACAAGCCGAGGGGCACCTCGTTAGCAAGCAGGTCATAAGAAAGACTGTACCGTTCACCATCGGCGGCTGTTTGTTTAATCTTCTTCCGGGTCCCAATTCACAAGTCCTAAAACATTCATTCAGTTTTAGGTTATAGTTACTTAACTCATCCCAACTTACTTAACTTACTTATCCACTAATGTTTACCCACTATAATCACTAAGTCCTTATAGTTACCTTAACCTCATAAGCCACTTACTTCTCATTATCTCTTAACTTGCTTATGCCCCTAATGACCATTTATGTCATTATTATGTCCTAAAATCTTATAATTTCATTACCAAACAAGTTCCAACCGTAAAACCCCTTTTCAACATTTGTGGCTTTTTTATTGGTCCGGGTTTGTGTCCTAGGATGTAAACCCGGACCAATACATCGCATGAGTTCTGGACAGTTTTTGTGACTGGTCCGGGTTTGTGTACTTAGATGTAAACCCGGACCAAGTCACGGTATTAGTTTCTGGACAGTTTTTGATGTGGTCCGGGTTTATGTACTTGGTTACAAACCCGGACCAAGGCTAAACTTGTACAGAAATGCAATTTTTGTCTTCTTTTGAACCTCAATCTTGCCCAATCTTTTCCTAACCTTCCATAAGTATCGTAGCATGTTTTAACATCATTTTAGCACCTTAAAATCCTCCTAATCCATCCATCATCTCATACCTAATTCCTTGATCATTCACTCAAGTTCTTACAACAAAAATTCCTAACCCTTATGCTTAGTTTTCCTACATTTCTAACATGTAAACTTGCCTAAAACCTCAACTAACCAAAGTGTTTTCTTCATAAGCATTATCACCACTCCTTAGCATTATTGTTCCACAACACTTTCATTACATAAACTCCTTCTATTTTCCTTAAGCTTACACTTAGATTCTCACAAGGCATATTCATCCTTTGCTTACTAAAACTTGCACAAGACTTAATCACACTCCCACTATAACCCTAGAACATCTAACTCACTCATTTAAACTCTAATTCCTTCAAGACAACTCCTAAGTCCTTTAAACACTCAATAACACTCTAGTTCACTTTCTTTCACCAATTTAAGCCTTAAGAATTCCTAGTGCCTTCTAAGTCATCAAACTTCATTTATACATCTTAAACTCCTTGTTTTCTCACCAAAATTTTGACATAGCTTCTTTAGTATATTTCTACATCCAAACACTTGATTTTTACCCTTTAACATCTTGAACACCCCAAATTCTTTCCACACATTCTTAACACTCAATTTACACCAAAACTACACTACATCACAAAATAATGCATAAACTTAAATTGCTTGGCACTTAGGCCTTAAATGACATAAGCTTAACCACTGAATTTCCACATATATTAGCCTTCACCTGCAATACACACAACAAGGCTCCCATTGAATTATAATGCTCTTGTAATTCACCTTTTAAATGTCTAACTATCACATTTCCCATTTGCTCTTGAATCACAAGTTCTCAAATATAACCATTGTTTTTCTCCTAGGTTTTATAGCCCTTTCCTAATGTAGACTCTAAGCTAAGCTATCAAATAGCTAAATCCCATCCCCTTAAACAATAAAACACCTTAAGGTAAGCAATTTACCTTGTTCTTTTACAAGCTTCACAAACTTTCCTTCTTAGGTTTTTCCTTGAACAATCTCGGTCACCAATTTACTTCTCCTTGCCAATGTTCTAATAAATTCCCAATAACTCCAATGAGTGCTAGATAATACACTAACCTTAAGGAATAAACCCTAGGTTAAAATGTGTTTTAAGGTATTAAAATGAATATTTTACCTTGAGTCTTAAGGTAGGCTTGGATATGAATCATAAGGACCTCCTCCAGCCCTTGGAGAATAGAAAAACAAGTTAGAACAAGGCATAAAAATGAATCCCCATGAGTGATAATTTTCGGTAATGAAGAAAGATGGTGGAAACCTAGTTTTTCTTACATATTCTTTACCTTAAGAGAATGGAGAAGCTAATGGACTCCTCAAGCTTATATTTCCTCCTCTAATGGCGGTTTTCCTTGGCACCAAATTGAAGATCTTGGATATTTGAAAGAGAAATAGAAAGAAATAGCTTGAGCTAATTAAGAGAAATATGTAGTTTGTTTTGGTTTTGGAGCTAAGATGAGTGTTTGGCAAGCAAATGAAGTTGGAGCTAACATGGAGTTGCTTCTTACGTGAATGAAGAAGAAAGAGAGCAGAGAAATTGGTGGGAAGAAGAAAGAATGAAGAAAGGAGGGAGAGGGAAGCTAAAAGAGATATTTGTTTCTTAAAGGGTAAATAGTACTTTTACTACTTTTCCCTCTTATTTAAAAACTAGCTTACTCATGTGGTGACTCACCCCCTTAAAAACTGGCCCCCTTATTTAATTAAGGCTAGTCATGGTCTTGTTTGACCATCTAATTAAACTTAGTTGACTAAAGACTAAACTAGGCACTATTTGGTTACTATTCACAAACTAGTGCACATATTTGTGAAATTTTTGATTTCCCATTGATTTAGACTTCCTAATGTGATACTAAGTAGTACACAAGTTGATTAAGGAGTAATCATGGGCATTTAGCCACTTAAAACCCTTTCTAAGACAATTTTTCAAAAATGTGCTTTAAGAGTCCTTAAAGCACAATTTGCGTTTTAACTTGTTTTTGAGCTTGGTTTTCTTTGGTAATTGATTTAACATGACCATTAGGATGTTAATAAGGTTTAAAAATGATATTTGGGTGCTAACCCAAGTTACGCCAAGCTTAGAGCACATTTCTGCTTAAATTGCTCTTATGGTGTTTCCTTGTGTTTTCTTCGGTTTAAATTGTTTCCTAATATTTATAAGGCATTATTTAGCCTTCTTATATCTTAGTTTATCATCTAAACACCGTATCTAGGTTTGGGGTATTTCACAAACCTTGCGTCCAAATATATATAAAACAACCGAGGCAACATGATTATGTTGCCTCTATTAATAATTCCTAATTGTACAAAGTAGGCGACTTATAGATCCTTGCCTCTGTAAATTCATCAACAGGGGTTACCAAAAGGTTGTCTCCAAATGTACAACACAATTGAGGCGACATGATTATGTTGCCTCTATTAATAATTCGTGAGATTGTACAAAGGAGGCGACCTATAGATCCTTGCCTCTGTAAATGCATCAATAGAGGCGACCCAAAGGTTGCCTCCAATGTACAATGCAACAGAGGTGACAAGATTATGTTGCCTCTATTAATAATCCCTAAGATTGTACAAAGGAGGCGACTGTAGATCCTTGCCTCTGTAAATACATTAGCAGGGGTGACCTGACTAGTTGCCTCCATTGATCTCACCAACATAGGCGACTCTTGTTCTCGCCTCCTTTGATTTCATTTAGGAGGCAAGTTTTCTGTTGCCTATGTTGATTTTATCAAACTTGCATCCATTGATACATATTACTGTAGTAAGGGAAATTTTTATCACGATTATGTGGTCTATATAATTTATTTGTAATCATTTAAGCATTACAGATGGAACACACTATTTTAAAAAAATTTATAGACGGAACTCAATCATGTACACCATATGATACAAGAGTCACCACCGTCAGCATACATAAATTGCATGGAAAAAGTTTGTTGACAATTATTCAATATGCAATTTGTTTGGGGTATTTAAACAGAAGCGAGTATACCATTTTTCTATTGGCATTCTGTAGTTAATTAGTAACATACTTTCTTTATGCATTTATTTTGTTATATTAAAGTTTTAAAGGAGTTGTACAAAATAAACTTGAGCTTCTTGAGATAATAACTATTCTCAAAAATCATTTGACACATCTATTATTTTTTTCGAAACCACAAACTTCTATTTCATTAATCTTCACTACAACCCTAGGCAACATATAGTCAACCAAAGTACAACCTAGAGCATCATGATTCAGCAGTTAGTACACTTGCACAACTTACACAATAGAAGAATGACACCAGTAGAACAACCAACCAAAAGGATATGTCTAAGAGATGAGTCCATGAGGATACTACTAAAAGCAATTATGGCCACATGGGCTGTCGCACAAGTAGCAAGGCAGAAACCAAACATAAACTCGACTCAAAGACTAAACTACACACTATGATTAATCCTTAAACTACAACAACTAATACTAAACTAAAAGTAAACCGACAGAGCAAAACAAGATAATTAACTCCATTCTCATATATCATCAAGACAGCTCCATGATGTGCTCCTTCAGAAATAGCACCGAGTTTGCACATCACTAGTACAAAACTAGGCCTATTTCGGCGGTTGTTTAGGGCCTATTTCGGCGGTTCAGAACCGCCGAAATGGAGGCCGTCGAAATAGGTGTGCAATTCTATTTCGGCGGTTGAACAACCGCCGAAATAGGCGTGTTTTTAGAACAAAAAAACACACCTATTTCTGTGGTTCCTAGCTAACAGCCGCCGAAATAGGTGTATTTAAAAAAAAATTGTTACTGTTGCCCCGTCTTCAACCTCGCCAGTTAGGGTTGCAAAATTACAGAGGTGCATAGATGTTCCTTTCACCAGTTAGGGTTGCAAAATACAGAGGCGCAGAGAAGAGAGGCGCGTAAAACGTGTTCCTTGTTCACCAGTTTGGGTTACAGAATTACCTTGTGGCGCGGAGCATGTTTCCTTGTTCTCCAGTTCATTGTTGAGGCGAAGAGAGGCGCACAAAACATGTTCTTTGTTCTCCAGTAGTAAAATTACCTACAGTGAAGAGATGAATATATTCGTAGACACAAAGAAGACAATGAAAACGCACAGCATGTATACATTCCTTGTTCACTAGAGAGAATAAGATAAGTTCGAGTATATTACCGGTTCAGGATGAACAACAGCCCCGTCTTCAATCTATTGAGCGAGATGCAGCACAAGAGAGAATGAAGGGGGAGGCGGAGGAGCAGAACAAGAAGAAAATGAAGGGGAGGCGGAGGAGCAGACACAAGAAGAGAATGAAGGGGAGCGGAGGCGCAGACATGAAGAGAATGAAGAATAGAGAGAGGAAATGTCAAAAAGTAGGCGGAGGCGGGCGCGATTTTAAAACAATTTCATCTATTTCGGCGGTTCTTAGCTAGGAACCGCCGAAATAGAAACTAAAAAAACCGGAATGTGAAAATTGAACCGGGACGACCCTATTTCGGCGGTTCCTAGCTAAGAACTGCCGAAATAGGTGTCTTTCTTTTACACACACAATAATCGACGACCCTATTTCGGCGGTTTCTAGCTAGGAACCGCCGAAATAGGTGTCTTTTTTTTTTACACACACAATAATCGACGACCCTATTTTGGCGGTTCCTAGTTAGGAACCGCCGAAATAGGTGTCTTTTTTTCACAAAGAAGTTTTTGGGGCCCTATTTTAGCGGTTGTGAGTACAACCGCCGAAATAGGGTGCCGAAATAGGCTTTTTTTGTACTAGTGCATGCAAGCGCCGAATCGGATTTACTAGGATGAAATAGCACATGTCGTCACCATCATCTTCAGCTAACCACCGACGCCGATCCTGGTAGGTCACCAGATGCAAGGTGCGACTAAGGCATGCCAAATCCCTCCACTAAAGGTCAACTAAGTAGTTGAGCGCAATTGAGAGGAAAATTGTGGGTTAAACGCATGGCCACTGACATCATCCATTCACCACAATCGAAAACATCCATTCACCACCATGCAAGACGAGATCCACTAGAATCGGTGAGCAAATCATCATCCATCCAGGTCAGATGCAAAAAAGATGAAACGCAGATCGGACTTAGGGAATTGGATGGCTAGCATAATTTATTTAGTCCAATTCACCATATAAGCCAGCTGGATCTACTGGAATAGTGAGCTCTACCAACGTCATCAAATCCATCAATTGACGAAGAAGAGGAAAACAAGAGAGTTGATGCCTTCACCGGTCATCCCCCGTCCCTGGAAGTTGCATGCAATGGCCGAACCGATGAGTATGCAACACAAAGGAGAGAAACAGGGGCACCTGTCAATCGCAACACCACCAATCCACTCCCCTTCTGACCTTAAGATACTTGACTTCAAATTTTGAGACCGTCAAGACCATTGATAGAGATGGAGCTTCTAAAAGTTGGTTCCTTTTTAATAACAAGAGAGCAAATAGATCATAGTATTAAGAGAGAAAGGACGAGGAAGCCATTTGAAAAAATAGCCATGGTGAAAACAATAGAAAATTAGACGGCTATAAAGCAAGAAGGCTGTTTTTTATATAGTAAGACACTTTATTGACAAGTGACAACCTCTATTATTATTGTTAACGTAAAAGTATACAAACTTATCTTCTTCAGAACTCGTCTATTTGAGGATAACTTTTTTCATTTGTGTTACTTTTGTCTAGAAGCATCCCATCTATTTATTGTGTGATTTGTTTGGCCTATCTAATTTACAATAAATGGAATTTGTACAGCTGGAATGCAAAACAAAAAGTGTATTTTGGAGTTTGGACAGCACCTGTAAAACTTTTATATAACAAAATGAAATAAAATCTTGTATTCCCATCTCATACATCACCTGAGTTCCGTTGGGTTCCCCCCACATATCATAGGCCCAAGCGAATAAAGGCCCACTGACATTTACCCCTTTCGTATTTTACAGGTATTTGTTTTTCAATCACATTACGGCCCATTCAAAATCGTCAAGTTTTTCCAAAACGCCTGGAATTCTCTCCGCTTGTCAAGTTGTCGACCTCGAAGCGCCTCCACGAGCCGGCCACGCGCCAGCTGCCGCAATTCAATCTTTATCCGTCCACGAGTCGACCATCTAACGGTCCACATCATTTCCAGGCTATTATATATCATCCCCTAGCGATACTCCCAATTGTCAGCCATCGCCACATCCTAGTTCCTATCCCCACACTCCTCCACTCAGGTCACCCTGCCGAGTCCCCTTCCCTCTACGTCGCAGTCTCTTCTCCATTCCCATACCTTCTTCCATTTCGATTCTCCTAAACAGGAAAACAATGCTACTAAGAGCCTCCGCATCAACTCTCACCCACGGGGTCGAAACCCGGAGCTCCTTCGGAGGTTCTTCGGCTTCCCCAGACTCGCTTATTTCATCGAATTCTGCTTCCTTCGGCGGCCGATTTTCATCCTCCGCGAAAGCCGGTAATCGCTTGGTGGTACGCGCATCGAAGGAGACGAATACTCGCTCGTTGACTGGCGTCGTCTTTGAACCGTTCGAGGAAGTGAAGAAAGAGCTTTTATGGTTCCTTCCGTCCCACATGAATCGCTAGCACGTCATAAGTTTGCCGATCAGTGTGAGGCCGCCATTAATGAGCAAATCAAGTGAGTTCTATTTTCATTTTCCTTTATTGACTAATATATTTTGTCTTTGTTTTAAATTTTTGAGTGCGATTTGTGTTTAGCTTTATTTGTCCTATCTCTTAATGGTATTGACTGTAGTCTCGATTTCGTTTTATGCATCTAGATCGAATCATCCATTACTGAAGTTCGATCTTAGACTTTTTAACTAGTTTTCGTTTCATTTCTGCGACTTATGGATCTCGTTAGTTTCCCCGTACATGGTTCTATCGCTGAGAGCTGACTCCTTAAAAAAACTGAGAAAAAGTAACACGAGAAAACGTAAAAAGTTAATCTGATGATCGATGTATATATGAGGAGATAAACTGGGGATTAAATACATGCCTTTTCTCAAATTCTAATTTGATTTGATATTCCGGACTCGGTGAAACTTTACTGTCAGTCCTGACTGTTGTTGAGTCGATGAAGCGCTTCTCGTACGGAACTCGATGATTGAGTTAACTGACTAATTTTTTCAATTTGCAGTGTTGAGTATAATGTCTCATATGTCTACCATGCGATGTTTGCTTATTTTGATCGGGACAACGTTGCACTCAAAGGGCTTGCCAAGTAAGCTGTACTAATTTGTTATTGTATCTGTCAAAATCTTGTTTCCCCCATTACTTAGATTTTCGTAGAGTGGAAATGATGCGTCCCTTGTTGTTCGTGAATAGGTTTTTCAAGGAATCAAGTGAAGAGGAAAGAGGGCATGCCGAGAAGTTGATGGAATATCAGGTATCTTAAAGATATGTCTGCATATAACTTGTCGTTAATCACATAGTACTTGCCACTGAATACAACCTACCCTCAACAACTTATAATAAAAATGAGAAAGAAACCAATTCCTTCATCTTCCATAAGCATGAATCATTAATTTGTTTTGTTTTTTTAAATTCGGTTGTGATTGTTTTATTTGATGATGGTTTACAGAACAAACGGGGTGGGAAGGTGAAGCTGCAATGCATATTGATGCCTCTGTCTGAGTTCGATCATGCTGAGAAAGGAGATGCTTTGTATGGTAAGCATTATTGCTGTCTGCTAGACTTTACTAGGTTCTGACATAGTGTGATATTATTGATGACGATTCGTACTGCGTCTCAGGTGTTAGTTGACTTGGTTTTTATCGTTCATGTGATGGATTGTCGTGCTCGGTTGTTACTATATTTTCTACTAGTATGTCGTTGTCTCCAATTTATGTCTGGAACAAAAAATCGGATAGGTAATGGTTGCTAGTGGCATTGTAAGCAGAATTTGCTTAAGACGTGCGTGCTCATCAATTTTATTTGGCCTTGCTCTCGATATCATAAACTGTTCTTTATGGATTATGAATGTGCAGTGTGATATGTACCATAGCATCATTCTTTAGCATTTGCTTTTACCACTTCCTATGATTCTATATTATCAATGTCATTGTCTGCTTCCACATCTTAGTTGGTTTATTTGCATTTTGTGGGGGCGATTGATCTTCTCCAGTTATGCAATCTTTGTAATTTGAAGTTTCATTGTTTTTCTTCTTAGAAGCGTTAATTTCAAAAATCTAATTTCCTTACTTATTTTGATTATCTTGTTTTTTATTGCTTTGGTTAATATTTGCCTTGTACCCAAACGGGCGAGGTATGTGTTAATGGCCTGGGACTTGATATATTATTGTTTTGTAATGTCTGTTTATCACCGATGCATTGTTCATTAAGACCCATAATTTAAAAAGAACACGGTCAATAATTATTCATGTTAGATGATTTCTAGTTTCTGATAGAGAGACGGATCTGATTGTGTTTTTACTTGAATTTGTTGTCTTTTTTTATACAGTCGGCTAATCTTTTTATCATCTGATGCAGCCATGGAGCTGGCTTTGTCGCTGGAGAAGCTCACCAATGAAAAATTGTTGAATCTGCACCATGTGAGAATCTATTTTAATTTCTACCAAGTTTCTTTTGTTTCCCCTTATACCTAAAGGAACCCTGGAACTGACAGTTTTCGGTCCTCGTTTGATCAAGGAAGGACATTTATCTATATGACAGGGGAAGTGGTACAGTATTTTTGTCATTGATGTTTCTGCTTTTTTATTGTTCCGACAGGTGGCTGAGAAAAATCATGATGTCCAGCTACAAGAATTCGTCGAAGGGGAGTACCTCAGTGAGCAGGTATGATGATTCAAATCCAACTCAATTCGACTCTTGTGTGAGATTTCTAGGTGATCCTAGTGTCGTTGCAAAATAACATGGTTAGCTGTTGCCCCATTGCCTTACTTGAAACCTTTTTATTTGCAGGTGGAGTCTATAAAGCAAATTTCAGAGTATGTTGCTCAGCTTAGAAGAGTGGGCAAGGGACATGGTAATTTTGCATTCTAGCTTTTAGCAGTCCCAACTTATGAAAATAAAAAATTCTTTCCCTGGAGAGTAATACTTCATTGCTGAACCTTTCTTTGTAACTTTGTTTATTTTGCAGGTGTGTGGCATTTCGATCAAATGCTTCTTCAGGAGGGTGCTGCTGCATGATAACTCGAGAAGTATGATTAGGAGAGAAGTACGTACCGTGGCTTCTTTTTGTGTTAGCTTTGGTTTTCTAGAGATCGATCGCTGCAATGATGAGAAGCATGGATTGTAGCCCCTTTTCTCTCTTTTTTTAATGGTGTTTTTTATCTTCTTGGATGGGGAACAATATGCCAGAGAAGATTATTAGGTCGGTCTAGAAATATTTTATCTTTCTTCTTTTTGCCCTAGCTACAACTCTTGTCCTTCTCAAAAAAAAAAAAAAAAACTCTTTGTCTAGCGTGGTATTATTCTCGGGCATCATGGTGGCCGGTCCATCACATTCAAGTTTCTGTTTGAGATGCAAATGTTGTTTTTTACGTATGGTTTCCTTGAGTTACGTGGGCAAGTTCTTCCATTTGTTCGCTACATAACTGTCTACTGTCGAGAAAGTTTGAACCAAGTTCAAACGAAGATATTCTAGCTTCTTTTACCCAACGGTATGTGGTCTCTTTTGATCAACCCACGCAGCTTACAACTATGGAGTCTAGAAACCTGTGAGGGCCAAAATCCCCAAGTCCATTCCCACATGCGCAAGCATGAGTTAATTGTTGTCATATATAGTTTTGTCGTGTAGTGTTGCATTTCCTGTTTGCTTAGTGCATCAATGATTCCTCACTTGCAAGTGGAGAATGAGTCCTCACGATGGTATAGTACTATTTTATATTTTCAGGAATAGGGTTAGAAGCAGGTTCGATCCGTGAAGCTTTATGAATCCCTTTTAAGTACTTTAATGGTGATGTACAGTTGGCGGAGCTACAGGCCTGCCCCACCAACCATTTTCATATTTTTGTAAGTCAAGTTGCATGTAGAGATAGAAGAGTTAATTAGTGATGGAAAAGATATTTTTTTCATCACTGGATTCTAGTTTGTAAGAAGCTTGTTACCTAGATTGGTCGAATATCATTTCATCCTCGATCAAGAAATAGGTGCCTAATTTCGGAATATGTCTAAATTAATCAAGACATAGGTATTTTCTATAATAAATGTTGATTGAAAAACTATATGTTCTTTACTCTTAATTTGACTAGTTTACACTACTAACTAAGAGATATACTTTTATGATATTTAAACAATCAACATAATATACTTGTGATCAGTGCATTTTATTACTTATGTTCATCTATTTTTACTTTATATTCATATTAACTTTTATTAAACTATTTAGGCCCCCTGACTCTTTATTGTTGTCTCCGCACCTACTTTGATACTACTATATATTTATCGTGTCCTCGTGCCTTTTATAATTAAGAGAACCCCTGATGTGCTACTTTTGGTCAAACTTTAATATATTTGTCGTGTCCTCGTCGACTTTTATAATTCAGAGAAGTGAACCACTTCGTCCGTGAGCTGCGTCAAAAGTTCTGTTGTCGGTAGTATCCGAAAGTGACAATAATTTGCTTGTTCTTTTCAAAAAAAAAAAAAAAATTTGCTTGTTTTCGCTTTTCCGACTGCTTTACATTGTTTGCTTTACAATATAACTAAGCCTGTGCGTAATTTTTAGGAGCAGTACAACATTATTCCCATTCTTTACTCAAAATTCCATATACCAAGCGCTACTACGTGGGGTAATTATTAACCGCAGTACAAGACCCATATAGATAATATCAATAGTTTAATTCCTGAAGTCAGCCCTCATTATAACTATAGAATCCTGGATAATCTGTTTCTTCCTTGCTTCTGTTATCTAATCTCTCTGGTCTTACTTTATCACATCTTGGGTCCTCTTGAGATGAGAATGTCTCCATAAGGTATCGACTGCTCAACTCTTAAGATGCCTCGGTTTGCAAGAACTGCAATCGAATCCAAGAAAAAATTATCATGTCTAACAATTTTAGCTAGAAATCTTTTCGTTGGTGTTGGACATTGCATGGAGAAGAACTCCAAGTCTCCAAGTGTTAATATACTAGTAACATACCAGTTGTCTGATAAAAAAGCTGTGCTGCTTGTTTCCTATACATCCCATCAGCTAGTTGGCTGAGTGACTCTTTTTCCGGGGCCCCTGGAGTCTCAAAATATCCTTCAGATGCCTGTTCTCCAAAACAGAAACTTGCATAAGAACAGAGGAAATTTGATGTGGCAAAAGAGGATTGAGTGAAGAGGATTACGTTTGGATTGTAGCTGTTCTGTTCTCTAGCTCCTCATCTATCACAGGAGGAAAAGGAGTCTGAGTCGGTCCTGTCTCTACCAGGAACTCTGCATTGAGAATTAGAATGATGGTTATTTAGACACTGTCAGCTCAAGTACACATAGAGATCTCAATACTGTGTGGTCTCCCTTACCATGCTCTGGTGTGGACCAGTTTCGAGCTTGCCTTTGCATCTTCAAAATAGGTTCTTCTGGGTCTTCATTAAGGGTGAAATTTGGTTCCATTTGGGGATATATGAATTGATTCTCCTCCCAGCGTCCCAAGGCCACCTCCATTTTGCTTTGATGGAGAGTAAAGCCTTTTCTTGTTTGATCTGTTTCGATTATTAAGTTCAATTGTGTAAGAAATGAATGTTGAAGTTTTGTTTCTCTTTTTTCTCTCCTGCATAAGTCCTCCAAGTTGGGTATAGTAACTTCTGAGTATGAGGATAGTTGTTTCAGAAATGGCAGCTCTACTAACCTAAGAGGATTCTCATTGGAGCTGCTTGAGAAAGAACCGTACCCAGAACCTATGATAGGAACGGAGGACATTGACTTCGGATCACTTCCTGCAGTTCCACGGGAAGAAATGTGTCAACTCTGTTTCATGTCTATATAATGAAAGTTTGTGCTGGAATACATTAAAACAGCCCTTTTACCTGGGTTGATTGGTGTCATCTTCTGGTTGTTCTCAGTCCCACCAATTTCTGTGGATACAAGGTTTATTCCTGAGGGATACAGAAGTCCTTCAACTGGTACTGCTCTTTGTTTCTCTATTGAGGCTACTGATTCTGACCCCCCTCCAGTTTGAAACACGCCACGTGGCTTTATAAAAAATGATACTAGTCTTAGTGTACTACTCGTATGAATATACATTTGCAAGAAAATAAAGAGTACGTGGACATTGTACAATGTTTTGTGTATTGTCAAAAACTTGTCTGTTGATTTCTGGTGATGACGAAGAGGGATCTGGTGCCTTAGTTGCATAGCTTTTCCCTGCACAGTTAAATAAAGCTTTACTATCTGCTTACCATTTTAGGATCTAGTAAACTGGCGAAGGCATGATCAGTAGACATACTTGAAGGGGAATCAACTGGAGGCTGCACACTTATTATCCATAGTTTTATTAGTTCAGGAGGATAATGAGTGTCGTCAATGCTCATCCCTAATTGTCCTTCTGGTAGAAGAATGTTCGGTATCTCCGTAAGGATACTTTTCTTTGTAATTGATGCGCGCTTGGCATGCTACATAACAATGAACTTCAAATTATGATCAGTCATGGGACAGCATCTCATTGTTTAGTGGTTGATATGTTGTGGAAGTGTCACAAATCCTTTTTTTCTTCTCTAAAGAGTCTTATGTCACTGCCTTGATCACCTTTAATGGGACAGAGATGTCTATTTCAGATGAAAGCCCTACCTTTCTACCTTTCCCTTTTCTTGATACATGTCAGACGTATCCTGAAGCCAGGTTTGGTACAGATTTCCGGGAATGATTGTCTGGTCATGATCGATTATTAAGGTTGCTGGTTTTCTACCTCTCCTTTTTCGCATCCGAGGTACAGGTTCATCCTGAAATGAATTGTCAGTGCAATCTTACTTTGAACGTATGTCGTTTAAAATTTAACCACATTAGAGAATTACAAACAGCAAAACTTATGACCTTCCTAGGTTCCCTGAACTCGGAGAAAGGCGTGTTTGTGGCTTCTCTCGGGTTGCTGATCATGATCTTTCTCTGGTTGTTGATTTTGAGCTTCATCACCTACTGATAAGGCCAGGTATTAGGATCTTTTAATTGAAGCATGGTGGATTCTATAAGATATATGGACCAACTTAAAGTATGAGTTTGTTTCACTGATTTTAACCACTAGTCTCTGTATATACTCTGACCAGCTTAAGTTTTATCAGAGTGTCGACATATGATTATTACTTACCTATGAATTTCTAAGACATAAATGCTGTGATCTGAAATGTTAATCTTCTTTTGGTTACTAACCTTCTTTCCTTTCTGTCCCAGAATCTGGACTGAGGTGGACGTCCAGATTCTCAGGTAGTGAGTAGTCATTTAGAGTCTCCTGGTGGACGTCCAGATTCTCAGGTTGTGAGTAGTCATTTAGAGTCTCCTCGTCGCCTTCCATATCAAACCTGCCTCAAAAAGTATTACTAATCCTATTATATTTTGTACGAGATAAAAGTATTATAGCCGCTTGATACTTCTATTTGATTGCTGTAAGATTCTCAGATACTACCTTTCAAAGCCATTATATGGTCCCGTTTCTGTTTGAAATGGATGAAATGGGTCGCTCAATGTAATGTCAGCCGCATCAGCTGCATAAATAGGGGAAAGTTGAAATGTAGTGAATATCTGATGGATCAGTGGATACGTTCTAACTTCTAGTAGAAGAAAGTAGGTAAGTTGAAAACCTTGGTGGTGGGAATGGTTGTGCTGCAAGTTATCTTCTTCGTTGATTTCAATTGATTCACCAACATTGTCAAGACGCTGCAAGCACATTACACATACACGGGTAAGACAAGACTGCTTAGCAAAGAAGCTCGAAGATAGTGCACTATGCACAGGAATGCATCAATAAGAAATGGATACCGGGTAACCTCAAAGAAAATTTAGAAACATGATATTGCCGATGCCTTTTTCTCAAATATGGTGTGAGTTCAGTGTTAGGTATTTCACTGTTTAGTTGCTTTCTAAAACTGTATGTCCATAATTTGTCATATCCGAACCGGTCACTTGGTTTTCGTATCCTTGTTAGGACCAAGAAACATAGATTACAAATACTAGTACTAATACTGATAGTCGATTACTCTCTGACAAGATTCTTTTACGTTAGCAAATGCGAAACTGTGCCATTATTCTTTTCAGATTTTGATGACTAGTTTAAGGCTCTAAACAGTAATTGCCTAACTAACTTACCATGGAAAAGTAATCTGGTTTTTTGAACTCCACTTTACTGGAGAAATTCATAAACTGTTCAGTGACATCAGTGCCCTGTTGTATATGCAGAGTGATGGTTTCAGCCCTGCAAGACCAAACATACATTTAAGAGGGAAGAAGCAGAACCGATCCAAAAGTCATGCAGCCAATGGAGAGTTACAAGATAAATGAAGTGGAGTTAATTACTTGGCTAGTCTTTTGTTCTTAGGTAGAACTGTGGGATCTTTTGCTGGTTTAATCTTCCATGCCTCGTTTATTTCAGTCTAGAAAAACACATCAAAACACATCGCGGTGAAGTAAGTATCTGGAATATGCTAAGGAATGCTATGAAATACTAGGATCAATCATTCGGTACTTGAGAAGGTTTGGAAATGAGTTCATACCAGCAGACGATTAACATCATCTGTAATCAACGCACAATCATATTGGATGAGTTCATTTATCATGCACAAGTTTGGAAGTATTAAAAAATTTACAAGTAAAATCGACGGCTCACCATAAAGCAGTTTAACTTTGCGTTCATAGACAATGACTACTCCACCTATACGCACATAAACAAAAACATGGAAAGGTCTTTTAAAAGCAAGCTAATTGCTGCCAAGAACAAGAAATATGAATACAAGAGCAACTCCGTAAAGTACATACCCATGAGAATACTGGAGAGCCTGAGAGCCATTGGGACCGAGGGATTTAGTATCTCCTCACTAGATGGAAAATCCAAATGAGTATGTAATTAGTAATTGCATACAATAAAACTTTTCAGAGGAATCAATAGAAAATTCGAAGAAGTTGCCGGAACCGGAAGGAATGAGAAATCACCATATCTTGATGATGTCAATCTGATCAAGTTTTTTCCGATTCAACTTAGCGTGCATTGTTGCCGCCATCCTTGCAGACAGATATAAGCAAATGGATTAGGTAAAATCGGCCCTCAGTTGAAGTAGGCTGTTAGCTCAGTTTGAAAATATCTTCGGAGATAGGTGGAGTTGGAACAGTGATAGTCGGAAGATAAACGGCAATTAGATTAGTTAAGTATAACACTGTAGCTAGATTCGGAGCAAGGGCAAAACCGTTTGAATTAGACCGATCGAGCTTCAGAAAGTACACATAATCTGAACAAACTGAACACAACCATTCTACGAACAGCCAAATGAAAAAGGAAGCAAAACAGAGATCCAGAATTCAAAACATAAAGTGACCATATAATTAAGGAAACAGAAACCAATTGCTACGATGCTGTAAACGAGCTAAAAAAACTGACCATAGCAATGCAGACGCACGAACTGTAAAACATGACACGAATCATACTCTGAGTAAAAAGAAGGAAAACGATCAATCGAGAATGACAATCGGAGATAGAAAATTCCACTCTCCCTCACTTAATCATCAAAACTGTCGCTAAGATGCGGAGCAGTGGCGAAACGGTTTGAGTAAGACCGATCGAGCTTGAGAAGGTACACATAATACAAATCCGTTCTACAATCACCTAAATGAAAATGGAAACAAAACAGATATCCAGAATTCATAACTCAAAACAAGCTGCGATCGGAGTAAACAAGTTAAAAACAGAGTAGAGCAATGCAGACACACAAACTCTAAACAATGAAGCAGATCATATTGCTTAGTAAGAAAGCAAAACGATCAATCGAGAATCGATCATCTAAGATAGCATGTGTCTCACTCCAGATTAGGAGCATGAAAACTGAGTTTGAAATAAAAAAGGGAGAATATAGTCGAGAAGCATGTTGTTCACCATATCTGGCCCATAGGAGCTTTCCGAGCTAGTAACTGGTGTGAATAGAACATTCTGGCTCCGCTGCTGAAGTTTCTCTTCCTTACTCAGAACGGAAGGGAGAGAAAGAAGAATAATGTCGGATTTGGCAGACGACTAGCTCTCGGGTTGCAGTTTGAGAGTGAGAGTAAGAGTGAGATTGAGAAGGGTGAGAAGTGAATGTTGCAGACGAAACTAACCTGGGGCAGCTAAAGAGAGAGAAAGAGATGGTGTTTGCGTGTTAGAGCGTGCTGATAACAGAATCCTCGCCCCATCCAGACGTAACTAACCTTTCTGTAGGAAGCGGGTATGAATTTTGATTCGTTTTCAAATAATCATTGTGTAACGGCGCGCAACAATGCTTTCTTTTCCGTTATTTTTCCTTATTCTAGGAGTAATAGCTAGTTTGCTCAATGCACTACTGTCTGTATATATCGTGCTAGTTTTTGCCGAGTCTGTAACTGGAAGCTGCAGCACTACGACTAATCAACTACGACTAAAAATACGTCCCTACCTTGATGATGTTGTTTGTTTTATAACACATTTTTTCACTTGAGTATTAAGTATATAAGATAAAGTAATTTTATAAATTAAATTTTATAATATATAGTTTACCATGGAAGGAATCATCTATAAAACTTAAAATTTATAAATTATTTTATTATATATGTTAAATATTAAAGTCAGACGAGACAATAGCAAACAAAATGGTCAATTTAGACGTAGGGAAACTAAGAAAACACTATTTAGGTACAAAGCATGCAATTTACAATATTTGTTGATAAATATAGGAGATTGTATTACTATTACATAGGATCAAGGTACGACTCTAAGTCAAAGGCTATTGATCTGTTACAGTACTAATTATTGTCTGTCTCAAAAATATATCACACGGTCGCATATAATGTGACGGAGTCTTGGAGTTTTGTAAATTCTATCATTTATTTTCGTCCATACAAAATAGAGAATGAAGGTGAGTACAGTTGCGTTTAAAAGTATGTCTACAATTCATTCTCTCGCCATCTCAAAATGAATTCCTGGAGTAGAGAACAATAAAAAAAAAGTTCCAAACAAGCTTACTCACTTCATGGGAGCATAGAGACAATTACATAATTGAGTTCTCAATCATCGCAAGAAAGGACACATGTTTCTAAAGTGTACGAAACCAAATCACCCTATACAAGCTCACATTTAACTCTTTTGTGATAAACATGTTTATACACTCCTGCAAGGCGTACAGGCACAGTCCATACATTTGTTATGTTTCTAGTCAGACCCAACATGTATTCTTTTATAATGGGCTTATTTTCTTTATCTGTCTAGCATATTACATATAATGTACAGACCTCATATAAATAGGTCAGTCTATCATCAATATGAATCAATGAAACATGATTAAAACCCTATTCTTGTATTGTTCGTATGGTATCAGAACCAAACGGCTCCTGATGGCAGAGGCGGTGACACTCTCCACCGGCAATTCTTGCTCGTCACCTGATGTAACACCCCTACTCTATTCGGCTCCTAATCAACTTAATTAACATTGTAATCGCAGCGGTAATCTCAACAATTGTACTACTGGTGTTACCGTTCTCACTCGCCCATACGAGTGAAAACGTGCTTTCCGATATAATCTTAATACGAAACATTTTCCCACAGTGACAACAAGAGATAGATCTAAACTTCCCAAACCAATATAAAATACATTCACAGTGAGCATTCTAAGTATCCAAACCTATACATGTTTCTAGGTTCGTATCAAAATGCAACAGTGCATATTTAAACAACTGTAATCAAACTACCCAGCGCGTCCCTCTCTTTGTCGACACCGGAAGCTGCATACCTGCAAAAAGGTTTGTTTGTGGTATGGAATCAGCCCCTGCTGAGTATGTTACTACATGACTGTCATGCCCCCTCGGACCCTCAGTTAATTGGTCGAGAGCATGCAATTCATTTTCATGCAGGTAGTTTTATATAAAACTGTAAAGCAACAACATATATGCAGTGAACTCAAAAAGTAAACAAGCCCCCGGCTTCACACATCGCATCGTAATATACCACTGAAAGCGTTACAACGCTTATATGAGTGCAGAGACTCCAATCCAACAAACACTTGATAGTTCATAGTTGAGTACGTCGACTCGCTCGACCAAACAATCCACAATAATCCACACACGAGCACAGCGACTCAACTCATCCAGTTCACAACATAGATATAAGTACATAGTTCAATTAATCCAATTCTTAACACACATAGGAGTACAACGACTCATTTAATCAACATCACCAACATACCACACATAACCACAAAGCATAACCAAAGAACAACAAGGCGAAACAACGAGAACTATAAACAAGTATAAATTCCCGTCGTTGGCATGCAAGCCCAAATAATGTTCGCCTAATGTACGAGCTAATATAGTCGTTCGTAATTGTTCAGTCATGCCTGATGACAACGTCTCGTTAGAACGACGTGTCTCTAAGTTACCCATCGCCTATGGCGGGTCACACACGGCAGTAGCCACTCCAGCGGTAGAGTCTCAGACCGACGAACCATCTGTAGTCCGTTGGAATTTATCCAGATACTTACGGTTACCACACGGTACCCTAGTATCGTTAATGGATCACAGTTCACAACAAGAGCCACATCCTCTTGATAAACTGATCTATACCATCGCATTTGTTTACTATTTTTCCTAACACAGCAGACTAAGGTCGTTAGTCCAATCCTGAGTACGTCGACTCGGGATCCAGTGTTAGATACGAGAGCGGCGTTTAAAAGAGGCCAGTGCCCCGTATATAAGTCTCAGATAATATATATATCTTATTATCCTAATGCTACAACGTTTACTTACGTTCCTTACATTACACATATAAGATAGCATCATTGCCGCTAGTTCGTTTTATAATATGTTCATATATACGAACGGTACTGTTATCGTTCAACAGTAATAATAATAAGCAGCATTAATACACAACTCAAGCATATTAATTCACACAAGCAGACATTCAATCTTAACACAGATTTTCACACAATGTCTGAACTGAGGAAATCCTCAGAGACAATCAAGCCACATAAATAACATACCGTTCACCCTGACTGTATTACGGTGGAGTATGAATCAGCAAGATCCTATGCTCCGTGTGTCGTCTCTAACAGTCTAAACAATACATAACGCTACTGATTAGCATCCCGTATAACAACACAACTCTACGGTACCCCGTACCGTCACTAATAACTCCCGGTTAATCCCCCGTTATAACTGTCAATGTTTGACGGGTTTTCGGCTTAACTCAGGATTTGGAAAACGTTATATTACATGCGTAGTCTTGTCTTGTACATTAACTTACTTAATTTGAACTTGTTATCGCATGTAACTTAGCATACCCTTGTATGTCGTATAGTTTGTTTCTATATTGCATGTATGATTCTTTATCATGTATTATGCATCTCACCTCAGTATTTATTTTTCTAAGGTTTGTTTTTCCAAGTTTAATGGAGTATAATTCGTGTATAAATACCTTGAATTATATAAATCCTTATTATTTCATGTACACTCCTAACATTAGAATTCCATATCTAATGTTTATAATTCTTTTCCTTTATCTCATAACATTTTAATTATGGTAATATATAGTTATTGAACTATATTATATTTGTCCACACTATAACATATATTTATTTATATTATGTATTATAGGACTATTTATTATATGGTAAGTCTTTATAATATACATTCATTCTTTTAATGAATACCTCTTATATTATAAATGTTATAACTCTTATAACATTAAAACCATATTATAAATCTCATTCAAAAATATTAATATTTCCGAACAGCACCTATCTTCTTAAATATTTACAAAATCCACCACATGATTTATATAATGTTATATTATAGTTATATAACATATATTTTGACATTTATGTCATTAAAACAATTATAACCTATAGTTATCTTTTGTTATAAAATACCAAACAGCCCTTATATTATTCGGCTTTCACTATACACCACTAAACTTCTATAAATCACAAATCGACCTCAAATTATATTTCATTGTTACACTTATAATATATACCTTATATTATAATCCTTAACCTTAATATAATTATAACCTATGGTTATATTTTTTTAAATAACCGAACAGACCTCCTAGGTCTATTTAATTATATTTCCACCACTTAACTTTCTATATTCACCAAATTCCCCTCTTATAACATATAGTTTTCTAATATCATCAAAACTATATATTATACATATATCTTGATAAAACCTTATATATAACTCCAAAAATTACCAAACTATACCAAAAGGTTATAAACATCATTACTAACCTTATACTTTCTCTAAATCTCAGTTTTACCACATATGTTACCCATTTGTAACAATATTATGAAATATCTTATATTATACTCATATAATTCATATAAACTCCAAATTTAACCAAATCAACTTCTAAAAATTCCTAATAACCTAAGGTTTGTACTAAACTCCATTTAGTACCCCAAGTTTTCGGAAATCACAATATCACCCCAAGTCTTATAAATCTTTTACAATTTAATAACTATCTTATTAAGGTAGTATTTTAATTCCTTAAATTCACCAAACTTGGTCAAAGTCCCCTATATAGTCAATTTGACTTCTAATACCAAATTGGACCCAAACCTTTCGGTAATTACAAACTCACCTATACTTTTCTATTTTTACAATTTTGACACAAAACTTTATAAGATGTTATAATTTTTATTAAATTCATTTAAAACCCTAAATTCCTCTAAATTAAGCCCACGACTTTATATTTTTCTAGTAATTACGGTTTGGCCCCAAACTTAATTATATAAGCATAAATCTAACTAAATAAGCTTATAAACTTAAATTAAAATGGCCTAATGACATGGCCTTATTACAACTTTGCTTATAACATAAAATTACACAATAAATTGCTCAAAATATAGTATAAGCTCACGGCCTTGCTGTAGCTTAAATATTTTTCCACATAATGTCATAATTTGACCATTATGTTAATTAAATCTCTTAAATGACTAGATTAATTTATCTTAGTCATTTTTTTTCCATTTTTAGGTTAATATAACCCATATGTTTAACTCCACTCTCGGCATAATAATTATATATGCTAAGAATTCATAAAATCATAAGTTTAAGGTGTTTATACCTTGATTTCTCCTTGTATGAGCTCGGCAGCTTAGGGGAAATTTACCACACCATTTAGACATGTTTAATACACCAAATACAAGATATGGTTATACTCCAAGCTTGAGCTTAACCATAAGGAACAATTAATGTAAGATTTAAGGCAAAAATCACCTTAAAAATGCAAGGGAACTTCAAGTGGAATTCGGCCTGAATAAACACACCACAAGGTGTTAAATTCACCATATATACATAGGAAATAGCTAGACAACAACAAGCTGCCTTGGTATTAGGTTTTACCTTGGAAAAATGCCTTAAAGAGGGTATTTCCTTTAGATCTCGGCCACCCTTGCTCCAAATGGCTAACCAACTGAATGAACATGTAAATATGAAGATTATGAGTGTATAAACTCATAAAAATCAAAGAAGAAAATCGGATGAAGAGTAGAGAAGCTTAAGGTATGTTTTTACCTTAAAATGCAAATTTGGGAACCTTGGTCCCTTAACTTGCTTCAGCCGAAATTGGTTGGTGTTCTAACCTTAAAACACTGAGAATAAGCCATAGGAAGTATGAACCACGAGATCTAAGTGTAGGTGTGAAGAGATGAAGAAAAAGAGCCAAAATAAGCCTTAAACAATTACCTTAGGAGCTTAGAGTGGAGTTGTCTTCCTAACTCAAGAACACCGGTTGAGAGAGTTTGGAAGAGCTGCTTCATCGGCTGGAATGAGCAAGGAGCAGAGAATGATTGAAATGAGCATTATTGCTTGTAAAAGCAACTTTTGATTAGTTTATGTTTAGTAAATGGGAATGACTCATCCAAGGGGATAAGCACCGATTATTGGAGGGGAAAGCTGGTCTCACACGGTTTGGAGACTGATTAAATCAATCATGGAGCAAATGTGTATAATGTAAGCCATAATAATAGAAAGGTAAAAGGTAGTCTCCTTAATTTAAGGAGTGGTGTTGGAGACTTGTCCCTTGTATGTGCAAGTGGTTGATTCAGCTCCTCTTGCTTGTAGCTGAAAATCCCATGGGTCCAAGGGGTCAACTTTGACCTCTTGACCATTCTTAGTCAATGTTGACTCAAACGGGCCCCCTTTTAGGGTTTATTAATATTTTAATATTAAATTTGTAAAAAAATTGTAAACTTCTGGAATTAAATTCCTAATATGATATAATGTGATATAATATCATATTTTAAGGTAATTATAACCTTTAAGCCCATTAAAAACCAATTTAGAAGGCAATTTCACAAAACGTGTTTAGTGCACATTTTGTGTTGCAAGGTGCTACTGAGCTTAGTTTCTCATTGAGAATAGTTTTGTTGTGTGTCCTTACTTCATTATAATACTTAGGAATCCACTTTGGATCCTATTTGAGGTCATACAATCATTATGGTGCTTTAAAGCACATTTTGGCTTTACCGATCTTAAGGCATGTTTTGCCTTGGTGAGATCTTTAGATTGTTCCCAATAATATTTAGATGTTTATTAACCATCTTAGATCATTAATAGATCATTTAATTAAGTTTTTTAAGGTTAGGGGTATTTCAATCTACCCCCCTTAAAAAGGCTTCGTCCCGAAGTCCTTATTCATAATCAGTTCACCTAGGGAATCCAGTTCCACTAAGTAATCACAGACAGATCATCACTAGGAATACATCCCACTACGTTCATACCTAGTCTATATGTATCGCATTTGATACAGCATTAATCTCATTCCACATAGTCAATAATCATGACACATTCATTCATAAACAGCACTAAACAAGGTGCAAGGCTCATTCATACATAGCACTAGACAAGATGCAAAACTCATTCATACACAGCACTAGACAAGGTGCAAAGCTCATTCATACACAGCACTAGACAAGGTGCAAAACCCACAAGAAGTACTCAAAGTGTTTCGCAAGGATACTCCACGCATCCCTATCTATACGTTAGTATCTCGCGAGGATACCTACACGTCACTCGCGTGACTGTGTGTGCATATATTTAACGATGGAAAATCACGGGGAAGCAGCCTCAAAGACCAGGACTTGACGATCCCCAACCCCATGCTAACCAACGTCACCACCCGTGGACACACCGGTTTAATAACGAAGGACACTGCGGTCCACGGCTCCTCGGACAGTATCACCTAATTTCCTTAATCACCTGCAGACACGCCGGTCTAATGACAAAGGGCTCTGCGGTCCACGGCTCTTTGGGTGATGCCACTCGCAGACACACCGGTCTAATGACAAAGGACTCCACGGTCCACGGCTCTTCGAGTGACGCCCTAAATTCCAATTCCTATTCATATCTGTGTCCACTTGTAGGAAGTTTCGAGAGTCATTCAACCCCAACGTGGTCGGCGTCAGTGTTGAACTATCTCTCACCTCAATTTGTGTTCGGTTTCGCTTGATCGGACCAGGATCAAGTTCAACTTCCCACGTCAATTTCAATCAATCAATTGTTTATTCATTTCTAATCTTGTTCCCTCTTGATATTTACCACCTTGTGTTCCATAGTTAACTAGTGTAATTAATCTAGTCGTTGGCATATAGGATCATGTATCCTAACCATGTATCAAGTTCCCTCGTCTTATAATTATTCATACAACTCCTAGAGTATTTTCTTCACCAGGTTACACATCGGTCTCATGCCGATTCACTCATCGCACTTCAACAATCGGTTTCATACCGAGTCACAAATCACATAATACGGAGCTTTCTACTCCTTCTATCCAAAATCTCTCATCAGAGCTACAGATAGTCCTACTTGAATTCTCACATCAGAGCTAACAAGTTAGGCGTTATGTGACTATTGTTCGCAATGTTTGCGTAAATAATTGGAAATAGGGTAAGAATAATCTACATGTGCTCCCTTTTCTATTCGCCATAACTAATGCGAACTAAAATATATTTATGTTCATACACATAATACATCAGAATATTACCTCAAGTAATATAACACAATCATAATACTTGTACTCTACGTACAATAATGGTTTGCAGCATGTGTACCATGCGCTACGTACTCCTACGTACGGTATATTTTAAACGTACGAAATCGCTCTACCCCCCTTAAAAGGATTACGCCCACGTAATCTACGAATATATATCATCTTGTAGTAATAAGTTCAAGATGTTCCATTCCAGTGGACTTATTCGTGCACTAATGTGCTACATATTTCATTACCCCTTTTCTCTAGGGTCGGGCTTTAGCCCCTCTGGCTATACTGCCTATCCGGTTATGTGTATGTATATTTATATACGGTTTGATCGGGAGATGTAAACACACATCGTTTGTTTTCCCCAAACCTGCTAGGTACGTCAAACCTATGCAATATGGGCCCACTCGCTCCGCAAGCAGTATGCCCAACTACTTTATAGTTAGTTTACCTCTTTTAGGTAGTAGTTTCATGCCGGTTTCAACTCCACGTGACGGTGTTTTCTACACGGTCTTCCAAAATTATGGGAATGGAGTAAATTATTTTGCTGCGTGGTATTGTTTGTCACCCACGCTTATTATTCCAACTAGCTATTTTATTTAGTCTTCTGAATTCTATACATGCTCATGGTATATTCCCAAGGGTTCATGTCACCCTACCGAACTAACCTTCGGTATAAAGGTTGTCGAGCTATGCTCTAGCACTTAGTGCTTGTAGTAATTTCCCTAAAATGTCAAAACGAGTCTGATATGCGCACTAACTGGCGCCTCATGACTCAAAGTTATTTCCCTCAGGAATGAGTTCATTCCATAGGTACCTTATATGTCCTCTTTTGCTGGTGTGAACTCAAATCCCTAGTGTGTTGGTATTTTAGTACCCACACGTATGGTTCATCCCTCTACTCGATTAGGGGAATCCATTGGTTTATCTAATCTTTCATGTTCTGATTCATACTAACATATTGTTTTAATAGTTATTATAATGGTCACTTTGTTGCGCACCATGTACCAGTCGATTAGACGGTTATCCGCTATTACGGTTTGCATGGAGTATCTAGTCTCCAATTTAGAGTATCTCCTGTAATGCTCGCTTTTGCCCTTCGTCTGTTGTAAACATACAATATGACTGTGGGTTTTAGCTTGGCATTCGTTTTCTGTTCAGCCCTAATTGGTACTAACATACTAACATTTTTTATAGCTTGAGCATGTGGTTATTATTGTTTAATATGACATCATCGCAGCGCCCTTAGCGCAATATATAACTCTTTTGTGTCCCCTTTTTGGGTGGCATCTTTTATCTTGCAAAGGTTTCTCTAACATAACTTCCTAAGATACCCCAATTCCTCTTCTCATTTGTGGGTTCACCTCGCCTTTACCATAAAATAGGCCTTAGCTTTCTTGTTTACTTAAATCTCTAAAACTTGTGTTTTAACTTATCCACTACGGGATTGTGATCTTGTGTCATTTATTATCAAGCTATCCTTGATTTTCCCAACCTTGTTGGTTGGACTGAGATCTCTCTCGTCAATTCATGGTTTACCTAGTCAGGGTTCCATTACTGACTTAGACACAGAGTTGATTACCTCCTGGGTCCTCACACTACTCGTTTACATACATGGGGTACCATACTGATACATTACTACTTACCCAACTAACTTAATATAGGTTGTCAGGCCCACAAGCTCCTAGGAGTGTGGTCGTCCCATGTCTCGTTTAGTGCACTTGTAGTATTCGTACCCGGTGGTTATCGTACTCTTAGCCCCGGTAATTTATGTAGAAGTAACTATGCTGCCAATTCTTAACCTTTAATGTCAGAATGGCCCTAGAGGGTTCTCTGGGTTCCTTTATTAATGTATATTTTGCTTACTTTCTCCAAGATAGGTATTTGCGACTTATCGCCCTAATACTGGTTTCCACATGCTCGTCATCTGGTATCTGTGAGTGGGGATCAGTAACTACTTACTATTTCTCCCGTTCACTCCTAGGCTGTTAACGCCTTCAGATATGAGTTTTAAGTTCTCAAACTCTACCCAATTATTGGGTTACACCCTTCGTGTATTCCGGACTCCATGATAAAGGTTGACACCTTGTGTTTCTCCCTTGTCTCATGGTAGTCCCTATCTAGCCTGACAATAATCAGTATTTGTGATTGGTCACTTTGTTCTTCTAGTTTTGGGTCATCTTGGTGGTACTAAGGGTATCCTTCCGTAGGCCTATGCCATACAATATTCAGGCTTATTTTATTCTGTTAGTTAAATGATTGTTGGTCTTGCTATTAATTTAATTCTAGTTGGTTGTTATATTTTCTCCTAAGGTTATAATTGGATACCCACAACTTAGTGGGTTCCGTTCATTATCGCTCCTCATTGTGTAATCCTTACTCTTATTCAACTGGTATTCCCTCTATCCTTTTGAGGTAACGGTATTTTCCGTCCTCAGGCAATCTCACTGTTTAGTCAATATCCTGCCCTCCGTACGGGAGTCTAGCAGTATTATGGGTTTACAACACCCCCGGTGTGTGTGGTACGGGCATAACATCGGCCCCTTTATTGCACGTTTTCACCTGCCTAATCTTTTCTTACAACTTCAAAATAGTTTGCCATAACGGCACTTGTCTATTATTTTCATTACTCAGTCGGATAAGTTTTATTTAAAGTCTTGGCTCGTATAGCTCAATCTTGCCCTCTGGCAATGTTCAACGGTAGTGGTTTAACCACAAGTGTCGCGCACTCCCTAAATATGGTTATGCTGGTCTGAAGACTCGACACTCCCCACCGGTATTGATTGACGTTTAATGTCCATACCGGCTCTGGGTTTAGGCTTGTAGGCACTAATTACCGTTATTCTCATTTACTCCCCTTTCTATATTTAACTAAATGGTATATTCTTTTCAGGTTTAATGGTTAGACCGGCTAGGTCTTCCCGAGGTTTTATCGACCTCAAACCCAAGGGTTTCGTACCCCTGCCCTTAAGAAGGCTATGTCCTGCTTTATTGCATACGGACTCACATAAAGTTTAGTGTTTATTGACAACCGCCTGGACCACTCGGTCCTTTAGGGGTATTTTACTGTCGCTGCACTTGCTGTAGCAAGTGCGCAAGGCAGGTTGAAATTTAATACTTTGGTTAATGTGGCACTTGTAGTGGCAAGTGCGCCATGCAGACTGAGCCACCTGTACGGTGTGTCAGTGCAGTGCTATTCCCTAATTGGTTTTTTGTTTTGTTCCTTTCAAAAGTTTTTTTTTATAAATCAATGCAGTCTCACTCCCGCCCCGCTCCACAAATTTATCGTGGTAGTAGGGTCTTACTCCCCTCTCGAGGCGTTGCATGATAGCAACTTAGCGAGTTCTTGTTCCTACAGTTCTCACGATCTCTCTCTATGCACGTCAGGCCATCATGAACCTTCAGTATTGCATGGATAGAGTTACTCGCTTCGGGTGAGACTTCTAAAAGGTCATTCCGTCTGTTACATATCTCATAAATCTTTTATTACTTGTCGTTTCTACCTCTTTCCCCAAAGCGCACAAATCATGCTTTCCTGGATGTAAGACAGGGTTGCCTTGCTTATAGCAAGCTAGCCCCATTAGTCCTACGGGAATTATCTCCTCAACCATGGTTTAATATTTATCAGCTACTCGTATGGTAAACATCACGTTATTACCAGGACCCCCGGTCCTAAACATTACATCAAAACACAAAATCTTATTTCTACACTTAACATAGTTCTCATAACATCCACATCGGGTCTTCCCGATCAGGAGAGTTATCTCCGTGGTGTTCCTCATTTCATTGTCTCACTAGCTAGTACTCTAGGTACGGCTGCGGCGGGGGGGGGGGGGTACCATTGCAAATTTCCCGGGATGTTCTCCCATCAAGTGCGAGCGGTTCATACCGTCTTCGCGTTACTTGGGGTTGCTGGACCTTCACCGCCTTCCGCTGCTCCGCGTTCTTCCTTAGTACTGTTACCCTGACCTCTTCCTGGCATATGCCAAGAGGACGGGTTAGACCTTTACTCGGTCTAATACCGCAGTCTCGGTCGTTTAATATTGATGTGCCTCTACGGCTATGGTGTGCAAGTCTTAAGCATTGCATCAACCCCGCAAGGTCACGTATCCTCACAACGTTTCCCGTATTCCCATAACCTATGCTCACTGTATAAATCCTACTATCTCTTGTCATCAGAGCGGTACTCCGCTCTGATACCACTTTTGTAACACCCCTACTCTATTCGGCTCCTAATCAACTTAATTAACATTGTAATCGCAGCGGTAATCTCAACAATTGTACTACTGGTTACCGTTCTCACTCGCCCATACGAGAAAACGTGCTTACGATATATCTTAAATACGAAACATTTTCCCACAGTGACAACAAGAGATAGATCTAAACTTCCCAAACCAATATAAAATACATTCACAGTGAGCATTCTAAGTATCCAAACCTATACACGTTTCTAGGTTCGTATCAAAATGCAACAGTGCATATTTAAACAACTGTAATCAAACTACCCAGCGCGTCCCTCTCTTTGTCGACACCGGAAGCTGCATACCTGCAAAAAGGTTTGTTTGTGGTATGGAATCAGCCCCTGCTGAGTATGTTACTACATGACTGTCATGCCCCCTCGGACCCTCAGTTAATTGGTCGAGAGCATGCAATTCATTTTCATGCAGGTAGTTATATAAAAACTGTAAAGCAACAACATATATTGCAGTGAACTCAAAAGTAAACAAGCCCCCGGCTTCACACATCGCATCGTAATAACACACATGAAAGCGTTACAACGCTTATATGAGTACAGAGACTCCAATCCAACAAACACTTGATAGTTCATAGTTGAGTACGTCGACTCGCTCGACCAACAATCCACAATAATCCACACACGAGCACAGCGACTCGACTCATCCAGTTCACAACATAGATAAAAGTACAATAGTTCAATTAATCCAATTCTTAACACACATAGGAGTACAACGACTCATTTAATCAACATCACCAACATACCACACATAACCACAAAGCATAACCAAAGAACAACAAGGCGAAACAACGAGAACTATAAACAAGTATAAATTCCCGTCTTTGGCATGCAAGCCCAAATAATGTTCGCCTAATGTACGAGCTAATATAGTCGTTCGTAATTGTTCAGTCATGCCTGATGACAACGTCTCGTTAGAACGACGTGTCTCTAAGTTACCCATCGCCTATGGCGGGTCACACACGGCAGTAGCCACTCCAGCGGTAGAGTCTCAGACCGACGAACCATCTGTAGTCCGTTGGAAATTTATCCAGATACTTACGGTTACCACACGGTACCCTAGTATCGTTAATGGATCACAGTTCACAACAAGAGCCACATCCTCTTGATAAACTGATCTATACCATCGCATTTGTTTACTATTTTTCCTAACACAGCAGACTAAGGTCGTTAGTCCAATCCTGAGTATGTCGACTCGGGATCCAGTGTTAGATACGAGAGCGGCGTTAAAAGAGGCCAATGCTCCGTATATAAGTCTCAGATAATATATATATATATCTTATTATCCTAATGCTACAACGTTTACTTACGTTCCTTACATTACACATATAAGATAGCATCATTGCCGCTAGTTCGTTTTATAATATGTTCATATATACGAACGGTACTGTTATCGTTCAACAGTAATAATAATAAGCAGCATTAATACACAACTCAAGCATATTAATTCACACAAGCAGACATTCAATCTTAACACAGATTTTCACACAATGTCTGAACTGAGGAAATCCTCAGAGACAATCAAGCCACATAAATAACATACCGTTCACCCTGACTGTATTACGGTGGAGTATGAATCAGCAAGATCCTATGCTCCGTGTGTCGTCTCTAACAGTCTAAACAATACATAACTACTGATTAGCATCCCGTATAACAACCAACTCTACGGTACCCCGTACCGTCACTAATAACTCCCGGTTAATCCCCCGTTATTAACTGTCAATGTTTGTCGGGTTTTCGGCTTAACTCAGGATTTGGAAAAACGTTATATTACATGCGTAGTCTTGTCTTGTACATTAACTTACTTAATGTTGAATTGTTATCGCATGTAACTGCATACCCTTGTATGTCGTATAGTTTGTTTCTATATTGCATGTATGATTCTTTATCATGTATTATACATCTCACCTTAGTATTTATTTTTCTAAGGTTTGTTTTTCCAAGTTAATGGAGTATAATTCGTGTATAAAATACCTTGAATTATAAAATCCTTATTATTTCATGTACACTCCTAACATTAGAATTCCATATCTAATGTTTATAATTCTTCCCTTTATCTCATAACATTTTAATTATGGTAATATATAGTTATTGAACTATATTATATTTGTCCACACTATAACAATATTTATTTATATATATGTATTATAGGACTATTTATTATATGGTAAGTCTTTATATATACATTCATTCTTTTTAATGAATACCTCTTATATTATAAATGTTATAAACTCTTATAACATTAAAACCATATTATAAATCTCATTCAAAAATATTAATATTTCCGAACAGCACCTATCTTTCTTAAATATTTACAAAATCCACCACATGATTTATATAATGTTATATTATAGTTATATAACATATATTTTGACATTTATGTCATTAAAACAATTATAACCTATAGTTATCTTTTGTTATAAAATACCAAACAGCCCTTATTTATTCGGCTTTCACTATACACCACTAAACTTCTATAAATCACAAATCAACCTCAAATTATATTTCATTGTTACACTTATAATATATACCTTATATTATAATCCTTAAACCTTAATATAATTATAACCTATGGTTATATTTTTTTTAAATAACCGAACAGACCCTAGGTCTATTCTAATTATATTTCCACCACTTAACTTTCTATATTCACCAAATTCCCCTTTATAACATATAGTTTTCTAATATCATCAAACTATATATTATACATATATCTTGAAAACCTTATATATAACTCCAAAATTACCAAACTATACCAAAAGGTTATAAACATCATTACTAACCTTATACTTTCTCTAAATCTCGGTTTTACCACATATGTTACCCATTTGTAACAATATTATGAAATATCTTATATTATACTCATATAATTCATATAAACTCCAAATTTAACCAAATCAACTTCTAAAAATTCCTAATAACCTAAGGTTTGTACTAAACTCCATTTAGTACCCCAAGTTTTCGGAAATCACAATATCACCCCAAGTCTTATAAATCTTTACAATTTAATAACTATCTTATTATAAGGTAGTATTTTAATTCCTTAAATTCACCAAACTTGGTCAAAGTCCCTATATAGTCAACTTTGACTTCTAATACCAAATTGGACCAACCTTTCGGTAATTACAAACTTCACCTATACTTTTCTATTTTTACAATTTTGACACAAAACTTTATAAAATGTTATAATTTTTATAAAATTCATTTAAAAACCCTAAATTCCTCTAAATTAAGCCCACGGCTTTATATTTTTTCCAGTAATTACGGTTGGCCCCAAACTTAATTATATAAGCATAAATCTAACTAAATAAGCTTATAAACTTAAATTAAAATGGCCTAATGACATGGCCTTATTACAACTTTGCTTATAACATAAAATTACACATAAATTGCTCAAAATATAGTATAAGCTCACGGCCTTGCTGTAGCTTAATATTTTTCCACATAATGTCATAATTTGACCATTATGTTAATTAAATCTCTTAAATGACTAGCTTAATTTATCTTAGTCATTTTTTTCCATTTTTAGGATAATATAACCTTATGTTTAACTCCACTCTCGGTATAATAATTATATATGCTAAGAATTCATAAATCATAAGTTTTAAGGTGTTTATACCTTGATTCTCCTTGTATGAGCTCGGCAGCTTAGAGGAAAATTACCACACCATTTAGACATGTTTAATACACCAAAACAAGATATGGTTATACTCCAAGCTTGAGCTTAACCATAAGGAACAATTAATGTAAGATTTAAGGCAAAAATCACCTTAAAAATGCAAGGGAACTTCAAGTGGAATTCGGCCTGAATAAACACACCACAAGGTGTTAAATTCACCATATAACATAGGAAATAGCTAGACAACAACAAGCTGCCTTGGTATTAGGTTTTACCTTGGAAAAATGCCTTAAAGAAGGGTATTTCCTTTAGATCTCGGCCACCCTTGCTCCAAAAGGCTAACCAACTGAACGAACATGTAAATATGAAGATTATGAGTGTATAAACTCATAAAAATCAAGGAAGAAAATCGATGAAGAGTAGGAAGCTTAAGGTATGTTTTTACCTTAAAATGCAAATTTGGAAACCTTGGTCCCTTAACTTGCTTCAGCCGAATTGGTTGGTGTTCTAACCTTAAAACACTGAGAATAAGCCATAGGAAGTAATGAACCACGAGATCTAAGTGTAGGTAGTGAAGAGATGAAGAAAAAGAGCCAAAATAAGCCTTAAACCATTACCTTAGGAGCTTAAGAGATGGAGTTGTCTTCCTAACTCAAGAACACCGGTTGAGAGAGTTTGAAGAGCTGCTTCATCGGCTGGAATGAAGCAAGGAGCAGAGAATGATTGAAATGAGCATTATTGCTTGTAAAAGCAACTTTGATTAGTTTATGTTAGTAAATGGGTAATGACTCATCCAAGGGGATAAGCACCGATTATTGGAGGGGAAAGCTGGTCTCACACGGTTTGGAGACTGATTAAAATCATGGAGCAAATGTGTATAATGTAAGCATAATAATAGAAAGGTAAAAGGTAGTCTCCTTAATTTAAGGAGTGGTGTTTGAGACTTGTCCCTTGTATGTGCAAGTGGTTGATTCAGCTCCTCTTGCTTGTAGCTGCCGATCCCATGTGGTCCAAGGGGTCAACTTTGACCTCTTGACCATTCTTAGTCAATGTTGACTCAAACGGGCCCCCTTTTAGGGTTTTATTAATATTTTAATATTAAATTTGTAAAAATTGTAAACTTGGAATTAAATTCCTAATATGATATAATGTGATATAATATCATATTTTAAGGTAATTATAACCTTTAAGCCCATTAAAAACCAATTTAGAAGGCAATTTCACAAAAACGTGTTTTTAGTGCACATTTTGTGTTGCAAGGTGCTTCTGAGCTTAGTTCTCTTTGAGAATAGTTTTTTTTTGTTCCTTACTTCATTATAATACTTAGGAATCCACTTTGGATCCTATTTGAGGTCATACAATCTTTATGGTGCTTTAAAGCACATTTTTGGCTTTACCGATCTTAAGGCATGTTTTTGCCTTGGTGAGATCTTTAGATTGTTCCCAATAATATTTAGATGTTTATTAACCATCTTAGATCATTAATAGATCATTTAATTAAGTTTTTAAGGTTAGGGGTATTTCACTGAGGCTGCCGTTGCTGGTGCAATGGTGCTGTTGCAGCTCCTTCTTCCTTCTCCACCGGCCCACAGGCAGTTCTCTCCGCCTCTGGTAACCTTAAAAAACTTACAACCAACATTTTAGCCTCTGGCAGACCAGCATAACACCATTCTTAGAGGAAATGACGTCTATAAATTTCTTGATGGTACTCACCTCTGTCCTACACAGCATTAAATGGTAATGTTAATGCTGAGTATATAAGTGGATAACCAGGATCAATTGATAACGTCGGTGATTCATATGTCTCTCACTGAACCGATAATTATGTTTGTTGTTGGTTGCTATACCTCTAAGGAGTTGTGGATCTCCTTCATAATACTTATGTTGCTCAAACATCAGCCAATTTCGGCCATTTTCACTCCAGCTAGCTAGTCTTGAAAAAGGAGATGAAACTATTTCTGACTACTATAATCGGGCCAAAGTTATTGTCCATTCTCTAGCTGGAGCTGGGCACACTGTCTCAGATAGGGAGTTTCAGGTTTTCTTCCTAAAAGGTTTGCCTGCGGACTATAATCCTATTGCTACTATACTCAGATCCCAACCCACTACCCTGGCCCCTTTTCAGTTGCTAAGTATTTGTTGCAGTATGAAGTTACCCTCACACTCAGGCTACTCAGCTTGCTGGCACTATCACCGTTAATGCTACTTCTACTACTACTACTACAGCAAAGGGTAACTACAAGGGAAATCAAATTCCTACCGTGGCTCTAACGGTGGGAGATCCTAAAGAGGCAGGGGAAGAGGTGGATATAATGGGCAGTCTAGCACCACTACACATTCTCAGCTATTCTCTGGTCAACCTGACACAAGGGTCCAGTGTCAAATATGTCTTACGGGGTCACGTGGCTAAAGACTGTTATCATCGATTCAACCATTCTTATCAGTCTAACCCCCTTCCTCTTTTACAGCAAACAGTACTACCTACAACACCCCAGCCACCTCTGATTGGTATCCAGACACTGCAGCCTCCCATCACTTTACTGGTGACCCTCTATAATGAATGTCAACTCTCAAGAATACTCAGGAATTGAGGCTATCTCCTTGGGGGATGGCTCAATGCTCCCTATTACTCAGCATGGTACTGGCACTCTTTCTACTCCCAACAGGGTTTTTAATCTAAGTCATCTGTTTTATAACCCCTCTCTGAACAAACACTTATTATCTGTCAACAATTTTGTGTGGATAATCACACTATTTTGAATTTCATCCAAGTTACTTTCTCTTGAAGGATTGCCACACCCACCAGATTCTGTTTCAAGGGCAGGTTAAGGAGGGAGTCTATGTGTTTTCCCATGGCTACTGTTGCCTCAGTTTCTCCACCTCAGCTGAACTCTACACTCCGTGCCTTCTCCCATTTTTGCATGGACGCCTAGGGCATCCCTCTACACAAATAACTCAGAAGATTATTGCTAGTTTTAATCTTCCTGTCAATTTTACTTTACCTCTACAGTTTTGCTCTGCATGTTGCTTAGGCAAGCTCATGCTAAACCACATTATGCTTCTGTTACAAGGTCTAAGGAACCTTTTGAACTCTTGTTTGTTGATTTATGGGAGCCTGAGTTTATACAATCTGTTGATGGTTTTAATATTACATGCTCATTGTTGATGACTTTTCTGGTTATATGTGGATTTTTACCCTGCATTCTAAATCAGAAACTGCTCAGGTGTTCACTGTTTTTTGCAACATGGTGGGAAACTATTATAACTACTCTATTAGGGCTGTTCAGACTGATGGGGGAGCTGAGTTTAAACCCCTTGCTACCTTGTTTCATGAAAGAGGTATTAACCATAGAATAACGTGCCCATACTCCCACCAGCAAAATGGGTCAGTTGAGTGCAAAATAGAATTCTGGTTGACAAAGGAATCACTCTCCTAGCACAGGCTTCTATGCCAATGCACTACTGGTCTATGCCTTTCGTGCAGCTGTCTACCTCATCAACAGGCTGCCCTCTACTGCTCTACAGTTTAAATCTCCTTATCAAATTTTGTTTCACTCTCCTCCTAATTACACCTTTCTCAAAGTTTTTGGCTGCTCAAGTTACCCCAACATTCGCCTTATCAAAACACAAGCTCTCTCACCGCTCCATCAAATGTGTTTTTTTTAGGTTACTCACATAATCATGTGGGTTTATATTTGCCTTGATCCTATTACCAAACGTGTTTATATTTCTAGGGAGTTGTTTTCAATGAAGAGGAATTCCTCTTTGCCTATCAACCCCCTCAAAATCCCACAAACTCTCAACTCAGAACCTACACCTTTCTTATTCCCAACTTCTCACAAAATCCTCCTACACTCTCTCAAACACCACCACCAATTACATCCCAGAGCAGCCTACATCTACATCTTCCCAACCTGAAAATCCTCAACCAGAATCTTCACCTGCCGCCCTCCCCTGAGTCTTCTATTCCTACAGATATTCTAGACTAGGACCCTTCACCCTCTCCTCATCCTCACACAACTCACACCCAGCACCCCCTTCTCACCCCATGGTCCCCGGTCTAAAACCAACTTCCTAAAACCCTTGCAACGTACAGATGGCACTATAAATTATCACCTTCACTCCACAAACCTAGTTCTTGAAACACCAACTCTAATGCAGGCTCTCATTTACCAAGGGGTCACAGCCATGAGACTGGAATTGGATGCTCTACACAGAAACAATACTTGGCAGTTAGTCCCTCTTCAACCCACAATGAAACCCCTTGGTGTAAAATGGGTATTTAGAACAAAGAAAACCTCAGAAGGACACCTAGCTAAGAGGAAAGCTAGCCTTTTGGTGCAAGGTTACACTCAGACCCTAGGTTTTGATTACAATGAGACCTTCAGTCCCGTTGTTAAACAATCTACTATTAGACTCATTCTCTCTCTTGTTGTTCTCATAACTGACCCATCAAACAGATTGATGTCCAGAATGCCTTCTTACACAGTGATTTGGAAGAGGAAATTTACATTAAACAGCCCCCCGGGTTCATTAATTCTCTGTTTCCCACCCATGTTTGTAAACTACAGCGCTCATTATATGGTTTAAAACAATCCCTCTGGGCTTGGTATTCAAAATTGAGCTCCTTTCTAGTGGAGCTAGGTTTTCTCATCTCTCAGTCAGACAATTCTCTTTTTATCTTTCGTCAAGGGAATGCTGTTGTCTATGTTTTAGTGTACGTTGACGACATCCTCATTACTGGATCTACTACTGATCTAGTTCAGAAGCTAATTGCTACTGTCGCGTCTAAATTCCCTATCACTGACATTGGTGACCTAAGTTTCTTTCTTGGAGTTTCTGTAACTCGCACCTCAGAAGGCCTAAAGTTATCACATGAGCAATATATCACAGATCTATTAGACCGAACTAACATGAGCAAAGCAAAGTTCACATCCACACCAATGGCCACTGCTGGAAACCTAGACACTACGGATTCTCCAGCAGTTTCTGACCCTACTTACTACAAAAGCATAGTCAGCAGCCTTCATTATCTTTCATTCACCAGGCCCGATATCATACATGCAGTAAATCAAGTATGCCAGTTTATGCATTCCCCAAAAGAGATTCAGTGGAAAGCGGTAAAGTGAATACTGCGTTACCTGAATCATATCCGAAGCTTAGGCCTTTTCTTCTCCAAATCTCCACCTAGCTCCCTTCACGTGTTCACCGATACGGATTGGGGTGGTAGTCTCCTGGATCGACGCTCTGTCACCGGCCTTCTGGTTTTTCTGGGGTCCCACCTTATCTCTTGGGGTTCTCGAAAGCAAACAACGATCAGCCGCTCAACGACGGAGGCCGAATACAAGTTGGTTGCTTCTGTCACCGCGGAGGCTATCTGGCTCCAACAGTTGTTAGTTGAGCTCGGTCTTCGTCTCACTCGCCACCCACCATTTTTTGTGACCACCTCTCCGCTACCTATCTCTCCTCTAACCCTATTCTCCATAGTCGAGTGAAGCACCTAGATCTTAACTTCCATTTCGTCAGGGAGCGGGTAAAAAATGGTTCTTTGATTGTCTCTCACTTACCCTCACAGGAGCAACCAGCCGACTGCCTAACTAAAACCCTAAGTACGACACTCTATCAGAAATGTCGGTCAAAACTTCCACTGACTAGAAGTGTTTGACTCGAAGGGAAGTGCAAGCTGTACAGGCCCAGTCCATACATTTGTTACGTTTCTAGTCAGGGCCAACATGTATTCTTTTCATACAGGGCTTATTTTCTTTATCTGACTAGCCTATTACATGTAATATACAGACCTCATATAAATAGGTCAGTCTATCATCAATATGAATCAATGAAACAGTGATTAAAACCCTATTCCTATATTGTTCGTAACTCCTGTATGAAAAAATATTGTTGATACAAGACTATAAGATGACACGGTTAGAATTGAAAGATAATTTTCAAGTCCAAGAACAACTTGAATAGATAACATATATCTAAGCTCTAGGTAATGTCTTCTCAATTTAACTGTTTTTCGCAAAATGAAAGTTTCAGTCAATGAACGAAATCCCTCAAGTTATATATTTGAAAAGTGAGATAGTAAAATGCTATTTAGGGCTAAAGATGATTTGTAGTTTAGGGAGAATGAGATATTAGTTCTAAACAAGCTGATTTTCTTTATACTAAACCACTAGAATAAACTTCATAACTTTACTTAAACACTATGCTAATTACTGATGTTATAATTAGTAAGTTTCATAGATGGATGGCCTAGGCTATGATTCCATGTGTATAGGTTTGTTTTTGTTGGAGAGGGGAACCTGAGTAGATGCAAGTCTTGTTATGTTAGCAGCTATCAATCTTCATGACTTTGGAAGTTAATATAGTTCTTGGTTAGATTCCTTCTTGTGAAGAAATATATCAGTAGCTAGAATCTTCAATTAGAAATAAGTATCATAAAATAAAAGAATATAACATTATCAGCACAAATCTCTAAACATAATTCGAGATATTAAATAGATTACGAACAAATAGCGTATTTTTTCATCATTAGTTGAGCATCATCAAGGGCAATACTAAGACTCATAACCAGCCATTCTTGCCGAAAGCACTTAGAAAGGTGCAAAAAATTATAGACACAAATAGTGTATAAATAGATATAAGTTTCTATAAGGAGTAAGTAGCAAACCAACTTCATCATTAATACCAAGATGGATACCTATTCCCTGGAGACACATCTTCTAAACATGAGTATGACTAAGAATTTAGGTTGAGTTATGAGACATCATTAATAAAGTGACGCATACCTGCAAAATCTAGGTACTAATTCGCATCATCTAGTACTGTATCAGTATAACTACATTAGGATTTGATGGTGTTGAATCCTGATATGCATGATTATATCTATATTAAAGTTGTGAAGTGGTGTTGTGCCGTGAAATGTTATCGGTTTGAGTTCTTTCTCCATATTGAGGATTTCTTTCATTTTTGCCCCAAATTCGTATTTCCTCTAGTATTGTTAAGGTTGAATTTTTCCCCTTTTGAGCTACTTTGGGTAGAAGTTTCTTGTTGTGTTGTTGTTCACTGTTGATATAGGGTTTTGATCCAGAAACGAGTCTTATGCTCAAAACGCGTGAGACATAACTAACCTGCTAAAATCCAGGCGACACAAATACAAGATGTAACGACTATATCTTTTAGATAGAGATATAGCATATTACAATATCTTTTGGGTAGCTATTATTAGGTTTTATCTATTTAATTTAATTTGGAGATAAACAATCAAGTGCAGCTTCAAATATAGAGAACAATTAGGGTTTGATGTTAACGATTTTAAGAGAATTGTAAGCGTACGTGAAATACCCATAATTGTTTATTAAATTATGAGCATATATTATACGTTGTATTAGATTAAATATGTCTATGATAATTGGTGGATATTATAATGTTAATGATTGGGTTATTTGGATTTGGGATGTTATTGAGTAAGTAAATTGGATTGGGAATTATTCCTTAATTAAGGATAAAGAGTAATTGGGAATAAATAAGATATAATTACATTTTAGGGAAAATTCACTATTGGCACGAGTTGAGTTTGTAATTCACGATATACCCTTTTTTGGAAAGTTGTCCCTAATATGCCACGATTTGAGTTTGAAATTCAAAAAATACCACTGTCTGGTAACAGACGTTAAAGTTGCCATTAACCCTCTATGGAAAATGACCAAAATGCCCCTAGTGAAAAATATAAGGGAAAATTCACAAAATGCCACGATTTGAGTTTATAATTCACGATATACCCCTTTTTGGAAAGTTGTTCACAAAATGCAACGATTTGAGTTTAAAATTCACAAAATGCCACTGTTCGCTAACAGACGTTAGTACCGCCGTTAACTTCCTCTGGTAAATGACCAAAATACCCCTGATGACAAGTTTGTTTTTTAAAAAAATTTAATTGCGCTGAGTCGAATGTGCAACGGCTATTTTTTTGAATTTTTTTTAAAGTTCACAAAGTACCCTTTTTTTGTTTTATAGTTCGCAATATGCCACTATTTGAGTTTTGATATTCACAAAATGCCCTTGTTTTTGCTGTAACGGCTAGTTTGAGCCCAACAGCTCTTTTTTGCCTTTATAAGGACCTTCTAACCATGTAAACAAAGCACAAACACCATACTAAAGCCATGGCCTTGTTTACAATTAACTACAATCAATGAAAAATTTCAAACAATTCATTGTAAATGTGGAGTCCCATCAAACCTTACCTTCTCCCGTAAAGAAACTTCAGTTGGAAGGGCGTACTATAACTGCTGGGCATGTAATTTTTTCAAGTGGTGGGCACCGGTGATGCAAGATCGATACTCTCCTCATCCTAGGGTAAGACATGCTGGCTACACCAAATCATACTCAACTATGATAGACTCTACCTCCACTATTGCATCTGCTCATTTTGAAGGTCCACATTAAGAGAGCATGACAGGTAATGCGCATCTTATCAATAGCATTAGGGAGGAGATAGAGAAAGAACTTAAAGAAGAGATGAGGCAAAGCATGAAGAAGATGTTTCTTTGGGGTGTAGTTGTATTTGCAACTGTAATCTGTATCCGCAAGATATGAAGTACTTGCACATATATTAATGCTCAAAATATCATGTGTTTGTAGTTGTTTACACCTTTGTTTACAGTTAACAGAATGCCACAATTTGAGTTTACAAGTTCACAGAATGCCACTACTTAAGTTTAGCTGTTCACAGAATACCATAATTTGAGTTTTACAGTTAATAGAATGCCATAAAATGAGTTTGCTAGTATACAAAATGCACCTGTTAACAGAGGAGTAGTGCATACCTTCATGTTAACAAAGGAGTAGTGCATACCTTTTGTGCACTTACTAAACAATATAAACAACACAGCTGTTCACAAAAACCAACCAAAGCCACCACCAATCTAATCTGTTTACAGCATAACATGTCTACTAAACAACATAAACAACACAATTGTTCACAAAAACCACCACCAATCTAATCTGTTTACAGCATAACATCTCTGTTCACTTTCTAAACAACAACATCATAAAACAATCAATAGAAACGGATTTGGCCTACTACACTATCCAGCTGAAGTGGAACCACCTCTCGCACTTCTGGTTCTTTGCTTCTTTTTTGTAGCAGTAGCTGAACTTGAAGATGGGCCAGCATCCTGAGAAGACTGTCCCGTGGCAGTAGCATCTCTCTCCCTTTCCTGCTCTACAACTCGTTTTTCTCTCGCTGTTGGTCCACCCTAGCAAGTTCTCTTGTTGTGACCGAAAGTACCGCATTTTGTGCACTTGTTGGTGATCCGCTTACCCTTCTGTTTTTCATTTTCTTCCCGCCTTCTGTTTCTCGATGGTCTCCCAATTCCTCTCTTCAGTATCGGGTGCTGGATAGTGGGAGCGCCTTCTGTTTGTGTCAGCCAAAACTCAGCAGAGGGGACAGGCTGGATGTTGTACTCTTACGCCGATTTATAACTTCTGACAGAGAAGTACTGGCTCACATGCGCAAGTGGTTGACCTCCGAACAATCTGATCGCTTTAATGGCATGTCTACAGGGTATCCCTGTATGCTGCCACCTACCACAAGTGCATTCGGCCTTGTCAAGATCAACTGCCCACTGAGCACTTCCATCCAACACCTCATAATTATTCTTCCCCGAAGGCCTAGCAACACAGCGTCTGGTTTTCTCGTGCTTTTCGAAAGCTGTCAGCTTCTTCACAATCCCAGAACACATGCCGTTTACATCCCAATTCTGTGACGCTTCTTGCCTCTCACAATGCCTCACCATTAGCTGTGCTCAGATGCCTACACAAGATAATCATTCCAAAATCAGACAGTGTAAAGATACAAGAGACAAACATACATGATTGTATTCAGTTCAGTTTATTACCTTCTAGTAGAGGGTATATAGGCTTAGTTCTGTCGACAGTCAATGTCGCATTGAAACCCTCCACAAAGTTAGAGGTATTATCAGGGCACTTGATCTGCATACAGTCACACAACGATTAGATCGCTTGCATTAACAACAACACCAACAGAAGAACAAATTAGTCATAGTGATTACCTCTTCATCGAACTTGTGTCTTGCCCAACTTTCAAGCGGTATCTCTCTCAGATAGTGGAATGCAGCACGATCCATCTCTTTGAAACGTTCCATCGCTTTATCAAAACTATACGCAGAGAATGCATTCGCGACAGACCAAAACACTTGCCTACACATAAAATAGTACTTACTTATTGCTCAGAATAGATGGGCAGAACATAAGGACTGAAATGTATGTTTACAATAGAGTACTCACATCATCTTGGGACCTGATGTGACTTTCTGAAGTTGGCATACATGTGTCTGCTACGGAAGCGCCTTGGGCTTCGTGGAAACCAGTTTGTTAGGGCCTAATCAATTCCCTAAGAAGAAAACAGAAGAAGTGTTATAGCTGTAGCAGTTAACAGAATGCCACGATATGAGTTTACTAGTTAACAGAATGCCACGATTTGAGTTTAGTAGTTCACAGATTGCCACGATTTAAGTTTACTAGTTTACAGAATGCCACGATTTGAGTTTACCAGTTTACAAAATGCCATAAAATGAGTTTGCTAGTTTACAAAATGCACCTTTTAACAGATGAGTAGTGCTTACCTTTTGTCTGTCCGATATGAATGTCCAAGGAAGAGGTTCACCTTCCCCAATAAGAGTCTTCAGACAGCTCAAAAAATATTCCCAAGTCTCTGTTTTCCTTCCCTAACCACTGCATAAGCAAATGGGAATATTTCCTGATTCGCATCAAGGCCCACGGCAGACAGTAAGACACCTCCATGGTACCCCTTCAGATGATATCCATCAATGCTTATAAGTGGTCTACAACCTGACATTAATCCCCTCACAAGAGCACCAAACGCGATGAAGCATTAGGTGAACGATGTGGTGGATTAGGTGACACTGGACAGTTCGTTGCAGTTCCTGGGTTGGTTTTAACATTTCTAGGTATTGTGGTATCAGCGTGTATGCATCTTCATGGTTGCCCTCAACCATTTTGATAGCCAACCCTCTGACCTTATAAGCAAGACCCCTAGACACCTCAAGACCATATCTTTCCTGACACAGATGCTGTAGAGTTTGACCAGTGATCTTTGGATTCACTTTAATGTCTGTCAGGAGACGGTTTGCTAACCATTTGTAGTTGGCCATTGGATTCTTGCCCATTGATAGACCTGATTTGTCAAGTCCTTTTATCCATTGTCCTGATCGATGTTATAGTCCAAGGACAATCAGGAAAGCGCATGATCCTCTCAGCCTAGTTTTTTCCATCTTCTCTTTCTGCAAGTCAAACCCATTATGTACACAGAAATATCTTAACACTTCCATGAAGTGTTCTTTGTCCATGAAAATCATCCCCTTCTCTAAAACTATACCTCTGAAGTCTTGTTCCATGTATTGTTGCCCCTAGATATGCTTTTAACATCACTTATATCAACACCAGTGACTCCTTCATGCACACCTTCCAGATGATCAGGACCGTACAGATTTTCCATTTCCTACTTATCACATTCTTCCTTACTGACAGCTTCAGAAACATCATCAGACTCATATCCTTGGTCACTGGCAGCTTCCTCATTGGATTCAGCTTCCTCGTTGGATTCTCTCCAATATCCCCACTGACTGATTCAACATCAACTTCAAACGAGCTATCATCAGAACTTACATCTTCAAGATTGGGGTCATTCTGAGTGTCGTACCTGGTCCTTTCAGCAGCAGCTTGTTTTGGCCTTTCAACCTCAACAGTCTCTTCATCAACCTCAGCAGTCTTTTTAGCCTTTCTCTTGCAACTATATTTTACAAATAAACACACAAATATAATCAGCACAACAAATATAATCAGAATCAGACAGAACAAACCCAATATAATCAGCACAAACAAATATAATCAGAATCAGACAAAACAATGAGATGAACATACCTAGTAGTTGGTGTTGTATGCACAGGGGAGGATCTGTTTGGAGGTTGTTGTGGTGGTGGTGGTGGTGATGCTCTATCATGCGAATGGGATCTTCCTTAGTTACAGTATGACTAGCATCATTAACTTGGACATCTTGTTCAGTAAAAAACTCATCAATAGGATCTAATTCCATGTTCTGCCAAAACTCATCAAAAGTCTGTGAAGGTGGGAATGGCTGTGGGACTGTCCCAGATGGTGACTTTGACCTTGGTTGAGATTATGGACTTGGTGGAGACTGTCGCCGTAGTGGAGATTGTGTCACAGGTGAAGATTGTGGCCGTGTTGGAGATTGTGTGACGGTATCTGGAGATTGTGTGACAGGTGGAGTTTGGGTTCGTGTTGGAGATTGTGCGACAGTTTCTGAGGGTGAGGGTGGTGGTGGTGATCGTGACGGAGATTGTGAGCTTGGTGGTTGCATGGCTGATTGTGAGGGTGGGAGTAGCAGTGGAACTGCTTATGAAGTAGTTTCTGAAATAGATTGTGATGGTAGTAGTGGTTGAGAAGAAGAATCGACGGTTTCTGGTTCTAGGTCTACTCAGGAATCTTCAAGAATCTCAATCGACCGTACGCAGCTGAACCTAAACGATGGCCTTTGAGAATGTTTTGAACCAGAACATTCATCATTGTCGTCTAGACTTACATATGATGACACTCTTAACATAATGATTTATAAATGTCAATTATATTAGCATTCTTTTATTCAATAATACTAAATTTTACAAACTTTGTAATTTTATAAGTGACAATAATCAAATTATATATTACTTTGAGATGAATATAAGGTATGTTTATGGGTAGTAATTATATTGATATTGAAATATAGTAACTTGTTTTTGTTAAGTATTCATAGTCGGCGTATGGAATTTGTTAGTAAGTATTAATGCATTTTTTAACAGTGGTTAAAAATCGTTAGTGATGGAAAATCATTCACAACCGTGACAATTTTTGTGTGTACATATATTAATCATTTATGTTATAATATCAAGATAGGATTAAAAACAAAAAGGAAAAAGGAATGTCTGCAATTTCCTAAGGCGGGAGAGAACCAAATAAGTGCAATGAAGGAATTGAAATTTTTTGACCTTCTCTTCACTCACGGTAAATTTTACAACCCTGACTGGACGGAACGAGGAACATACATGCTCGCGTGAAATACCCCTAACCTTTAAAAATTAATTAAATGATCTATTAATGATATAAATGGTTAATAATCACCTAAATATTATTGGGGAACAACCTAAAAGATCTCGACAAGGCAAAACACGCCTTAAGATCGGTAAAGCCAAAAATGTGCTTTGAAGCACCACAAAGATTGTATGACCTCAAATAGGATCCAAAGTGGATTCCTAAGTATTATAATGAAGTAAGGAACACAAAAAAACTATTCTCAAAGAAAACTAAGCTCAGAAACACCAGGCAACACAAAATGTGCGCTAAAACTCCTTAAAGCACGTTTTTGTGAAATTGTCTTCTAAATTGGTTTTTAATGGGCTAAAAGGTTATAAATACCTTTAAATATGATATTATATCACATTATATCATATTAGGAATTTAATTCCAAATTTTACAGATTTTTACAAATTTAATAGTAAAATATTAATAAAACCCTGAAGTGGGGCCCGCATGGGTCAAAATGACCAAGTTTGGTCAATGGGCAGTAAATGACCCATTTAACCCCTTGGAAATCGGCTGGCAATAAGAGAGGAGACAGCTTACAATCATTTTGGGACAAATTGCTACCTAATACAATTACTTTTTGAAAATAAGCTTACTTTTTCAATTATTTCAAATCTTACCCATTCCTTCCTTCCTCCTTGTCCGATTTCCTTCTGCCCAACCGAGCTCCTCCCTTCCTAAGAAGCTCTAAAGTCTGGATCTTGAGCATGGAAGGCAAACCTAGCTCCTAAGTTCTTAAGGTAAGTGTTTTAATGTCATTTTTAGCCCTTTTTCTTCATCCCTTCACTACCTACACCTAAATTTCATGGCTCATCAATTCCTATGGCTTATTCTCAGTGTTATAAGGTTAGAACAAGAGCTAAACTCGGTTGAAGCAAGTAGAGGGACCAAGGTTGCTCAAAATTGCATTTTAAGGTAAAAACATACCTTAAGCCTCTCAATCTTTCATCCGATTTTCTTCCTTGAATTTTTATGAGTTTATACACTCATAATCTTCATAATTACATGTTCATTCAGTTGGTTAGCCATTTGGAACAAGGGTGGCCGAGATCCAAGAGAAATACCCTCTTTTAAGGCATTTTTCCAAGGTAAAATCAATTACCATAGCAGCTTGTTGTTGTCCAGCTATTTCCTAAGCTTATATGGTGGATCTAACACCTTGTGGTGTATTTTATTCAGGCCGAAAATCATTAGAACTTCCCTTGCATTTTTAAGGTGATTTTTGCCTTAAATCTTACATTAATTATTCCTTATGGTTAAGCTCAAGCTTGGAGTATAACCATATCTTGTTTTTGTGTATTAAACATGTCTAAATCAAGTGGTGAATTTTCCTACAAGTGACCGAGCTCATACAAGGATTACTCAAGGTATAAACACCTTAAACTTATGATTTTTATAATTTTTAAGCATATATATATATGGCCGAGAGTGAAATTATATATATAGGTCATATTGACCTAAAAATGGAAAAAATGGCTAAGATAAATTAAGCTAGTCATTTAAGAGATTTAATTAACATAATGGTCAAATTATGACATTATGTGGAAAAATAATTAAACCATGGTGAGGCCGAAATATATGCTATATTTTGAGACCTTTATTGTGTAATTTATTTTGCAAGTTCAAGGTTGTAATAAGGCCATGTCATTAGGCCATTTTAATTTAAGTTTATAAGCTTATTTAATTTTATTTATGCTTATAATTAAAATTGGGGCCAAATTCATAATTACTAGGAAATTAGGAAGTCATGGGCTTAATTTAGAACAATTTAGGGTTTTTAAATGAATTTAATAAAAATTATAACATTTTATAAAGTTTTGTGTCAAAATTGTAAAAATAGAAAAGTATGGGGTAAGATAGGTAATTACCGAAAGTTTTGGTCCAATTTGGTATTAGAAGTCAAAGTTGACTATATAGGAGACTTTGACCAATTTTGGAGAATTTTAGAAATTTAAAATACTACCTTATATTAGGATAAGTATTAAATTGTGAAAGATTTATAAAAGATGGGGTTATAATGTAATTTCCGAAAACTTGGGGTACTAAATGGAGTTTAGTACAAACCTTAGGTTATTAGGAATTTTTAGAAGTTTATTTGGTTAAATTTGGAGTTTATATGAATTATATAAGTATAACATATGGTATTTTATAACATTGTTACAAATGGGTAACAAAGGGGTGAAAACCGAGATTTAAAGGAAGTATAAGGTTAGTAATAATGTTTATAACCTTTTGGTGTAGTTTGGTAATTTTTGGAGTTATATATAAGGCTTTATAAAGATATATGTATAATATATAGTTTAAATGTTATTAGAAAACTATGTATTATAAATTGAGAGGATTCGGTAAATATACAAAGTTTGGTGGTGGAAAATAATTAGAATAGTCCTAGGGGCTGTTCGAAAATTATAGCCTTTAAAAACTATAGGTTATAATTATTTTGAGGTTTAAGGATTATGATACAAGGTATATGTTATAAGTGTAACAAGGAAATATAACTTGGGTTGATTTGTAATTTATGGAAGTTTGGTGCTAATTAAATAAAAACCGAAAGCTTTAAGTGCTGTTTGGTATTTTAAAACAAAATATAACTATAGGTTATAATTGTTTTAATGACATAAATGTCATCATATATGTTATATAACTATAATATAACATTATATAAATTATGTGGAGGATTTTGTAAATATTTGAGAAATATAGGTGCTGTTCGGAAATACTACTATTTTTGAATGAAGTTTATAATATGGTTTTTAATGTTATAAGAGTTATAACATTTATAATATAAGAGGTATTCATTAAAAAGAATGAATATATATATTATAATGACTTACCATATAATAAATAGTCAGATAATGCATGTATATAAATAAATATATGTTATAGTGTGGAAAATATAATATAGTTCAATAACTATATACTACCATAATTAAAATGATTTGAGATAAAGGGAAAAGAGTTATAAACATTAGATAAGGAATTCTAATGTTAAGAGTGTACATGTGATAATAAGGGTTCATATATTGTAAGTGTTGTTTTACAAATGAATTATACCACATTGAACTTAAAGAAAAAAAAAAGACAAACCTTAGAAAAATAAATACTAAGGTGAGATGCATAGTGCATGACATAGAATCACACATGCAATAGTAAAACAAACTAGATGACATACAAGGGTATGTTATGTCATATGCGATAACAAGTTCAACAATAAGTATATTAACATACGAGACTAGACTACGCATGTAATACAACACTTTTCTAATCTCGAGTTAAACCTAAAACCCGACAAACATTGTCAATTAATAACGAGGGGTTAACCGGGAGTTGTTAGTGACGGTACGGGGTACCGTAGGGTTGTGTTGTTATACGGTATGCTAATCAGTAGCATTATGTATTGTTTAGATTGTTAGAGACTACACAAGGAGCATAGGAACTTGCTGATTCATACTCCACCGTAATACATCAGGGTGAACGGTATGTTGTTATGTGTCTCTGATTGTCTCTGAGGGCTTCCTCAGTTCAGACTTCTGTGTGATCTGTGATAAGATTGTTTGTCTGAATGTGATAATTAATATGCATGAATTGTATATTATAGCTGCTTATTATTTACTGTTGTTGAGTTAACAGTATTGGTTCGTATATATGAACCTATATATAAAACGAACTAGCGGCTATGGTGCTATCTTATATGAAATATAAGGAACGTCAGAAAAACGTTGTAGCACTAGGATAATAACATATATATATTATCCGAGACTTTCATACGGAGCATTGGCCTTTCTATACGCCGCTCTCGTATCTAACACTAGATCCCGAGTTTACAGACTCCGGATTGGACTAATGACCTTAGTCTGCTGTGTTAGGAAATTTGGTAATGCGATGCGATGGTATAATTAATAAATTAATGAATGGAAGTAAAGCCATGAGGATGTGGCTCTTGGTGCGCGCTGTGATCACAAAAACGATACCAGGATGTCCGCGTACGGGTCCGTAAGTATCAAAAAAAATTCCCGTGAGCTAGAATGGCTCGTTGGTCGGAGACTCTACCGTTGGAGTGGCTACTGCCGTGGGTGACCCGCCATAATATATGGGTAACTAGAGACATGTCGTTTTAATGAGACATTGTCACTAGGTATAACTGAACAATAATACATTTGAGAATTATACAGTGGCGAACAATATTGGTTTCTACACCATGGACGAGAACTAATACTTGTTTGTTATTCTCGTTGTTTTCGCTTGTTGTTCATTGGTTATACTTGTGGTATACTATGTGTGTTGATGGTTGTATTTTTGTATGGATATTACTGTTATTTATTTTACGGTTTATTTATTAAAACGGTACTGCATAATGAACCTCATGCTCTCGACCAAATAATTGAGGGGTCGTTGGGGGCATGACGGGGCATGTGATGACATACTCAGCAGGGGCTGATTCCATACCACAAACCATCTTTATTTCAGGTGATTAGCTGGTGGGTCGCAGCGAGGCGTGACTCTTGTATTACTGTTGGTTTAGACTCGGTACGGTGTGATACTCAGGTTGTTTTGGACTCGGGTTGTTTGACCGAGGTGTATTTGGTTTAGATGCTCACGGTCTGTAATAATTGTTTGTTGTTAGATTTGTTTAAATTGTTTAAGTACTGCTATCTATCTCTTGTGGTCACTGCGGGAATACGTTTCACAAGTTGATTATCAGGTAAATCGTTATCACCCGTATGGGCGAGTGATAACAGTGACACCATTAGGGCGACAGTCTTTTATTTACCGCTGTGAGTTATTTATATTGTGCGACATTTACAGGAATATTAGGAGCCGAATTAGTAGGGGTGTTACATCGCGTCTTCATTCACTTCTTGTGTATGCGCCTATCAATGCTGCATCTCTCGCACAACCATCTCTCGCATAACAGACTGACGACGGGGCTGAAAACATTTCATTTTGGAACGGGTAATATTAGACCTGGTAAAGGTGACCCGAATCCGAAAAACCAAACTAATCCAACCCGATCCGAACCAGATTTTAAACCGAATGATGTGACCTGAAATGTAACCAGAAACTCCGAACCAAACCAAACCAAAACCGAATCCAACCGAAATATGGTACTACCCGAATCCACCCAAACTGAATTGACCCGAACCGAATTGACCCGAACCGAACTGACCCGAACTGAATTGACCCGAATACTTTGTTTAAACCTAAATGTACTATAGTTGTTCCAACCATAAAAAATAATCCTAAAACCAGCAACACATAATGGAACTTTAGACATCCAATAAGTGTTCATTGCTCCCCAATGATATATATAATATTGGACATCTTCTATCTTCAAGCATCTCAAGCCTTGTTGTATTAAAACATTCACAAGCTTTGTTGGGAATGTCGTTATAACAACATCTAGTTTTAAAATACAAACTAATGCTTATCATTACTATTTTATAATACTCTATTAAATTTGATTTTAATAAACTTATGGTTCTTTATGTTTAGGACACGAGACTTGAGAATGGTTTAAATGTTGATGAAGTTTAATTATAAAACCTAAACTTTTCGGTTGATACATATACTAACCAAGATTGATGTGTATATGCCTAAAACAATTACGCAATAAAATGAGGAAAATAAATATTCTAAATGATAAATTATTGCGTATCATTATCATTTTATATTACTCTATACTTTTATAAACTTAGGTTCTTTATGTTTAGGACTTGGGAATGGTTTGAATATTGATGAAGTTTCAATAATAAAATCTATAAACTTTTCAGTTGAGAAATACACTAAGTACGATTGATGTGTAGATGCCTAAAGAATAAAGATTTCAAAAGTTACACCTTACTTAATTACCAACTTGGGAATAGTTTGAATGTGTATATATCATCACATCACCACTTAGGTTTCTCATTAATATAGCAAAAAATAAAGATTACAAAACTTACAACCCCAGCCCAGGAGCAAGTGGAGGACACTCGCATGAGGTGCGCACATGAGACGGTTATGGCCGGCGCGTACACAAGGTCATGGGCGCGAGGTGGTGACGGGCGGACAGGGGCACAGGCGTGTGGCGATGATGGATTGGCACGGGCGCGCAACACTTACGCAAGGCGACTGGGCTGGCATAGAACGCACACAGGGTGTGACGGGTGCGGGACGGCGAGAGGCAAGACGTCGGGCGTGGGCGGGGTAGACCGGGCCTCAAGTGCCAAATATTGACACTAATTCACACAAATGTTTATTTATACTTGGTCGATACAATTAATAAATCTATTGTTAAAAAATAATGTACAAAAATTGTCATCCAATTTGATTATGTTTAACCAATACATAATAGCGGTCTTGATCAAGAGTAATACTATATTAAAAGAATTTGAAGCCGAATATGAAAATCAGTACAAATTACAAAGGTTGCTTAAATTTGTACTTAACAATTTTTGTTTATCAAACCTAACGCGGATAAATCACCCGAATTGACCCACCTGGAAAAACCGAATGAACCCGAGGCTAACCTGAACCGAAAACACCTAAACCCAAAATCAACCAAACCAAAATCACCCGAATCTAATTTAAACCAGATTAACCCGACCCGAACCGAACCCGAACCGAGTGACCCGAATTGACAGGTCTAGGTAATATACTCTATCTCTTCACAACTTCTTTCACGACAATTTTGCAACCCTAACTGGCAAACAAGGAACATACATGCTTTGCCTTCATTTACTTCTTGTCCGTGTCTCTGTAGAGATTGATCAGAAACAAAAACTTATAGGGAAAATTCACAAAATGCCACAATTTGAGTTTATAATTCACGATATACCCCTTTTTGGAAAGTTGTTCACAAAATGCCACGATTTGAGTTTGAAATTCATAAAATGCCACTGTCCACTAACAGACGTTAGTTTCACAGTTAAGTCCCGCTGGTAAATGACCAAAATACCCCTGACGACAAAAAGGGGTATATCGTGAATTATAAACTCAAATTGTGGCATTTTGTGAACTTTCCCTTTTTTTAAAAAAAAATTGAATTGCGTTGAGTCGACTGTGCAATTTTTTGAAATTTAAAGTTCACAAAAATACGCTTTTTTATTTTATAGTTCACAATATGCCACTATATGGGTTTTTATGTTCACAATATGCCACTATTTGAGTTTTGATGTTCACAAAATGCCCCTGTTTTTACTGTAACGGCTAGTTTGAGCCCAACAGCTCTTTTTTTGCCTTTATAAGGACCTTCTTACCATGTAAACAAAGCAAAAACACCATACTAAAGTCATGACCTTGTTTACAACTACAATCAATGAAAAATTTCAAACAATTCATTGCAAATGTGGAGCCCCATCAAACCTTACCCTCTTCCGCAAAGAAACTTTGATTGTAAGGGCGTACTATAACTGTTGCCTTTAGTATGGTGTTTGTGCTTTGTTTACATGGTAAGAAGGTCATTATAAAGTAAAAAAGAACATATTTCATCCTGTTCAGTTTGTTATCCTACTTTAACTTCATTTTTTTGATGAGGTAATTCGGTTTGGTTATGCTGGTTGGTTTCTGGTGCATTGTCGCGCCACGGTTGTTTCTTTACTAAAGCAGCCTAAAAAAAAGGTCTGTCACAAGCTAGCGTTCATCCGCTCACACACTGACACACAAACAGTGACAAGACCTGAAAAAATAAAGGGAAAATTCACAAAATACCACTGTTTGAGTATCTAATTCACAAAATACCACTGTTTTTTTGTAATTCAACTTTAAACATGCTTAAATGTTGTCCAAAATTGATGAAACTTTACATGGACGATGCTAAAGTGTTATATTTTGGTCCAATATCAAATTTGAATTCTTTAAGCTCATATGTGACATGTGGGACCCAATGAACATGTGACATATTCATTGGGTCCTACATGTCACATATGAGCTTTAAAAACTTAAAATTTGATATTGGACCAAAATATAACACTTTAGCATCATCTATGTAAAGTTTCATCGATTTTGGACAACGTTTAAGCATGTTTAAAGTTGAATTATGAAAAAAAAATTGGTATTTTGTGAATTAGAAACTCAAACAGTGGTATTTTGTGAATTTTCCCAAAAATAAAAAAGAGAAACCATATTTGGGAGACAAGATGTTACGTTGATCATCTAGATCAGAACAGTTTTCGCTATGATTGATCGTATCAATTGCATGTATGTATTACGGATCCAGATATATTGAGGATGAATGGATGCATAATTTTATATTTAGTGCTTGCAAACTAGAGTAATTAATTTGCTTTACGCTCTGTTGGAGCTGTTTTGTAGCTGTTTTGGCTGACTACTAAACAGTGGCGTTATATTATTGGAGCAAAACGTGAGATTCATATGGAACCCACTCATTTAAGTTGCAATGAATTATTTGAAATTTTTCATTGATTGTAGTTGTAAACACGACCATGACTTTAGTATGATGTTTGTGCTTTGTTTACATGGTAAAAAGGTCCTTATAAAGGCAAAAAAAGAGTTGTTAGGCTCAAACTAGCCGTTACAGCAAAAACAGTGGCATTTTGTGAACATCGAAACTCAAATAGTGGCATATTGTGAACATCAAATACCATATAGTGGTATATTGTGAACTATAAAACAAAAAAAGGGTATTTTGTGAACTTTAAAAAAAATCAAAAAATTGCGTAGTTGACAGTGCAATTCAATTTTTTTTTAAAAAAAAGAGAAAATTCATAAAATGCCACAATTTTAGTTTATAATTCACAATATACCCCTTTTTGTCGTCATAGGTATTTTGGTTATTTACCAGAGGGACTTAACGGCGAAACTAACGTCTGTTTGAGGACAGTGGCATTTTGTGAATTTCAAATTCAAAACGTGACATTTTGTGAACAACATTCCAAAAAGAGATATATCGTGAATTATAAACTTAAATTATGGCATTTTGTGAATTTTCCCAAATTTATATTTTTTGATCTGTATATATAGTTATTGGTTTAGTGTTTATTTTCAAATAAAAGCTAATTATTTTTGCTAAAAAAACAAAATGTCATATGTATTCATTTCGTGATGATAGTGTTAAAAAAATTTTTGCCCGATTCCTGGATCCCTTCGTCTTGCATAAGAACAGAAGGAATTTGATGTGACACAAGACGATTGAGTGAAGGAGAATACGTTTGGATTGTAGTTGTTCTATTCTCCAGCTCCTCATCTATCACAGGAGGATAAGGAGTCTGAGTCAGTCCTGTCTCTACCAGGAACTCTGCAGTGAGAATCAGAATGATGGTTATTTAGAGCATCCACACAGCAATATTAAGTTTCTTAACAGTTTCCAAGATGACACATCACTAATATATTGTATTTTAATAGATAAGCAACTTCAATAGTCCATATACTCTACAGCAATGAATTTTATTCATCTTCTTTATTTTAGGAAACCAATAGCATCATTCCATTTGGATATAAAATAAAAAGAAAAAAAACCACACTCACACATAAAATAAAAAAGTAAAGATGTCAACCCACTAGCCAATTGTATTCCAATCAAGCAAAGTTCTTAACTAAGAGCTGATGAAAGAGAAAAACTAAGAAATCCACTCTACTGCAGAGATTATTCATGTTTCATACTGACACATTGAGTGGAATCAACCATAGCGGTAGTTGCTCTTAGACACAGCCAGCTCAAGTATATATGGAGATGTAATCTCTAATACTGGGAGGTCTCCCTCACCATGCTATGGTGTGGACCCGTTTCAAACTTGCCTTTGCATCTTCAAAATAGGTTTTTCTTGGTCTTCATTAAGGGTGAAATTTGGTTCCATCTGGGGATATATGAATTGATTCTTCTCATCCAGCGTCCAAGGCCACATCCATTTTGCTTAGATGGAGAGTAGGGGCTTTTCTTGTTTGATCTGTATCAGTTATTAAGTTCAATCACTTCCTGTGGTTCCACGGGAAGAAATGTGTCAATTCTGTTCATGTCAATATAATAAAAGTTTATGCTGGAATACATTGAAACAACCCTTTTACCTGGGTTGATTGGTGTCACCTTCTGGTTGTTCTCAGTCCCACCAATTTCTGTGGATACAAGGTTTATTACGGAGGGATATAGAAATCCTTCAACTGATACTGCTCTTTGTTTCTTTATTGAGGCTACTGATTCCTTCAACTGGTGTTGCTTAAGTTTTATCAGAGTGTTGACATATGATTATTACTTACCTATGAATTTCTAGGTCATAAATGTTGTGATCTGAAATGTTAATCTTACCTTCTTTCCATTCGGTACGAGTATCTGATGCACCAAATATTCACTACATTTCAACTTTTTCCCTATTCTTGCAGCTTACATTATCTTAAATGACCCACTTAATCAATTTCAAACGAATACGAGACCACAAATGGTTTTGAAAGATAACATTTTGAGAACATTATAACACTTAAATAGAAACAGTATCAAGGGTTATAATACTTCTATCTCCCACGAAATATGATACGAGGATTAAGTAATACTTTCTGAGGCAGGTTTGATATGAAAGGAGATAAAAAAACACTAAATGACTAGCCCACCACTTGATAATCTGGAAGTCCAGATCAATCAAGATACAAGACCAGATACGAGGACAAAAAGGAAAGGACCAGATACTAACATTGTCAAAAATCATTTTTTTTCTTGTCAAAAGAGTCTTATGTCACTGCCTTGATCACCTTTAATGTGACAAAGATGTCTATTTCACATGAAAACCCTACCTTTCTACCTTTCCCTTTTCCCCATATCCGGTCCTGTCTTATCTCTTTCCATATCAAATCTGCCTCAAAATGTATTACTACATTCCCGTATCATATTTTGTGGGAGATATAAATATTATGACCAATTGATGTTGCTTCTATTTGAGTGTTGTAAAATTCTTATAATGCTACCTTTCGAAGCCATTATACGGTCTGGTTTCCTTTTAAAAAGGATCAAATGGATCATTCGAGGTAATGTCGACCGCATCAGCGACATAAATAGGGGAAATGTTTAAATGTAGTGAATATCTTGTGGATCAGTAGATGCGTACCACGTACAAGAAAATAGGCAAGTTGAAAACCTTGGTGGTGGGAATGGTTGTGCTGCAAGTCATCTTCTTCGTTGATTTCAATTGATCACCAACATTGTCAAGATGCTGCAAGCACATTACACATACACGGGTAAGACTACTTAGCAAAGAAGCTGCCAGATAGTGCACTATGCACAGGAATGCATCAATATGAAATGGATACTGGAGTAACCACGAAGAAAATTAAGAAATGTTATGATTGCCGATGCCTTTTTCTCAAACATGGTGTGAGTACAATGTTAGGTTTTTCCCTAATTAGTTACTCGAGTGTAACATTCTCTTTGTTAGGCTTGGGATTCAGAGCTTTGGAGGATTTCAATAAAGCGCTTCTCACGAAGCAATTGTGGAGGGTTCTGTCACAGCCTAGCTCTATGTTGGCTGTTACTCTGTAGAGCTTGTATTTTCCTAATAGCTGTTTAACCCAAGCTAGTCCTTCTTATAAGGATAGTCCATTTTGGAAATCGATGGTGCCGAATATTCCTCTTCTCAAGATGGGTACTACACTCCAAGATGATATTTGGATCTGGCGTTTCACGAAGGATAAATCTTATAATGTTAAATCGGGATTTCAATTACTTCAACAATCTGATAAGCAAGGTCAATCTTCTGATGATGATGAGTGTGCTTTCATCAAAAGGAAGATTCTTCAGTCTTTATGTCCTCCGAGGGTAAGATTGGTTCTCTGGAAATTTCTCAAGGGTATCACTCCTTGCCAGGGTAATATTGGGAAACGAATTCAAGGTCCAACCGAATGCTTCTTTTGTGGGGATAGAGATTCCCAAGCTCATTGCTTCTTTACCTGTTGTGTTGTCTCATCTATGTGGATTACAGTTCTTGATACTCAGGATATTCCTAAGTCGAATGATGAAGCTATTATTGATTGGTTTAGATTTAAAGCAAAAAAGTGGGGAAGAAGTAAGTTGTCTGATGTGGCCAATAAGATGTGGGTGATTTATGATGCAAGAAACAGGTGTAGACATGACTCTAACCTTGCCTGGTGGACTGTCATCGAGCATAACCAAGCTTTCATTGATGCTTATATTGCTCTCTCTACCTCTCATCAACCTTGTGTGGGTAATTTGTCTCCCTGGCGTCCTCCTCCAACAGGTGTCATCTCTATTTGTATTGAAGTCTTTAGTAGAAAAGAGTTTCCTCCACAAATTGGTGGTCTTTTGAGAAACTCAGCAGGAATTCCAGTTCTAGCTTTCAACAAGAACTTAAAAAGCACCTGTAAGGTGCACCAAGCGGTGATAAAAGCAGCTCGTATTGCGGTAGAACTTGCACTTTGTGAGGGTTTTTATTGTATCTGCTTTGATAATATCCGCGAAGAAATGAAGGACATAATGTTCGGGAATGAGATGGAAGAGGAAGCAGATAATAGGCATGAAGTATTAGCCTTCAAAAATCTCTGTTATTCCTTAGTTTTGCTTGTAATACTAGTTATGGAGAGTTTAATCTCCCTACCTTTCTAGTAGCAAAGATGTACAATAATGGTTCTGATAGGATTAAGGTTTGGGAAGGAAGTAATATTCCTTATCGTGTCCAAGTTGCATGTAACTTGGACAAGGAGACTAAAATCTTTTAGTGTATTTGTTCTAGCTATATAAAAAGTACCAAAGTTTGATCCAAAAAAAAAAAAAAGTATGTCCATAATTTGTCATATCCTAATTGGTCACTTGGTTTTCATATTATTGGTAGGACCAAGAAACATAGATTACAAATACTAGTACTAATGCTAATAGTCGGTTACTCGCTGACAAGATTCTTTTACGTTGAGCAAAAGCGAAACTGTGCCATTATTCTTTTCAGCTTTTGATGACTAGTTTAAGGCTCTCAACAGTAAATTGATTAGCTAACTTACCATGAAAAAGTAATCTGGTTTTTCGAACTCCACTCTACTGGAGAAATTCATAAACTGTTCGGTGAGATCAGTGTCCTGTTATATAAGCAGAGTGATGGTTTCACCCAGCAAGACCAAACATACATTTAAGAGGGAAGAAACATAACCGATCCAAAAGTCATGCCGCCAATGAAGAGCTCTAGATGCAAAAGGAGTTTGAGCATCTTCGGGGACAAAATAAATGAAGTAGAGTTAATTACTTGGCTAGTCTTTTGCTCTTTGGTAAAATTGTGGGATCTTTTGTTTAATCTTCCACGCCTCATTTATTTCAATCTAGAAAAACACATCAAATCACATCGGCAGTGAAGTTAGTATCTGCAATTGGCTATGAAATGCTAGGATGAATCATTTGGTTCTTGAGAAGGTTCGGAAATGAGTTCATAACAGCAGAAGTTTAACATCAGCTGTAATCAACGCACAACCATATTGGATGAGTAACATGAGTTCATTTATCAGGCAGAAATGTAGAAGTAATAAAAATTCAAAAGTAAAATTTGACGGCTCACCATAAAGCAGTTTAACTTTGCGTTCATAGACAATGACAACTCTACCTATGCGCACAAAAACAAAAACATGGAAAGGTCTTTTAAAATCATGCTAATTGCTGCCGAGAACAAGAAATTTGAATACAAGAGCAACTCCGTAAAGTACATACCCATGAGAATACTGGAGAGCCTGAGAGCCATTGGGACCGAGGGATTTAGTATCTCCTCACTATATGGAAAATCCAAATGAGTACGTAATTAGTAATGGTATACAATTAAACTTTTCAGAGGAATCAATAGAAAATTTGAAGGAGTTGCCGGAACCGGAAGGGAATGAGAAATCACCATATCTTGATGATGTCAATCTGATCAAGTTTTTTCCGATTCAACTTAGCGTGCATTGCTGCCGCCATCCTAGCAGACAGATATAAGCAAAGGGATTAGGTGAAATCGGCGCCTCCGTTGAAGTAGGTTGTTAGCTCAGTTTGAAAATATCTTCGTAGATAGGTGGAATCGGAACAGTGATAGTCGGAAGATAAACGGCAATTAGATAGTCAAGATAACACTGTAGCTAGATGCGGAACAAGGGCAAAACCGTTTGAATTAGACCGATCGAGCTTCAGAAAGTACACATAATCTGAACAAACTGAACACAACCATTCTACGAACAGCTAAATGAAAAATAAAGGAAGCAGAACAGAGATCCAGAATTCAAAACTTAAAGTAACCATATAATTAAGGAAACAGAAACCAAAAATGCCACGATGCTGCAAACGAGCTAAAAACAGACCAAAGCAATGCAGACGCACAAACTGTAAACATGAAACGAATCATACTGCTGAGTAAAACGAAGGAAAACGATTAATCGAGAATTGACCATCGGGATAGAAAATTCCACTCTCCCTCACTTAAGCATAAAAAACTGTCGCTAAGATGCGGATCAGTGGCGAAACGGTTTGAGTAAGACCGATCGAGCTTGAGAAGGTACACATGATACAAATCCGTTCTACAATCACCTAATTGAAAATGGAAACAAAACAGATATCCAGAATTCAAAACTCAAAACATTACACAAACTCTAAACAATGAAGCAGATCATATTGCTCATCTAAGATAGAATGTGTCTCACTCATGAAATGAAAACTGATTTTGAAAGTTTATTTTTTCAAAGTCAGTTTTCATTCTCATGATCTGGAGTGAGACACATTCGCAATATAATCTGCTTCATTGTTTAGAGTTTGTGTGACTGCATTGCTCTACTCTGTTTTTATCTTGTTTACTCCGACCGCAGCCGGTTTTGAGAGAAGAGTTGAGAATGGAACATTCTGGCCTATTCTCCGCTGCGGAAGTTTCGCTTCCTTGTCTTCCCTATCAATTTTTAGGGTTTGTATAACCAGACCGTCAGTGTGCACGCGGCGATGTGGCAGTCTAATGACAAATTTTGAGGCCTCGTTCTTAGTCCAATATTCGGTTATTTAATGTATTATTAGTTAGATTGATCACTCTAGTTTATTCTTTTAAAATCAGCTATCATCAATATTAACTAATATCAGCTATCAGCTGGTAGTTACTTATACTCTTATTATCTCTCATGTTCAACTAGTTTAGTATGTTTGACTGGATTGACTAGTTCAGCTCATTCTTTTTAAATCAATCATCAGTCAATATCAGCTCGTTTCAGCTATCAGCTAGCAGCTCATCATATGCAAAAGAATGAGACCTAATGGTTGTAATTTTTGAAATAAATCCAAAATAAAAAAAATTACACCATTGTTCATTTAAATTCAATCTCTTCAAATCAATGTCAATCATGGATATGTTTTAACAAATTTAAAAATTTATATTAGTTACATGTATTATCTGTACATATCATCTAGCTTTATGATTCACTATACATAGTTTAAAATATACCATAAAACAATAATAATACACTACAAATCAATAATGACCCATTATCTGTTACAAATATGGTATGTTTAGGAAATTTATGATTCAACGTATATAAGGCTTAAAAAATATCATACAAATCATAATACATCATAAAATAAAAATAATATATCACAAAACAATAATGATCCATTATTAGTTCTAAACTTTGTTATCTAATTCAACATTTGTTAATTAATGAATCATAATATCGATATTAATGAACCATATCATCAACTTAGTGTTTCATTATAAACATATAAAAATTAAAAAAAAATTAAACAATAATATAATACAAAAAATTTGGTATGTATGAAAAATATACTCACCATATAAGGTTTAATACAACAATAATAATATATTACAAACAATAATGATTTTAATCGATTACGAAATTTGTTATCTAATTTACCACTTATTAGTTAATGAATCATAAAATCAATTTTAATGAATCATAGTATCAAACTAATGGATCATATTATGATTTTAGTGTATCATCATATATATGTAAAAATAATTTTTTTAAGTTGTCAAAACCATTTAAAGTTAATGTATTAAAAAGGCAGCCCAGTCAGTAAAACAATCCAGTCAGCAGCTAACTGGGACTGCCAAATCAGTGGATCGTACTATACTGGGTACGGCTTGCCCGCAGCGTAGAATTTGCCTTGTATAACGTAAAATCGATTGTTTTCACTTCAACCGTATTTTATTAAGAATTATAGTGAAACACGCAAAATTTTCATATTAATACATTCTGATCCCAAAAGTATTATAAATTACAATCAACCCTTAATATTTACTAAAAATACAAAAACACACAAAAAAGTCTCACCCGTTTATCACCCGACCCAGCAGTTTCACCGCGGGTTTGGGTTTGGATGATCCTTCACGAGTGACGGGTTAGGTTTAGATAGAGCGGGTGGAAATAGGTGACGGATGCGGATGAAGCTTTGGCCGACCCGAACCCGACCCATTGCCAGCCCTACTCCTAAGTGGACAATTTGAATCCTAAGGTTGCGTTCGCCCCCAACATATATGTTGTGGCATATGTTACCCTCTCTATTTTATTTGTTTTGTTATTCAGTTGAAAAGGGCATAAATGCCCACATCATATACTGTTATTTTCCTTCCAACGTCTTCACTTCCGCTTCTCTGCTTCCCTTTGTAATTACTGCGACTTTCGATTTAAAAAAACTATTTATCTTATGACATTTGTTACAGGTTACTTTATTTGTTACAAATTACACAATGCTTCAAACAACTTATAAAAATAGTACTATTGACTTCTTATCAGATGTTAGCCGAATTAAAAAGAAACTACATTAATAATACTAATTCACAACATATTATTTATAGGGAAAATTACATCCCCACACATGACGTTTGGTGAAACTATACACCCTTCCCCTAAGGTTTCAAAAATTACTTTCCCCATCCATGTGGTTTCCCTTGTTTTACATCTGATAAATTTTCTAATTTTCTTACAACTTAGGACATGCTTAAATGTTGTCCAAAACTTGATGAAACCTTTCATGGACAATGCTAAAGTGTTATATTTTGATTCTGCGTGAAATTCAAAGTTTTTTAAGCTCATATGTGATCCGTGAGACCCAATGAAACATGTGACATGTGAACGTGTTTTCATTGGATCCCACATGTCACATTTGAGCTTAAAAAACTTTGAGTTTGACACTAGCCCAAAATATAACACTTTAGCATCATCCATGTAAAGTTTTATCAAGTTTGGATAACATTTAAGCATCTCCTGAGTTGAAAGAAAATTAGAAAAGTTGTCAGATGTAAAACAAGGAAAATTATATGGGTGAGAAAAGTAATTTGTGAAACTACGTAGGTGGGACGAGTAATTTCTCCAAACTTCATGGGTGGGACGAGTAATTTCTCCAAACTTCATGGGTGGGAATGTAATTTTCCCTTATTTATAATATCACATAGATTAATAAAATTAAAAACAATAAATATACAAACTAGTTGATATATGAATTAAAAAATTAACAAAGTATATAAAAATATGAATATATATTCATTTATTAACATACAAACTTTTAATAATATAATATATTATTAAAAGTTACAATTTCATTAAATAAATTCACACAACATTATCATAGATTTGAAACTCTTGTTCTCTTTTCGTTATGCTTTATATTTGTAAGAATTATAAATTATAGAAAATAGCAATATAATGTTTAGTAGTTACAATTTGTACATATATTAAAAATAGAATTTTTTGTTGGTTATATAAATATATTATTTTCTTTGTTTTCTCATATAGGTTTTTTACTGTAAATTATCTACTCATAGTAATATATTGTTTGTGAATTTCCCCTTTTATTTTTTTAATAAAATATAGTTCTAAACTGTAATAACTAACTAAACCGACATATGCTAAAGTTTGAGAAGAAATTAAAAGTCTGTCATTGTATATTTGGTTTCACATCAGTATTTCTCTATTCGTAGTCCTATCTCCTTGACTTCAATCTCTAGGATTTGTATAATGTAAAATTTACTTTTTTTTATTGTTTCACATTTGCTCAATTTCTTCTTTAAGGTAAGACTTGTCCGATATGTTTTTCATTTCTCATTTTTTTTTTTTAAATCACATCGATAGACCATATACATTCGAAAAAACCTTAGTACGTCATGAGTGGGTATTTGCTTATCCGAATAATAATTATTCTACTTATTCTATGTCCCGCTTCATGTCAATTGCCTTCAGAACGGCTAGGGCTTGGTAGAAGGCGCAGTGGTCCACGTGGCCGCAACTGGTTGAGGAAAAAAATTAAAAAAACTATGTATATAGAGGAAAAGATGTAATGTAAAAAAAATGAAAAATCTATAAATAAGCTTGATTGTTTATTTTCTACTGGGTGAGGTTTTTGTTATTTGGAAAAAGAAACAAAAAAAATTAAAAAGTTATAACTTAAAAATATAAATTCAAACTAAAAAAATTATACCATTGATTATCATAATTCGTGTTCTTCAATACAAGATGCATCATGAATATGTTTTGATAAACTTAAAATTTTATGTTTTACATTGTGATTTGTTTGTGCAAAGTGAATCTTATGTTTACATAAAATGAGTCAGTAGTGTTACAGAAGTGAATCTTAAGTTTACGTAAAATGAATCAGTAGTGTTATAAAAGTATGTTTTTCTACTATAAAATTCAGTTTCAGATTATGTTTACTATACATTTTGATATGTTAGGGCAAAGTGAATCTTATGATGAATCAGCAGTGTTATAAAAGTGAACTATTGTCTGGTATAAAATTATAGTTACTGCTATAAGTATTGCTTGATAACGGTCCACTAGTATGACAATTATAGTTACTGTAATCTGATCCAAGTGAATCTTATGTTTTCGTACAATGAATCAGTAGAGTAATAAAACTGAATTATTTTTTCAGCTATAAAATTCAGTTTCAGATTATAAAAGTTTCATATACAGTGTGATGTGTTAGTGCAAAGTGAATCTTATGTTTACGTAAAATGAATCAGTAGTGTTACAGTGGTGAATCTTATGTTTACGGTTGGATCAACCACTCACCTTTTGTTACATTCAGATCAGCAGTAAATCAATAGTGTTACAGTAGTGAATTTTATAGCAGAACTTTTTTTACTTTTATTACACTAGATTCATTTTACTTAAACATAAGATTCACTTTTGTAACACTAATGATTCATTTTGAGTAAACACAAGATTCACTTTGCACTAACACATCACAATGTAAAACATAAATTTTTAAATTTACCAAAATATATTCATGATGCATCTTGTTTTGAAGAGCGTGAATTATGATAAACAATGATATAATATTTTTTATTTTTACACTTATATTTTGTAAGTTATAACACTTTTGAATTTTTTTTGTTTTTCTTACTCACCCAACCAAAGTGTGACACATGACACAAAATGTGAGTGGTTGATCTGAATTTTATCCTTCTCACCTACGAATATCTACATGTTTTCCCCAAATTGATATCATGACATGTGACAATGGTGCGGTTCTAATATGGCACCCCCTCCAGGTTAGAATTCGCGATTGCCTTTTACTACTGTTTGACACTCTTTTCTAGAGACATCTTAACAAACTGAGTACAGACTGGGTTTATGTGGTACTGGGCAAGATTTTATTTTATTTGTTGACTTGACTTCAGGATAAAACAGAAACTCAAGTCTAGGGTAGACCTGGTAAAAGGTGACCCAAACCAGAAAAAAATGAACCGATTCAACCCGATCCGAACCCGATTTTAAATCAAATAGAGTGAACCGAAATGTGACCAAAAAATCTGAACCGAACCAAACCAAACCAAAACCGAATCAAACCAAAATTTGGTACAACCCGAATCCACCCAAACCGAATTCACCCAAACTGAATCAACCTGAACCGAATCCACCCAAATGCTTTGTTAAATCTAAATATATTATAGTTGTTCCAACCGTAAAAATAATCTTGAAACCAAAAACACATAATGAAGATTTAGACATCCAATAGGTGTTCTTTGCTCACAGAATGATATATTATATATATATATATCTTCGCCGATCCTGCTCCCTTCTGGTATCAGAGCCAAATACGGTTCATACCGGGTGAAAACTATCTATATTAGGGTGAACATTAATCAAAAGTTGGTCAGACCCTGGAAACGTTGGTCAGCGGCAGTAGAGCGTAAGACCGTGGTCCCGTTGTGGGTTGGTCCCAATTGATTAATCTATCCTTAATTAACATAGTCTAACCTGATATGCCCCAATAATGGCTTTGAGACTACGAGGTTGGCTAGATCGATCAAGATCTAGAAGAGAATCAATAGTAACATCTCAAGAAAGTATTCAACCAGTCGATTATTCGAACTGGGCAATACCTTCTCAAGATGTTCAAAATATATACCAAGTGGGTCCTCTTGATTTCAAAACAGCTATGTCTGTTAAGACTCATGAGGAAACTCTAAGTATACAACAACAATATCAAACAATTCCTCTACTCTCAAGATCTTCAATATTCAGATATCTACAGCAAGGGTATAGATACACCCACTATGGAATGCTTCAAGTAGCTGTAAAACCATTATTCATGCAAGGTATAGATGCCCCAATTTTCATGGCGCTTAGAGACAAACGTCTCAAATGCTACAAATCTTCTCTTCTAGCCCTGATTCAGACTAACGTCTGCAATGGTCCAATATTCTTTAATTGCTATCCCAATTTCTCAGTAGATCTTTCCGATCCTCTGATTCAAGATTCTCTTGTGCTTGATGTTCATCTTCAAGGAGATGAATTTGAAGAAATATTCAAAAATTTGCCATAATCTTTCGGGTCTATTATCGACTCATGTCTTCTCAAATAAATCCAAGACTCAATAGGTCTTTGATCCCAATTCGAGATGAAACTGTTCTTTTACAGATTGATGCCGAAAGACCAACAGTTTTTGTTCCTCGAAGTTTAAGATGGGATGAAATTACCATACCAGATCATTTTCAAATTGCCATTCCACAAGTTCCAAGAAACATCACTCGAAATACAGTAGATGATATAATCGAACAAAACGATGGGACTATTCTCCTTCGTTTCCATTCCTTTCGAGAACGTCCAAGTTCTTCCTCCAATAGAAGCTTTATAGATGCAAGATCCTCCTTTTCTAGAGCACCCTCTACATCTAGAAGCCAGCAACCATCTCAACCAGAAATTAGGGTTGGATTCCAAGCCCCTTTGCCAACTTATGTCCCAGAAGACAACGAATCTATCAACACTGAAGATGTTATGGGTAACATCAACGTTATCCATTTGGCAGATTTTGAACTCAGAGAAGAATATATCTCTGAAAGAGAATCTAAACCAGAATATGAACCACAAAGAAAATGGTTTGCAGATCTATCTTCAGAGTGTTGACAAAGCCTCCGTCAATATTGGCGCCAAGATTGTCGTAGGTTACGCTGTAACATGACAATCTACGATTGGTTGCCTTCATATACTTCAGTTCAACTTTCTCAACCAGATCCTTTTGAAATCCCCTCAATTAATGTCCAAAGAAGTTTATACAAGAAATGGACATTAGAATCAAATGACGAGCAAGTCACCTCAATTCATCCTCCATTCAATACTATCAAACTATCCAGAGATGTCATTGCCACGCCTCTAAAGAAAGGAAGTAATACCAATACTCCAGTGCTGGCTAGTGACCTCCAAAAAGTCCATCAACAACAAAACTGGACTAATCAAACCTTAGCCACAATAGCCACTCAATTGGAGAGTATCTCCATTAGCCTACATCCAACTACAGAGAAACAAGTCAGATTTCCCTCTAACATTTCCTGGCCTTATTTTCAACCATCCATTACCGACTTCATTCATCCAGAGACTGATTTGCTTACACGTATATCAGAAACTATACAGTTGCTACCATCTACATCCACTCCAAATATTACACAGCCTCCGTCATACCAAACTCTGAATATCAACACTCTTGACACTTGCCAGTGTCAGTCAAGTGATGATGACATATCTACATCATCCTTAAACTTGTCTCATATTGAAAACCAGTTTACAGATCCAGAACCAAATGACATATCCAAAATCACTACTAGAAATCCTAGACGTTCCTTCATACGGAATAAACCCATGGATTCTTACTTCCATACATCCAAGAATTATTATCCTCGTCCAACTCCTCCAAATATCCAATATGAAGAACACTCCAAATTTGCTTCAGCTCAGTATGATGAAATTCTATCTACGAATGGAACATAGATGGAAAATAAGAATATGAAATTCTGAACACCCTTCAAGAAATAGGTATGGCAAAGAATGCCTACAGGATGCGCAAGCTGAACGAAAAGAAAGCAACCTCCTTCATAGTTGATGGATTTACAGGCCAGCTAAAGCAATGGTGGGATAATGCCCTCACTCCTGAGAATAAACATGAAATCATCGAACATCAAGTCGAAGTGTTTGATGGACCAGATAGATCATCTCTCAGAGATGATGCATGTGATTTCTTAATTATTACCATAAGTCTCCACTTTGTTGGAAATCCAAGAGAAGAATTGAATTCCAATAAGGTTCTTCTTACGAATCTTCGATGTTTGACACTATCTGACTATAGATGGTACAAAGACATGTATCGAACCCAAGTCCTCCAACGCGATGATTGTATGGCTAGTTTCTGGAAAGAAAGGTTTATTTCTGGACTACCTACATTATTCGCACAAAGGATTATCACCAAGCTCAAGGAAGAAGTTGGTCAAGAGACTATTCCTTGGAATGATATAGCCTATGGTCAACTTTTTGCCTTTGTAAAAAAGGAGGCCCTGAATCTATGCCAAGATCTCAAAATCCAGTCCAAGTATGGCAATGAAAAGGCCCAAGCACGCAAGGAAATGGGCTCTTTCTGCAAGATGTTTGGAATAGAGAAAATCACTCCTCCTTCCAAGAAACAAATAACCCATAAACGTTTCTCTTCCAGATCCAAACAATCCTATCGGTCCAAACCACAATATCGTAAGCCATATAAACCTTATCGTCCAAGGTATAAGTCAAACCCTAAAACTACAAAGTTTTCTTCCAAGAATCCGACTCAGATCACATGTTGGAAATGTGGTCGCAAGGGTCAAATTTGTCTAACAAATGCCGATAAAGGTAAACATAGATTACTGTATAAAAGAAGATTAATGAAATCTTCACGGACGACAAAGATCTACAGGAAAAGCTCTCCAAGCTTTTGCTACAAGATAGTCCCAGTTCTCTAGAAAATGAAAATTATATTTACCAGTTGGATCATGATGCTTCTAGTTCCAGTTATGAATCTACAGATGACTCTTCTGGATCTATCAATATTATAACCAATGACATAGATTCAGCAGAACTTCTGTACAAACTCATAACCAAAATTTCAAATCCTGAAGAAAAAAGACAATATTTACAGTAATTAGCAAAATTGCTGGCTTCGCAAGATTCCAAGAAAGCTCTCCCATAACCATTTAGTATTTCCAAGACCCTTGACAAATACCCAATAACATCAAGTAGTAACCTGTTTGGAAAGGTTCCTACTCAAGAGTTACAACAGAATATTAAGCTCCTCAAACAAGAAATTCAGGCGCTCAAAGCAGAACTCCGTCAGATTAAATTTGATGGGTTAAGTGCACAAGCTCGTATTTCTCTTGTAGAGACATCAAAAGCCTCCACATCGGAAGAACCTCCTCCAGAAAGTACATTACCACAAGAATTAGGTGTCATCACCATCACACCCCAGGCACACCATACAGAAACAACAGCTATAAACATCATTGAAAGATTTCGCTTTCAAAAATGGTATTCCAATATCACACTTGTCGAAGAAGGAACTGACTTCAAGTTAACAATGGTTGCTCTTATCGATTCAGAAGCAGACTAGAATTGTATTAGAGAAGGATTAATTCCTAATCAATTTTGTTCTCCTACTCATGAACTCTTAGTAGGAGCAGGGAATGATCCACTCAAAATCATAGCCAAAACATCCAAGCTTTCTGTACAAAACATAAATCTTCTTCTCAAACTACAATGAAATACCCCAAACCTAAGTATGTTAATTAAACATCAAGTTATGATGTAGTAAGGCTAAAACATGCCTTAGAACCATTGGTAGACAATCTAAACCAAAGAAAATATAAGGAAACACCATAAGAGCAATTTAAGCAGAAACATGCTTTAAGCTTGGAGTAACTTGGATTAGCACCCAAATATCATTCTAAGAACTTATTAACATGATAATGGACATGTTAAATCAATTATAAAGAAAACCAAGCTCAAAAACAAGTTTAAACACAAATTGTGCTTTAAGGACTCTTAAAGCACATTTTTGAAAAATTATCTTAGAAGAAGGTTTTGAGTGGCTAAATGCCCATGATTACACCTTAATCAACTTGTGAACTACTTAGTATCACATTATGAAGACTAAATCAATGGGAAACAAAAAATTTCACAAATATGTGCACTAATTGTGAATAGTAACCAAATAGTGCCCAAATTAAGCTTTAATCAACTTAGCTTAATTAATTGGTCAACAAAGACCATAAATAGCTCATGTAGAAGGAGGGGGCCGGTTTTAAGGATGGTGAGTCACCAAAGTGTGCCAGCCAAGTTAGAAAAGAAGAAGGAAATAAAGAGAAGTACTATTTGCTTTTAAAAGGAAAATATCTTACCTTAACTACCTCTCTCCTCTTCTTTCTTCATTTCTTCTTCTTCCACCTTATAATTCTTCTTCTTCCTCTCAAGAAAACCGTGGGTTCCAGCCTCCACACTTCTCCATCTTCCTTCGCTCACCAAATGCACAATATTGCTCCAAATCAAAAACAAACCTTAGATTATTGTTAGTTGGAGCAAGGCCTTCCTTTCTATCTATTCAAATCCTTCAAAGCTCAAGTTTGATTCCATGGATAAACTCTATTGAAGGGGGAAATTTCAGCTTGAAGAGCTCCTTTGCTTCTTCTTGTATTCAAGGTAAGAAAAAGCTTGAAAAATCACCTTTTCCATCCATTTTTGTCATTACCGAAAATCATCTTCTCATGGAGATTTGTTTTACTCCTTGAACTAGATCATTCCAATATTTAAAGGACTAGGGGAGGTCCTCCTTGATTCATTACCAAGTTCATCTTGAAACTCCAAGGCAAACATCCATTTTTATACCTTAAAACACATTTTGACCTAAGATTGAATTCTATGAGTTTAGGCATGTTGCTTAAATACTCATTAGATTATTTGGATATGTATTAGAACATTGGCAAGAGAATTAAAGCCCTTGGCCGATTTTCCATCAAGAAAACCAAAGGAGGAAATTGAGAGAAAAGCTTGAAAAACATGGTAAATGTCTCACCTCAAGGTGGTTTATTGTTAAGGGGTGCTATTTAGATAAGTACTAAATGTAGCTTAGAGCTTACATTATGTAATGGGTTATATAACCTAGGAAAAAGGATTTGAACAAGCTTGTGAACTTGTGATTAAGGAGCCAATGGGAAATGAGTTAGTGAGATAAGCATAAGATGGGTTTTAAGAACATTATAACTACCATGAGATTGATGGGTGTAATTGCAGGTTGAAGGATATTATATGTGGAAAATTCAGTGTTTAGTTATGTCATTTAAGGCCCTAAGAGCCATGTCATTTAAGAGCCTTAGTGCTATGCAATTTAAGATTATTGCACTATATTAAGTTGGTTATGAATGGTTTGGATTTGGTGAGAAATATCATGAGGAAAGGATTTGATATGTGTGTGTTGATTAGAGGAGAAAAACTATGCAAATGGGCATGATAGTATACTAGAGGAGTTATGGCGAAAGTTGAGTAGAAAACAAAGTGTTTTGGTAGTTGTTGTGAATTTAAGTGACCAAGGATTTGCTAGGAATCATTAAAAGAAATTTGAAGGGAAATAAGTTAACAACGGTGTTCTTGAGGATTAGAATGACCTAGAGTTGTCTAGGAGGAATTAGAGGTTAGGAAGATGTATTAAACACACCAAAATCATGGTATGAAGAATGTTGAGACTTGTGCAAAAATCTGTAGGAAATGATGTATAATACCTTGTGGTGATTTAGGTATGATCTAGTTTGTGTAACCTTCATGGTATTGAGTGGATTTGAGTGATGGGATGAAAGTTGTCTAAGAAGGGTATAGCATGGTCAAGGTAAATGAAGCACAATGTTAAGGTGTTAAAAGGATGGCAAGAAATGTATAGGTAGGTACAAGTTTAGGAATGATGAGTAGTAAGTGTAAAGGAGAGGAAATTATGCATGGAGATGCAATATAGCTTTGGGAACTTTGAGAAGTTTAAGTTAAGGAAATGAGGAGGATTGATAATGCTTATGGAGTGGTTATAATGGTTGAAAGGAAACACTTTGGTTAGTTGAAGTCTTAGGCAAAAATTTACAAGTTGGAAGTGTAAAGAATTAAGTTCTAAGTGTTAAGGATTTAGTAAGAATTTGAATAAATGGTTAAGGAGTTTGATTTTGGGTGGATTAAGAGGTTTGGTGGATGGTTTAAGAGTGTGTTAAAGTGCCAAAATGATGTTAGAACATGTTGGGACACTTGTGGTAAGGTTTGGAGTGAAATAAACACTTAAAAACAAGGTTCTGACTTCGACCTACCTTAGGACCGACCTTGGAAAGATAGGTCGGGCCTAAAATACCCATCTAGGAAGCTTTCTGACTTTGACCTACCTTAGGACCGACCTTGGCAAGGTCGGTCGGGCTAGAATTTTTTAACGTGGGAGCACACTGACTCCGACCGACCTTGGGACCTACCCTGTAAGGTCGGTCGGCCCCTTTAAAAAAAATTAAGTTTTAAGAATCATAAGAGGCATTAGTGGTAAGCCATTAAGGGGGTAATGATGATTAGAAAGATAAGCATATAAGGACTTAAGGGATTAAGTTAAGTAAGATGATTTAAGTGTTTAAGGTTAAAAGTTACAAGGACTTAGTGGTTATAAGTTGGGGGATCATTAGTAGCTAAGTAAGTTAGGTTAATTGAAAGTAATTAACTATCCAAATTGGATGAATGTTTTAGGACTTGAGAATTGGGACTCGGAAGGAGAATAAGCAACCGAACGACCGACGGTGTACGGTATGGTTTTCTTGTAGCCTGCTTGCTAACGAGGTGTCCCCGGCTTGTGTGCTATTTGTTTATGTGTGCCGACTAAACAAGATAAAGCATGCAACCGGAATATTATGTTTGTTGTGTGATTGTGATGCACTAACACAACTTACCTTGAGAACTTACTAACAATGTTTAGTAACGAAATGTGTGAGAATAAGGAACACTCCCAAATATTGTTTTCTTAGTAACCCAAAGAGGTTAACTAACAAACATTGACTTTGAGACTTCTACTAATTAGAACTTGGGGGGAGTGAGAAATCCGGAATGGTACCGGCACATGTGTATTGGGGGAGGTCGGTATCCTTATCAGTCCGACTTCCAAATATGACTTGTCTTCGGACTCGTCGCCTGGAGTCGACATATAGACTCGGTCACCTCGATTTCTGTTCGAGGTGGGAGGCATTACTGAGATGGTGTGGTGGGATATACCTAAATCCCAACTAATTCTAACAAATATTGTTTATATAAACCAATGGAGCTGATAACTCATTGGTTAGGGTTACTTTTGACCCGACAAGATAACCAATGAATGAAGGAGCAACCATTCTAATTAAAAAACGGTTGTCTTGTTTGAGATAAGATATGAGATAAGTCTTGGACCGAGGATAAGAAAATCATAACCTAAGGAGTTAAAAGATTAAATCACTTATTAAGGGAACGCTTTTAAGTCGTTCATTGAGTGTGAAACTATGTTTGTTCATATGTGGCTTGTTGTTTATTGCACTTCTTACTTATGTCGGGTATCTAATCAACTTCATGCTATCGACAATTAGTCGTCGTAGCCCCGTTAGCTTGGGGGCTATAAGAGAATCGTACCAGCAAAGGTGCTGACCCCCTCGGGGGCAACTGTTTAAATTTTGTAGGTGAATGACAGAAGACGACCGTCCTCGCCTATATAAGGGGATACCCGGGCAACAAGTTAAACACAAGTTTTTCAAGTTAGAAAAACTCAATCTAGAGAGATAAGCTCTGACTTCTCTCTTCAAGAATTCAATTCTCTACACCTGTATCCATCTTCTATCTTCTCAATATTCAATATCTATTGTTTACTTGTTTGTCTATGTTCCTTTAAATTCAAGTTATTTATTTTCAATTTCCGCACTTTCAATTTAAGTTCTTCAAATTCTGTTCTTTACTTTCTTTATTTGTTATTTTCGATTCATTTCTATATCTTCACCGATCCTGGTCCAATCTGGGATATATATATATAATATATATTGAACATCTTCAACCTTCAAGCATCTCAAGCCTTGTTATATCAAAACTTTATAAATTGTGTTGTTACCTTCCCCACACATAGATGTTTTGCTACAAATTATAGATGTTTTGCTTTAAAATGTTTTATAATACAATTTAATGTGTGTCATTACTATTTTGTAGTTCTCTACTCATTTCGATTTTAATAAAGTTAGGTTTTTTGTTTAGGACATGAGACTTGGGAATGGTTTAAATGTTTATGAAGTTTAATTATAAAACCTAAACTTTTTAGTTGAGACATATACTAATCAAGGTTGATGTGTATATGCCTGAAGAAAGTTACACAATAAAATGAGAAAAATAAATACTCTCAATGGTAGATTATTGTGAAGTATGAGATAAACTAGCATTTTGGAGGATGAATAATCCTCACCGGATTATTTAATCTACCTTGACAACATAACCTAAAATATTTTATAAGACAAAGTAATGTGTATCATTACTATTTTATATTACTCTATATTTTTAAATTTAGGTTTCTTTATATTTATTTTTAAAAACTTCGGTTTCTTTATCGAAGGTGACGAGCGTAGTGTGTGATAGGCGCGGGACGGAGGGAGGCACGATGTCGGGCGTGGGCGGGGTAGACTGGGCATCGAGTGCCGACACTAGTAGAAAAAATGTTTTTAATGACGGCGTTTAAACCACGGTTAAATGGAAAACCGTGGTTTAAAGTTTATAAACCACGGTTTTAATAGAAACCGTCGTTTAAGGTGCATACCGGAGCGCATATACCACGGTTTTTCCGGAACCGTCGTATATAGGTTAGTTATATACCACGGTTCTCAGGGCAACCGTGGTATATAGTACATGCCGGAGTGAATATACCACGGTTCTTGGAGAACCGTCGTATATAGGGTTTCTATATACCACGGTTTTGTCAAAACCGTCCTTTTTAGTCGTGGTCAAAAAACTTAAAATGACGGTTCCTTGTTATAACCGTGGTATATAGTCTACGCGGGAATTCAAATTTTCGCCGAAAATTAACGCGGCTCTTTCTCTTTCTCTTATTATTATATATTTTCTCCTCACTCTTTTACAACCTACACGGTCGAACAAGGATGCTCTGCAACTCTTCTCCTTCTTCTTCTGCGCCTCTGTAATTTTTTCAACCCACCGGCGAACATGCATGCTCTTCGCCATACTGGAAAACAAGGAACACATGTTGCGCCTCTGTAATTTTTGCAAACCTAACCGGCGAACAAGGACATGCTCTGCGCCTCTGTAATTTTTGTAGATCGCCGGCGAACAATGACATGCTCTGCGCCTCTTGTTTTTCACGGTAATTTTTGCAACCCACACTAGCGAACAATGACATGCTCTGCGCCTCTTGTTTTTCACGGTAATTTTGTGCAACCCTAACCGGCGCTTCGCCCTCTCTCATTCTCTTTCACGGTAATTTTGCAACCTACCGACGAACAAGGAACATTATGTAACTTCACTCATTATTTAGCAACCCTAATACACAAAAAAGTAACATACATGTTCTGGCCTGTTCATTCTCTTCTGTTTGCGCTCTCTGTTGAGAAAGTACATCGAAGGCGGCGGCGCTAAAGCGCCGGCAAACTGGGAAAAAAATCGCAGACTATAAACCACGGTTCTACATATAACCGTGGTTTATTGTTGATTTCTATAGACTTTATACCACAGTTTTAAGTAAAACCGGCATTTATAATGCACTATATACCACGGTTCAGACTCAAAACCGTGGTATAAAGTCAGTGAATGTTCGCGGGAGAAGGGGTCTTAAACGACGGTTTCGACAAACCGTGGTTTTTTCGCTCACTTTAAACCACGGTTATGAACCGTCGTTTATCTCAATTTGTGAATGTACGACGCGAGCATAAACCACGGTTCCTAACCGTGGTATATAGGCAAAATAACCGTGGTTAAAAACATTTTTTCCACTAGTGCGAATATTGACCACTAAATAACAAATGTTTAATTTATACTTGGTCGATACAATTAATAAATATATAGTTAAAATTCATATACAAAGTTTGTTATCCAATTTGATTTTGTCCAACCAATACACAATAACAATCTTGAACAAGAGTAACACTATATTAAAAGAATTTGAAGTATATGAAAATCAATATATAAGTTACAAAGATAGTTTAACATTCGTACTTTAAATTTTTGTCAATCAAACCTAACCCGGATAAGTCACCCGAATTTGACCTATAACCCGAAAAAACAGAATGACGTAGAAGCTAACCCGAACCGAAAGCACCCAAACCCGAACTCAACCAAACTGAAGTCACCGAATCTAATTTAAACCGGATGAACCTGACCCGATCCAAACTGAATAGTAACTATCTACAAATTGACCCGAACCGAACGGAACCCGAACCGAACAGAACCCGAACCGAGTGACCCGAATTGCCAGATCTAGTCTAGGGTTATTTTATGTCAATTGCTCTATTTTCCAAACACGGGTTAATATCTTTGTGTAACCGTTGATGAGCATATTTAAGCTCATTGGCATTTCGCCCCTTTGGGCCTAGGATTAGATAAAGGCACCTGATTTGCCTTTACCATAAAGGCAACAATATACACCATCGATATAAAATTATATATGCCATGGGTATACATAATATTAGTCATGATTATATATAAATAACAACCATCATATAAAAAACTATCTTAATATATAAATAATTGTTAGTAATAAATTTAAGTGAATCTTAACGTTTAATTATGAACAAAAACTTTCCTATGGTGTTTTTTAGGGTGTGTGGTGTAGGAGAATCCTTTTTTAACTCGTTTTATATTTTATAATGCCGTCATTGACTCGACACATTTTAAAGGTTTGTGGTAACGACCTTAAACCCTTCACTACAAACCCTAAAATAGATTTTCATTGTTTTAGCTTCCTATGGTGGTATTTAAGATCTATGCTGACTAACATGTTCGGGTATAAGTACGACTAACAATCTTTTATTTATTAGTTTAAGCTTTTATATACAAAAAATTGTTGACATAGACAGTAAGATATGTAAGCCATGTATACATAAATATGTATGCCATAGCTAAATAAAATATTGGTCACGGTTGTATATCGTTAATATTCCATTGCTTATATAAAGGGTTTATGGTTTAGGGTCTTACAATGCTTGTATTACAAACCCTAAAAGTGTTTTCGGTATTTTTTAACTGATCAGTTTTTATGGTTTGTGGTATAAGGTAATGTTAGTGTAGAGTAATCTTTAAAAAAATCGTTTTTGAGGCTGACTATTGAGCCTATAGCTTATATTCTGTCACCAACAATCTATGAGTGCATTTAGTAATTTTGTAACTACAAATAACAATTTCCTTAAAATATTATTATTAGTTATAGGTGGCTATCAATTTTTATATGTATAACCAATATTATCCTATAAAAATTGATAACATTTTTTATCTGGCTAATATTAATGCCTTTAGCGTAACCACGCCCATTTCTTTGTCAAACCATGTGGAAAGCGTGCAGCTCCAAATTGTACCGCTGTTTGATCGACGTTAGAGAAGAGTCAGCGCGGTACGTATATGAACAGCCGTATATTTTTGTAGAATTCCGTCACACCCTGCAGTCCTTTTGATTTTCTGAATCATCTTGAACATCAAGAGACAATTAAACGGACAAATATAACTTAAGTAAATTTCCGACACTTACTCAGTCCTGATCTGACGGAGGTAGTAAAACTTTAAAGAATAATGGAGATGGAATGGAAAGAAAAACCAACTATAAGAAGCTTGCACTTCTGTCCTAGAAGAAGCTCGCCCGCCTAAAATTGATAAGCCTAGCTAGGTCTATACCCCAATCCGCGCCATACTCATCGCTTCATCTCTTGGCATCCGCGGTTTGTTCATCACTTCATCTCTTGGCAGCAAAAAAGCTGCATCACATGTCGGATAGCAAACATTCTAATTCAATTCATCTTTGGATATGGCCATCAACTGGGCGCCAAAACCCTTTGTTTCCAACAAGGTATTTGTCTTCTAAAATGTTGGCTATCCAGTGTAAAGAAATGAAAATAGCACGAAGTTTGGTTAACGTCTCCTTGTCATCTTGTACTATTACCCACCCTCCTGGTCTCACCACACGATCCATCTCCACAGCCACGTCTATTATCTCACACCTGAGTAAACAATTACAAAAATTCGGTAAAGATGAAGCTTGAACTCACACTTAAAATAATTAATAGTATCAAGTAGAAACTGAACTCTTCTATAAAGGTTGGAAAGTCGACTGCAGTCAAGTCAAGTCAGTCAACAAGCAGATATGGTGAAGATAGCAGTAGTACCTCTCTGGTAAAGTTTTGAACATGAAAGCAGAGTGAAGCAGATCATAAGATCGTGGGTAAGTGCTCAAGGACTCGCACCAATCATGATAATGTCCTATGAATCCTCTGTCGAAGATCATACGAAGAGTGTCTTCTTCGTGAGTAGGTACAATGTTCATCACCCAGACCGGTTTATCTACCAGCGCTGCCGCAAAGCTAACACAGAAAGAATATATTCAGCGTGCCAGATGATGTTGTGGTACTTTAAGGAGTTCAACCACGCACAGCTAATGGGTAATGGCACCCTTGACATAAGAGTAGTAGAATAATCATCAAACGTAGTTTCTTACCCAGCAAGTATTGCAAACAACTACAGTATTTTTTTTCTTACCTTCCATATCGAGCATTCATGTCCATTACATTACGCACTTTTGTCCATTGTATCCCAAGATGATCCAGATACACTTCCCCAACAAGATTTTTCCATTCTTTAGTATCTGAATCAAAAAGTTGTTCAGCGTTATTTTGCCCTGATAGGGAAAGAGGAGTAGTTTCCATCCGCTGCGGCCAAGGAGGAGGCCATTGAGCAGCATTTTCAGACAGACGGCTAAGGCAGTTGTCAAGAGGAGAGTACCTGTCAACCAAAGAAAAATAAAAAAGGATGAACCTAAATCATGAATCTAAGATATTGATGTGCTTCTCTTTCGTGCGCAAAAGGGAAAATCACTGATTATTGTCAAAAGAGATCTAGCAGATGCTCTGACATATACCAACCATGACATGTTTCTTGTTTGTCCCTCCTCACACATAGGTGGATTTTGTTCAGCACGTTGTTCATAACAAGTGGTTGTCTTGGGTTTCTGATATATTACAAATCCAACTCCCCATGGATCCATCCTTCTATCTACAACTTTCCAGCACATTGCCTTCGTTATAGCTGTCGTTGCTGCAGAAACAATGGTGGTGAAACTGAGAGAATAGATAGATATTTTAATAGGTATCTTTTAAACATTGTAGTTGCCTTGCCTGCCGCACTCTATCAAAAATGGGAAAAGCTAGTTCTTAATTAAAGAAATTAAACAAAACAGACAGACCTTGCCATACTTGTGCGTCTCTCTCGTCATGGCGGTAGACAGGGGTAGCTGACCAAAGAAAATAACCCCCAGGCCGCATAACTCTGTTGAGTTCCATTAAAGGTTTACCACCTAAAATACCCATTTTTACAGCAGCAATGTGTAATTTGGCCTCACGCACAGATCATAAAAGGGACAGGAGAAGAAGAAGAACCAACTAAAGAAAGAGTCCCGAGGGGATAACTTACCGTCTGCTTCCCAGTGAACTCTGCACCTTGCACAGTGAATGAGATCATATGAATTATCAGGGAATGTTAGCTTCTGGGTACCAATAACAGAGAGAGTGGCAGGTATCCCACGTTCTAGAGCAAACTGAATCTGAGCTTCATGCTCATCCTTGGGTGCAAATGACATGGTGATCACATTTCTGTCTAATAAATAGCCACCAAAGCTCGCAACCCCACATCCTACATCTAGAATCACTCTTATGTTCTTACCCCATTGGATATCCGGCAATGCCTGCAGGACATTTGTTTCAGTTAAAAAGCAGCAATGAGTATGCTGCAAGTTTAGGGAATTGATAGAGGTGAAACCGCACAGGAAACGAAAAATAAATTACCTTTTCAATGAAATTGACGTACTTTGAAACTCCCTGTTTGAACTGAGTTCCACCACCAGGAAAAACAAAATAATCACCAGACTTTCGCACCCAGTTCTGCACTTTTTTGTACTCAACGAGCTTTGGATGAGGGACATTATTGTACCAGATCTGTGGACACAATTAAAAATTGTAAGCAAGTTTAGAAGAAATACAGTAAAGTAATAAGTACAATTGATTTACTATTTAATCTAAAAGAAGATTCTCATGGTCAACGATGCATTAATTCAGCAATTCGGGTGGTTTTTGCTTAGTTATAAACTATTCAGAAACAAACCCCCTCTGGCCGCTGAGAATAATAGTGTCAGACAAGTTCACTTCCAAATCTCACTATATTTTTCAGATAAGCATCTTTCATTCACACAACTAGAAATAATCTTGCTTGAAAAGTCAAGCAATCTAATATTTCCCCTTAAAAGGGAAGCAATCACCAATGTCTTTCTGTCGTGAATAAGAAAGAGTCATCTACAAGAAATACAGAGTCCTTTCCACTTGCTATCATGTATGAAAATGGAAAGATTCCTTGTTTCCCGTGTGATAGTACATGCACGAACTCTTTCTTAAATCAAACAACGAGTGCAGAATTAACTTCCGTATCTCAGTAATTTCCTGCCGTTCTACAAACATTGGATGCTAATCTGCAATTTTTACTTTTTAAAAAGAAACGATGCTAATTGCAATCAAGAACACTAGGCATGGGGGAAGAAAGAACAGAGAAAATAACGATACACTATACCAACCTATGAATAATTCCTCACCATGTCCCTGCTCTTCGGCCAAAGAATTGGGGTCTTATACCCTAGTGGAAGAGGAACAAGACACCTAGGGCTTGGATATGGGCAATGTCTTTCTCTATGCTCCATCCGCTTCCTCGAGCTCAAGTTTTTATCGCCTGAATGTTATCAAGGCAAGGTATATAATCAACCGCCATCGGTCCCTTGCACACTTCCCAATTCAATTTCTCTAGATCTTCAGCACCGCCGCCATCATTGCTAGAATTATTACCCATTCGGTCCTCATCAGGCGAAACCGCAGGTGCCACGGACGGAGAAGGAAGAGGCGGAGAAGGAGGAGACAGCAGAGGAAGGAAGTGGGGGAGGGGGCGGAGGAGAGAGCAAAGGCGATGGTGGAGGAGGAGACTGCTGATACTGGATCGTCGACGACGACGAGATCTGCTGACGCGGGGGCAGGGATGGTACTGGTAGTGATGACGGTGGGGGAAGCAGCGGCGGATAAGAAGAGGAGATCGGGGAGTGAGATGATGAAGAATTTGATTGGGTTTCGGATTCGGCTTGGCGGAGTAAAGTAGAGGACGAAAAGGAAAACATAGGAGAAATGTCACTGGAAGTGGAGAAGAGGAATAGAATGCCGCAGAGAAAGACTAGAGTAATGGCGAAGAAGAAAGGGTACCTGCGGTGTTGGAATAGATTTGGAACAGTAATCGCCATTGTCAGGAAGGTTGAGGGTACGGTAGAGGAGGGAGATATGTTTACCAGTAGTTGATCATATACCTTGGGGACGCAATCTTGTTCGATTACTGTTGGTACTTGTGCGTGCGGGTTTGTGTCAGAGAGTAAGGGAGAGCAGGTGAAAATGACGAACACTCTGAAAAAGTGAGCCCCGTAAAAAGTGAGGAGAAGAGGGGAGGAAAGATGGAACAGTTTTGAAATGTCGTTAATACACGACATGAGAGTGTATTACAAACAAACGGAGGTATGTTTGGCTGACAAGCCAAAATATTAGCTGAATTATTGTTTAAAGCTAAATTAATTTTATATATTAAAAACATATAGTGCATCGAACAAATACTTAAAATGTCAAAAGTTTATCTACACGTTTTCATGTGGAATTTAACCAGAGATTACAAAGAAAAATATTGTTGCCAAACTCGCCTTAATCACACCTATACTATAGTTTGTATAATTATCGTTCAAGTGGGGCTGGATTCGACAACGTACACTAGGCACATAAATCAAACACTGCAGAATTAGATTCTGTTTTGCTTAATGCATGTATGTACTTGCATTCTGGGTGTTGGGGAGAAAGAGATACGCACTAACACTAGTCCACCGACCGGTCAAAAGAAGGAAATAGAAAGAAAAAAATGGAAGATAAACAGAGCAGGATATCATTATACGTGCGGTAGCCTGTAGATATATAATAATGATGCCTATATGATTATTTGATTTATGAATATGTATAGATCTATTTATAGCTACTGATATTGAGTTATTGGATCAAGATTTCACTTTTGTATGAATATGAGACGCGCATCATGGTCCAAAGATTTGTCTGTCTTCCTTTTGGTGGGGCAATACTTTACATTTGAATTTCAATCTATCCTCATCTCACTAACTTACTTTACATGGAGCTTTACTAGTTATTTATCGCATGACCGATTCATCCGATCTCCTATAATAGATCGAGTGATAAATGAGTGAAACAAATTTTTTGTATATTTTTATAATTCTCAAAAAGAGTTGCAAGTTCAAAAATTCTCAAAAAATAATATGAAAATTTTAGGGGCTAAGCTGTACCTTTTTTTTACAAATTTCAAGGTGAAGATTGTAAGCAATGAACATACGATAAACAAGTGATAGAATAAAGATATTAATGAAAAGATGAAAATAGTAATCTAAATTCAACACCTAATAATCCATCATAGGTTGATTATCCATGTATCTTGAATATTGATAGATTTATTTTATTAAAATAAGATGAATTTCAAACATCCATTTTAAATACCATTCCTACATAATTGAGTTGACACGACACCCCATCCTGCGGGTTCGAAATAAATTGATAGTTCGGTGGTAGAGTAGTCTGATCTTGAATGGACCCGTCTGAAATTTTAAAAAATATATTAAGGAATATATTATTTACAAACATGCAAGCAAAAAAAACCTTACCTTCAAAGCGATCCTACTAAAGTTTAATGTTTTACTTCAATAAATCTGGCCCAAGTTTGTTTCATTTAGCCCAACAACCCCAGTTTCCTTTGTTGATCTAGCACAGACCAGTAGAAAACGTTTTCTTCATTCTTTCTCCTTGACCCAGCGCTGACTACTCTTTCTCCCTCGCTCTTCCAACAGCAAACCAATATGTATGGATCTCGTTTACTTTGTGACTCTCTCGATAACGGAAGTGTGAGGCAATGGCGAACAAAGCCGACACTTCTGGTCAAGCAGTCGGCACTGTGGTTTTGGACCTTTTGGTTGAAGATACGAAGGTGAGATGCAGAGTGGCAGATGGGTTGGTAGTTTGCACCGCGTCTTTGAGGGTGTATAAGTACAGCTAGCTTTGGCACACTCCTATTTATTGGGTCCATATCTAAGTATTATGTTATTTTTTTTACTAGAGTCAATTAGTTATTAAAATATATAAAAAATTATAAGTAGAAAAAAAATAATTTATACAAATGAAAAAATAAGTGATAAATTAATAAAGGGAAAATTCACAATATGTCTCTAAAATTTTTCGTAATTCACAATATCAATATACCTTTTTTGAAACCTTGTCACAAGATACCCCTAAAATTTTTTGAAATTCACAAAATGCTCCTTTTTCGTAACGTCCGTCAACTCCACCGCTAACCCCACCTGGAAAATGATATTTTTGCCTTTGTCTTTTCTTTTAAAATTCACAGTATACCTCTAAAAACTTTCTCAAAAGTTTCAAAAAATTCATAAAATACCCATAATCTGTGAAATGGCCTTGAATAATAACTATTGTACCCCTTTTATTACAAGTCATGTTTCAAGTTTACAACAAGCCTTTTTTTATTTAGGGCATTTTATGAAATTTAACAAAAACATATTTAAAATATTACAAAAATATAAGTAATTACAAAAATTAATTTAATAAATATTAAACATACACAAAACTTAATATACATTATTGTTTTCTTGTCATTTTTTTAGCTTCCTTGATTACTTATCCATCTTATTTTGCATTAAAATATTATAGTTATAATGAAATAATGATTAAATATTATATAATAAGTATATATATATATATGTTGATTTATAATTAAATTAATCCACATATAAGATGGGAATAAAATTATATACAATTACCTGATATTATATTGGATTTAAATTTTATATAAGTTGACATATAAATGCTTAATATAATATTTAATTACTATCTAACCATAAATCCAATATTTTATTGAAGAAGAAAAACTGATATATAGTCAAGAAAGGTTAAAACAATGCGATGAAAAATAATATTTTGTTTGAAGTTTTTTGTATGTTTAATGTTGAAGAATTATTAATCTTACTTCACTTTTTTAATATTTTTTTGTAATTTTATATTTAATTTTTTTTTGTATAATTTATATTTTGTCTTAAATATATTTTGTAAAATTTCATAAAATGCCATAAATGAAAAAAGGGCATGTTGTGAAATTGAAACATGACCTGCAATGTAAGGGATACAAAAAAGGGCATGTTGTGAACTTGAAACATTATTCAAGGTCATTTCATGGTTTGTGGTATTTTATAAATTTTGAAACTTTTTAGGGGTATTTTGTGAATGTATTTTTAAAAAGGATATATTGTGAATTGTGAAAGTTTTTAGGGGTATATCGTGAATTTTAAAAGAAAAAGACTAGGGCATAAATGTCATTTCCCAGGTGGGGTTAATGGCGAAGTTGACGGATGTTACGAAAAAGGGGTATTTTGTGAATTTCAAAAGATTTTAGGGGTATATTGTGCATTTTCCCTTTTTTTAAAAAAATTGTAATTATTCATATTTTGTAGTATTTTAAATATATTTTATAAAATTTCATAAAATCCCTAAATAAAAAAATGACATGTTGTGAACTTGAAACATGACCTGCAATGTAAGGGATACAATAGTCATTATTCAAGGTCATTTCACGGATTAGGAGTATTTTGTGAATTTTGAAACTTTTTAGGGGTATTTTGTAAATGTATTTTTTAAAAGGGGTATATTGTGAATTACGAAAGTTTTTAGGGGTATATCGTGAATTTTAAAAGAGAAGGTAGGGGCGAAATTTCATTTTCCAGGTGGGGTTAACGGCAGAGTTGACGGACGTTACAAAAAAAGGGGTATTTTGTGAATTTCAAAAGATTTTAGTGGTATCTTGTGACAAGGTTTCAAAAATGAGGTATAATGCGAATTATGAAAGATTTTAAAGGTATATTGTGAATTTTCCCATTAATTAATATTGAGTAATGAGTATGACTTAAATTAATATATAATTATTTTTTATGATATTTTTTATAATTTATTGTATGATTTAATATTTTATATATGATCATGTATTTAAACGGGTCTCCTAATTGATCGAGACGGTCCTAGTAGTTTGCGAGAATTAAGCTACCGCAATTTGGAGGGATGCATGAGGATGAAGTAATCTCTCCTATTCCTAGTTATTATGTCCGTTTTTTAAGGTGCCTTATAAAAGAAAGCATAGAATAGTGTAGAGAGTATATATTTTGAGATTTATCAAAGATCTTAAGACCTTCAATTTCCTTGGCAAGTTCATGGGCTGGATAACGGAGTGCATTATCATGTCTTCTTTCTCTAGCAACAACAATGGAGGCATTGAGTGTTTCGTCACAAATGTTAAAGGTGTCAAAGAAGGGGCTCAATACGTCCCTACATGTATGGAGTATTTAAATAGTTTGCTGAAGGAGTCAGAATCCATTCAACGCTTTGCAGGCCAATTTCATGTTTCCTCGCAAGAGTGTATATCAAGTTGACTCATAGGCCCTGTTCGGTAACTGCATTAAAGATTAATGTCCTGATAAACTGATAAAGGTGCCTTTATTTTTTTTAAAAATACCACATTTATGAAGTGGGTGTTCGGTAGAGACATTATTTTAAAACTGTCTTTATTTATCCATTTGACTGAAACACCCTCATCCTTCCGGGTAGTTTCTACTGTCTTCTTTAATGGTTGAATTTGCAAAACTTGCTACGCTGCCCCTTAATCGAAATCAGTAACCATGGAGGAGAAGAAGAAGCTTTGGAAACTTTCTTTTTGGATTTTGATTCTTTAGAGATGGTAATCGATGAGAGCGGTCGCTGGAAGAAGAAGGAAACCAGTGTAGTTGATTTCGGTCATGTGTTCTCTTTTTGGAAGTTAGAGGCGGTGAAGATTCAAAAATGGATTCGAGTGAGATGGCTGTGTTTCTAGATGATACAAAGAGAGATTGAGAGTCGGAGATAGGTGTAGAAAAATTAATCGGGAGAAGGGTCCGACTAATGATTACCACTACTCCATTTGCCAATTTCAAATGGGGCTGCGGAAATGAAACTGAATCATGAAAATACCCGGTTCGTGAGGAGTGAGGAGGAAGATGATGGGTATAACTTGTAATTATGGAAAATAGTGAGAGGGTAATATTGTATTTTGGATTGAGTCAGAAATCTCAAAAGCACCTTAACGTCCGAAAAGCAGCACAACCAACATTTATCATAAAGGTCTTTTGGGGCATTAATCAGACCTTTATGTTGCTGCTTTTTAAAAAAATAAAGGTGTTTTTTGTGGAAAAGCAGCATAAATGCTGCTACCGAACGGGACCATAGTGTTAGTTAATGTTATGTTTTTTTGCAAAACCGTGAGATTTGCCAGCTCTAGCAACTGGTCTGGTTTTCCTCATGCTCATTTTCCTTTTCATGATTATATTTTTTTTCCTGATTTCATTATGTTTCATCTACTATAAACAAACGTATAGTTTTCCTAACGCCCATATTCTTCTTCATGATTTTATTTTTTTCCTCATTTCATTCCATCAGCTTCCTCTACTTGAAACAAACACCCACTAAATCCATTCCGTGACAGTGTGAATTCTGCAAAACCATATTTCGCGTAATAAAAACAAAAAATCTATTATGTGGCACTACACTTGAACATATTTAATACAGGGCACACTCAATCCAAGGGACCTACTGAGCAAAGCAAGTTAGTAACCTTCATCCTAGCAGGGTATTCATAGAGAACATAAGCACTTCATAACAAAAGGTGATTAGGGCATCTACAACAGTGTGAGTTTCACCCTAAAAAAATAAAAATTCTCATAGTACGCTCTGCAAACCATCGCTATTGGCTGTAACACTGGAACATTAATAAAAAAAATAAAAAAATCCTAATAGAATGTTGAAGTAAAAATTGCAAAGGGGATATAAAGTGTTAAGAAACTTTACCATTATAAAAATGAGAGTTTCTTATACAATTAAATAATATATTTTATTCACATGACACCTAGAAATAAGTCAAAAAACTTTCTACTTGGATGCCCTAACACACTAATACCGCCACTAATGGGGAGTCAAATCCCAACAAGATGGGCAAGTGATCACTAGAACTAGGATAATCCAACACAAAGCTCTAACCAACAATTCTCCATCCTCTTGATACAAATTTAAACCTTTTGTAGAAGCGAACTGCGGACAGACTTGCAATCTAAAACCTCAAATTCACGTAGAAGTTCTTGGCTGAATTTCCTTTAGGCCATTATTACTCCTAGGTTGCCAAAATCTTTTATTTTGAATACTTATTTCAGTTTGAACTTTGAATTTCTAACTAGTCATACCACAGAGCAGCACATCATCCACATAGATGCCAAGATACACTAGTAATTCACCCTTTGTCTTACTATAAAACAAGGAATAATCACTGTAAGACGGAGCGTACCCAACACAATTTGATAAACACAAATTCAATTATGTTAAGTTGGCATACCATTGTTTGAATGCCTGCGTCAACCGAAATAATCACTTTTTAGATGACACTTTCCTTGGTTCCTCTTACACAGCTACAACCTCAGGATGTGGCCCGTATATACATCTCCTCGTTCACAAGAGATCCTGATCCTTACTAGCATAGCATAGCACACCACAACTCGGTCAAAATTCATGTTCCACGAGCAGGGTTTCTAAAAGCTGGAATCGAAAGGGCAAACTTAAAGATGCAGAGCAGAATATAGCATCGGCAAACTGATTGATTATACTAAACTGTTTATCAACAGAATAAAGAATGACTAAACCTTTATTATTAGTACATCACAGACATTTGACTAAATACTTGATTATATCCACAACTCTCGGTTAATAGGCGAACAATAAGGAATATGGGAACATTTTATTAATTTAAGAATGTTGCTACCTTACATTATCTAAAGTAACGAATATCTAAAGTAACGAAGGCTAAGAGAGATTTCCAACCAACCAGTAACATATCATCAAAACTAGTAAACCTGTACAAGCTATAAGAGGCGGACACCTTTCGTTTCCCAGGCATGCAGCAAAATTGTTCCATCTCTTTGGATCCACCAGCTCAATATTTCCGTGCCGCATGATAAAGCTCGAGATAATCCAGAGCAGGACGATTCCAGGACCAGTCTTGCACCATTACCTGCTTGCACAATGAGTGGAACCACTCCCTATTGTCGTACCAAGCAGATATTGCCCTGAAATCGACATGGTATCACAGTCGCGTGTTCATATCATTTTCATTCAGAAGTGACCAAAAGATGTAATGGGGAGGAATATAGAGAATCAAAATGCTGCGGAGCACCAAGAGATGCTTTTTACATACCGATTGAGAGCATAATCTACACCAGCTACATCAGCTCCTTCAAAATTGAATCCATTCGGCTCGAGACCAAGAGCTTGTGCTCTTTCCTTGTCGTGATCCACATCAAACACCGTATCATAGAGTCCTGCAAGAGCAGTATCAATGGGGGGAAGTCATTTACTACTATACATACAGACAGAAACTTCAAGCAGTCAAATGTCCCCCAAAAGGATTTCTAATATTGATGACTGGTAGAGAGCGCATAAGAATGTATTAACTGTATATGAATAACAAGATTTCATGGTGAATTGCTTATCCTATTGATATGGCGTGAGGTGGCCGTTTAAATACAGCAATGCCATTAATAGCGCATCATTCATGGTTCACTAAAAAAAGAAAGTTGGTATAGATAGCACTATCAAAACCAAGTTTAGAAGCAATTAGTAAGAAATTCTGCCAGCTACATACCTCCAGTCTTACGAACGACTGGAATTGCTCCATATCTCATTGCCACCAGTTGTGTCAACCCACAGGGTTCAAATATTGAAGGTACAAGAATGAGATCAGCTGCAGCATAAATCTGAAAAACAAAAAGACCAGAACCAGAACAGTATTCAGAATACTCTGTGAAGCATCGAAGTAGCTTGGTGACATAGACAAAATAGGCTTACCATGTGGGAAAGGGGTTCATCATAAGTCAAACATAGTCGAGAACGATCATTATGGGCAGAATGCAACTGGTTTGCCAGATTAACAAAATCATTCTGTATCCTAGGGTCAGGAGCGGAGCCAAGCAATATAACCTGCACCTCGTTTGTTTGCTACTCAATCAAATGTCATAGCATAAAGAGCAGAAAGATAACCCAGAAAATAATAGCATGGAGTTTAGGGGCATCATATAGGTGCAAATAGATCCAATACGAAACCAAGTCTATAACATTTAGGAACAAAAACCAGAACGCGAGTACATGGAAACATATTAACCTGCCCACCGCGCTCTAACGTGCGCCAAATAGCATGCTTGATAAGATGGATGCCTTTCTGATGAGTCAACCGAGTTATTACACCCACCAGAGGAATATCACCTACTTTTAACCCAAGTTTACGTTGCAAGGCTTCCTTTGCAGAACTTTTCCCTTCTAAAACATTCTCTGAAGTATATGGCTCCTGAAATATGCAGTCCTACTACTCAATACTGATGTAGTACAGAGAAAAGCTATGTTCAAACCCAATATAAGAGAGGGGCTAGCACTTACAGGAATAAACTTATCGTTGTATGGATCCCATATGTCTGGATCAATACCATTCAGTATTCCATGAAACTTATAAAGATGAGGAGCAATGGCAGAATTTCCAGCAACCTCTTTTGAATACGTGTGAGAAACCTGGAGATATGGAAATCAAATCATTAAAAAAGTTTCTCAGACAATCCAAAACGTTATAATGTTATGAGAGATAAAGCAGGTCGCTTTATCTGTACAAAAGTAAAAAAAATTGAACAGCAGATACCCTGTCTAAGTTCGGCATAGACGTGCCACATATATTTAACACTTCAAAATTTCAAACATAATTTCTCGATGCAACGTCTCCTTGAGTGAACTTTCAGGCTTCTCAAACTTCATTTCATTATTTTTTCCACGTGGAGTATGTTACTGAAGAAGTATAGAGTCAAAGATGAGACACAGTGACAGTAGAGTGCCAATAGGGATGAAAGATCAGGGAGGTAGAGCATCGGAAGTGGCTGAAGTGAGGCAGGAGATGTTATTAGGAAGATAAGGAGTTTGTGAAAGATATGAAGTCATTATGAGTTTTAATTGGATAAGTAAAATGGAAATGGTCAAGTTAGAGTTTTGGGTCTCATAACTTACTATTTGACTTGAATAAGAAGAGATGGATATGCAATGTAACTAGAACTACAACTTTGCAAAGAGAGATGTCACTATCATATATAAAGCCAAAATTTGCAATTACATATTTCACAATCAATAAGATCAATGGACAAATTGGACCTTTCCAGATGTTCACTTTTACACAGAGTTTTAGGGAACATCAACCATACACTGAGCACAATTAACAGCAGTCAAAGACAATCACGAGTACTCACAGTAGTAGCCTTGTCTGTATATGCCATCGCTTTTCCAATAAGATGAGCGAGCCCCGAACTCAAGATTGTGAATGGTAAATACTACACGAGCTTTGCTTAGACCATACTGCATATATTGCTCCTTAAACAACCATGCAACCGGAGCACTTGACCAATCGTGACAATGAATAATGTCCTGTACAACTCAAAGATCACAAGTACAATGATATGATCTTCAAATCAGGGAGAAACTTAAAAATACAAAATAGAAAAAAAAATGTAAAGTTAGAACTCACTGCCTTTTGGCACTTGCAACAAAATGTGACAAACAAGAATAAAGCCAACTTAACAAATACTCCATAATGATCATGAAGTGGGTGTCAAATCAAAGAATTTCAGCACACGTTTTTCTTTTCAAAAGTCATGCGTTTCCAGGCCATATAAATTAAGATAGCTAATATTGTTGAGTTTGTAGTTCAGTTGTTCTTACGGTATCTTGTTCAAATATGTAAAATCTGCATGAAAAACTAAATTGATGATGCTATTGCTCAAGCATTGCTGCACACACTGCGTGGAATATATACTCCAATATAGGTCATCAGCGCCAGCTAGCACTTCAATTCAGGTTGTTCAATAATGAAATTCAGCGTGCCACTGTAGTCTCTAATATAGGACACCCATACTCTAGTCAACAGCCATCCACTATTCCACTTAACTTTATTCCTTTATCTCTTTATCACGTCTGCTGAAAACACCACCACTAACGCTTTCAATAAAAAAAAAATAAAAGTGGAACTCTTATCTGGACTCAATTGCTGAAGACTTATCTAACTAGAAAAGTAGTCAAGCACCTGACAGAATCTAAGACTGCAACTAAAGTCTTCGTTTAGACAGAGACAAATACCAAGATGATATCATGGCTGTGGGAGTCCATGAAGTGGAGCATTAGGTTTACTGGTATGATCCTTGAAACAGCCTATGAAATCTAGGATTTTATTCAGTGGTCAAACTCTCATGCAACGATGAAGCTTTGATATACGGCCTAACTGCTAAGTCAACTATTACTCGCCAAGGCAAGAGAACTGTCACAAAAATAATCTATAACCCTGCGGATTCAGTGATCTGAGGTTGATCAATTCAGTGATGTGAAGATGGCACAAGGGATTCATGAGCTACTATGAGTTAAAAAATCATTCTATATGATCTTAGAATTCCATTGGAAGGACCTAAGGAGCAAAAGTATGACATGTATTGCTCATAATCCAGTACAACATGATTGGACAAAGCATATATTGAGATTGATAGACCTTTTATCAAGGTAAAACTGGATGAGGAAATAGATGTGCTGAGTTATGGTCCATCAAAAGATCAAATGGCGGATTTGTTCACCAAACCGTTGCATGGCCCTCTTGGCTTTAAGAATCACACATAATGCTCTCATCATGTGTTTCTGATGCGCAGCGTCAGCCCCTTCATACCGTGCACACAAGGAGGTGAGAAGGTCCAATGCAGGGCGCAGCGGTCTGATGCGGGTGAGGCGAGCGAGGCAGGCGTAACGGAGCTTTTTTATTTTGAAGAAAAAAGTCCTCAAAACGACGTTGTTTCACACTTTAAACACACTTTGGATGTGAAGATTTGAAGTTTAATGTCAAATATGCATTTTAATGTCATATAGCATGTCAAATATTGTTTGTATGTACAAAGGTTGTATCACAACAATTTGCAGGAAATTTTACTTAAACGGTCACAACAACAACGTGATGTGACCGCCTCGTTGCCTCACGCACATTCCTGACACCTAAACACCTCGCCACGCAATTTAATGAACAGAGAAAATTCTCTTTACTCAAAATTCTTCAAGAAATATAGGTTTGATTATTAATATAAGTAGCACCAAAAGATTTTCCCATGTTGACATTCTAAACTATATGTAAAGTTTAGCATCTTCTAGCTAAGCACAGCATCCTTGGATGATCCCTATCAAATCAATTTCTTAATAACAGGAGACGTTCTTGAAAGCTTGTACTAGAATCAAACCCTAAGGCTCACATCTTTAATTATATATATTGATTAACAAATAAACAAAGGTTGCTAAGCAGATGAAACTCACAGGATTAGATCCACTTTGTTTTAGAAACTCGAGTGCTGCCTGGCAAAAGAAGCCAAATCTCTCCCCGTCATTCCTGCAGCCGTATATGCAACCAGTCCAGAAAAATCTGCACATGACGAACAATAGAATTCAATGATATAACATCAGAAAGTCGCTGTACATCATTTGTGCAAAAGAGAAAACAAATCATGCCTTTCTGATCTTGAGAACTCTTACAGACTCCTCAACATTTGAGGCTAGTTAATTTCTATAGCTCAATCTAGAGAGTTATACACATCATATGCATGATCAACTAACTTTCCAGAATGCTGCAATCAAAAGAAGCATAATTGGACCCTATTTGTATATTATCCATATCTTAAGCAGAAGAATAAAAAGGGTTGCATAGCGTGTAAGTCATACCCATTGCAAGGCTCCAGAAAATAGACAGAAAGGCCTTCAACTTTCCCAAACCAAACTTTTATCTCAGTCCCACCCCATGAATAGCTTGTCTGATGATAAAGGTCCTTGACCTGTTTCGTAATCCACAAGTATAATACATAGTCAAGGTTTCTTAAGAATAGAATAAGATATTTTCAGTGAGACTTAAAAGGTAGCGTTGCAGTTCATAGCATAGAATAAGCATATAGGCAAAGAGTGTCAAACATAGAAGCTTACATGATTAAGATTCATGCAATCATACTTGGGCAGAATGATATCAACAGTATGGTTCAAATCTTGAACAGCACGCGATAAACTGGTGACTACGTCCCCAAGTCCACCAACCTGAAGAGATAGAGCAGTGCAGCCAGTGAACAAAACTTTTCACAAGTGACGGCATCTTTATGGAAAGCATATGAGGTGGAAAATTGATTAGGCTTACTTTAGCAATAGGTGCCATTTCCACCGTAATATGAACAATATGCAACGGTGGCTCCTTCATGATTCCATTAAAGACGGGAACATGGTAATCCATGCCATCTTTGTTGTCAAAAATTCCACCATTTTCTTTTTCAGAAAAACAAAGTCCATCATGTAGGCATCCAATGGAACCTTGACTGCAAAGATACATTAGCACCCCCATTCAGGTATAGATTAGAAAGATGAAGCATTTCTAAACATGCATAATCTCACAAGATGCTAACCAACTGCCTTGACAACAGAACCAGCACCATCGGGCACCATTTTTTGAGGTGCCAATGGACCTTTTCGATGTGTCCAACGATTGAAAGAGCATCTAAACCAAATTTCCGGTTTCCCAATAAGAACTGTGTTTGCAGGATTGTAATAAACAGTCACGTCATTTCCAGCTTGAACGTCCAGAGGATCAGTATAAACAACATGCTTTTGCGACATCAAGAACCTCTTCAAAGTCCTTTCTTTGGTCTCTGCTTTCATTCGAGCTGTAAGTTCAGCCTGGTCAAAGGAAAAACATATAATCTCCATCACTCAGAATAAGTTGTTGGTGTTTATCATACAAAACTTAGCTGAGCACATTGTGGACAAGTTCAAACAAAGTAGTAACTTATCATTAAAAATTACACTCTTTGCTGCCATAATACAGCGCAAAAGGCTCTTGATGAATCACAAATCATCTCTAATAATTAACATTTAGATTTAAAAGCAGAAAAAAAAGCAATAATTTTTCATTATAGCATACAGATGGAGACATAAAATAGCATGTGTTGTGGGTTTACCTTGGCATACACTGCCTCCTCTCTTGCCTGCCTCTCCATCTGAAGTTTCTTATAAATCTTTTGTTCTTCCTCAACCCACTTCTGCTCATCTGGAATTGAATTTGGGACAATGGCATGGAAATCCTCACGGTTGTTATTGTCATATACATTTGCCTTTTTTGGAGGTCCATCAGCAAAAACCCAATTCAACACTAATGCACCTTCAGGCACAATAACTGCAGAAAACAGGATGCAATAAGTATCATATGCTGTTTCATTGGCAAAAATATTAATAACAGAATCACAAAAGATTTCCATGAGGACAAATCAGATCTTTAAAATCAAATTAGGATAGATTACTGTCAACCAGATTAAAATCAGAATTTTGTTTGTTTCTATACCCTTGAATAGAGAAGAAACAAAGTTAGGGAAAGGACAAGGAATTCAGGCATTTTTCTCATTCAATACGGCACTCTAGAATGACAGACCGGAACGGATGTAGCAAACAGAAGCCTACTGTCAAGTGTCAAGTGTCAACCAGCAATTAAAAAGATGGCATTATGCTGACATGTAATCATATAATAAAAAATGCAAACAGTGTTTTCTTTAACATTGTGTCGTATGTAGCATTTGCTTACAACAACATTCTCATTGAATATTAGATTATCCATAGGAAAAGAGCAAAAGTGATTTCTGCTTAGCATAGTGGCATACCTTCAGCGTACCACCAATCTCCATCCTTCCTCTCAGATTTTATCAGCTGAGCAGTGATAGATATCCCATATCTCCAATTGTTGTGCCCACCATGAATCCAGATGTCCTTGGCATGAGCAAGAGGACCAGAGCTCTTGTTATAGTATAATCTAACTAAGTCATTCCCCCCAAAATCATGAGGTTCAAAGTACCAGATATTATAAACAGACTTTTTAGCCTTTTGCACCATTTCTCGCAAGTTAGCTCTCGCTCTATCAACTTCGAGCTTTGCCTGAGTTCTATCTGCTTCGATTGCAGCTTTCTGTTCTTGCATTCGTCTCTGTTCCTCTGCTTGTCTCTCCTTCTCAGTTTGCTCCTTGGCCATAAGTTCAAGTTCCCTCCTCTTTTCCTCAAGCAAGAAATCTTCAAAGTCAGCAGCACTCATGCCGTCTACCACAGGAATATGGAAATCTTTGCGATCATTGTTGTCATAGACATTCTTTCCGTTGAAGAAAACAAAATCTACTGTGTATGCTTCCTTAGGTACGTGGATCTTACAGGACCACCAATCACCATTTAGATGAGTCTTCTCCAATTTCAGAGTGAATGACTTCCAGCGCCAATCATTAAATGCTCCCATAATCAACACATCTGGCTCATCCTTCAGCTTAGAAAAGCTACGATTGAGGAATATGTCTATATCTAGATCAGGTTTCACCACCTTGGGATATGTAAATAATTTGTTGTGACACGAGAAGTTCACAGCAGCCAACTCTTCAATGACTTGTCTATGGCGTTGAGCTTCCATTTCTAGCTTAAATTTCTGAGAAGGCTCCTCAGCTTGATTCTTCCCATAAGCTGTACCTTCAGAATGCTGTAGCGCTTCTTGTTTACTTTCTGTTTCCATGTCATTGGACTCTGTCGGTTCGTCATGTTCCATCACATTGGTTTTGTGGTCAATTCCATGTGATATCACTTCTTGTATCCTGATAACACAGTACCAACACCCGTTTCATTAGAATCTTCTACTCTTGGCATGTTGTCATGAGGCTCAAGGATATCCCTGTTCTCTTGATCCTCAGAACTGATTAGTGCATCAGATGTTGCTGCTTCCTCTTCAGCAGTAGAAATATCAGATGTGGTGCTTTCATCATAGTAAGAAACAGCCTTTCCTTCAGTAAGATCTACCTCTTCTCCAAGATCAACTGAACTCTTTTTATCATCAGTTAAGGCTACTAGGCTCTTCTTACCATGACCTGATACCACCAGACTCTGGTTACTCTGCAGTGTGACTAAACTTTCTTCATCATCACGAACAGGAACAAGATCCTCCTGAGCACGGCTTGGTACCAATAGACTTTTCTGGATATCATCCAACTTTACAAGATTTTTCTCCTCAAGACCCAGTGCTACAAGACTCTGTTGCACATTGCTCATTTCCACCAGACTCCTTTGAACTTCGTCTAATCTTTCTAGATTATCTTGGTCAGTGCTGCCTGCTACTGGGCTCTTGTGACCATCAGCTGAGGTCACCAAACTTTCTTCATCATTATGAACAGGTACTAGATCCTCCTGAGTATGGCTTGGTACCAATAGACTTTTCTGGACAGCATCCAACTTTACGAGATTTTTCTCCTCAAGTCCCAGCTACAAGACTCTGTTGCGCAATACTGCTCATTTCCACCATAACTCCTTTGATCTTCAACTAATTTTTCTAGATTCTCTGGTCATGCTGCTTGCTACTGAGATCTTCTTACTATCACCTGATGTTACCAAACTTCTCTTCATCATTATGAACAGTACTAGACTCTCCTGAGCATGGCTTGGTACCAATAGACTTTTCTGGACATCATTCAACTTTACAAGACTTTTCTCTTCAGATCCCAATCCTACAAGACTCTGTTGCATATTTCTCATTTTCACCAGACTCTTTTGAACTTCAGCTGATCTTTCAAGATTCTCTGGGTCACGGTTGCTTGTTACAAGGTATTCCTATCTCCACCAAATCCTACATGACTCGTAGCAGCATCCTTCAGAATTTTTCTTACTGTCACCCATTGCTGACTGACTATCTTGGTCCATAACAACGGACGACAGTGTCTGGTCATCATCTGTTACCTTCCCATTGATCTAACCGATCCTGACGTACTTGACCATTCATCAGCATCATCCCGGCAAACTTGGATCTTCCATTTCCGTTCAACTTGTCTCCTTTATCAACAGCCAGCTGCTCTCTCATCTGGGATGATTTTCAACTTCACCATTGGGGAAGATACACTACTTCCCTCACCTCTAATTCCATGGTTAAGTTTCACCCTCTGCTTTCCATTGGCATCAATTTCCATTTCAGATGCTCTTTCATGTATCTGAGACGTGGAAGTCAACGAACTTTCACTGTCCCCCAAGTTCCTCTTCTCCTTCTGTGTACCTGTCCCAGTCCGGCTCTTTCGTCCAAACCCTTTGGACTTGAACCAAAACCTTTAGGCCTCCTCCTAGCAAAATCTGCAAGCGAGCAAGGACCAATTCGTAACTCAGTAAAACAACAGCACAGACACAGTGAGTCAAATAAATTTTCTTCCTTTCCTACTTTTTTTTTTGTGTGGAGCAGTGAGAGAGGATAAGGGGACAAACCGGCAGTAGAAAAGATTCTGAATGATGCTCCATTTGGTGGGGTTTGTACGCGCCATGTACGATGCTGAAAATGATATTAATAGCAATTAGCGAGCAGGATTAGATTTCTCAGCTAACACCTTTTTGAATTAAAGAAATAATGCAGGTCAAAAGCATTATTAAAGTTCAGTGAAGTTCAACAATTGAATTTTATAAACTTGAAAAGGATAGGCGAAAAAGCTTCTTAAAGCAAATTGCATGCAACCCCACAAAACAGAGCGTAAGCGATTAATGATCAAATGATTGTATGCATTGACAGTGAAATCAACTTAGTCCCTCCCGACATCTATGAACCCATCCTGCCGCCACGATAGATGCTCAATTCGAACATTATTTGCAACGAATTGAAACGTCTTTGACAATTGAGAAATGCTAAATGTATTGGTTTATTCGGATTATATTCAAAGCACCAACAGCCAGTATCAGAATAAGCGATTATTGACAGGACAGTTGCAGAGATAAATTGCCGAAACACGCTTGTAAAAGAAGACGATAGAGATACAGAAAACAGACCTTGGAGTATCTAGTAACTGGTCTACAAAAGCACAATCCGAAAAATGACTTGGACCCAAGAAGCTGTTGGGGATTATCAACAAAACCCGGGACAGATAGACTCTGCGCTCTCAACGTTACATCCATGGCTGCTTGCTTTTTCTTCTTTTTCTACAGCTAGTTACTCAATTTCTCTCTCTCTTTCGATTTCACTGCTTTAGTGATGACTAATAATCAACTAGGAAACATTCCATCCCACGCCTTCCCTGATCGCAGGCAGCGGAGAGAGGGGTAGAGAGAAGGGAGTGGAGGAAGAGGAGGCACACTCATCGAAATGCGTAACCTTGGTATGGCTCAGACATTTATATTCTTCGTTCTATTTAATATATTATATTATCTTGTCTAAAAGACCGTGATGGTAATTTTTAAAAAAATAAAAAAGGCAAACTTTGAATTTACTTGGAATTTCGGTATTAAGGAAACATAAAAAGAGTGTGCTTACGTGTTCTATTAGATTATAAATAATCTTGAACAAAAATTAAATTCAGCTGTAAATAATTTTAATTAGTTAGTAATATTTTTATAAGATATATTACCTCCGTCCCGTCATAAGTGTCCTGTTTGCTTTTTGGCACGTTTTTCCACCTCAATACTAAACATACAAGGTAAAATAATTTTATAAAACTAAATTTTGTATTATATAGTTTATCATGTAAGGAATCATATGCAAAACTTAAATTTTCAAAATTAATTTATCTTATATGTTAAAAATTGAAGTCAAACGACATGTCCAAATAGTAAATAGGACGGTCAAGGTGGGACGGAGGGAGTAAAAATTATAGAATAAAACGACACTATAAAAATTTTAATTATTTTTGTTTATTTAATTCAAATGAATTAATATTTTCTCCACCATCCCATATAATATATTTCATAAAAGAATAGAAAAAAATAGGTGAGATATTTATACTATAAAAATTTAAACAATAAGTCACGTGTAATCTTATTTTTAGAAAAAAAAAATCTTAATTAATGATGATGTGATAAAAGAATTTTTAATTCATTATTTGTCAAGCATAAACCAAACTCCTTTTACAAATAAATGGTACATATGACTATTGTATATATATTTTCTATTACACTTCAATATTTATCTAAATCCCCGTTATTTTATTAAACAAACAAAATATTTTTGAACCGAGTTATATATTTTATGTAAGTGTGTAGATTCATGATGAAACAATATATTTTTACAATAAAAGTGTATATTTATTGGAAGAAAGTGTAGATTTGTTAGATAAAGGTGTATATATATAGGTAAGAGTATACAAAATTTGAATTGAAAGTGTGGCTTTGTTTATAAAAGTGTAGATATTTAAGTAAAAGGATAGAGTTTGTCAAATATATTTTTTCACTTGATAGTAATATTTTATTAATTAATAAAAAAATTATCACTTGATGAATAAAAAATCGTATTTTTATAACTTTTAATGTATTATTATAAAGATATAAAGATATAACTTTTTAAATAAACATCTTTCTATGAGAGTGGTAAAGATTTAAGAATTAGTTTTAACTTTTTTTATAAGACAATAAATGAATGATTAGAAATATAATTCAAATAATTATTTTATCCATAGGCCCATTATTTCTTGAGCTGGAGCTGGCAATGGGGTGGGTCGGTCCTAGTCTTGGTCTCTGGTCCAATCGATTCCGGTCCCTTATACGGATCGCTAGTAACCGGTTCCGGTCCCGATTCTATTTTTTTTAGGGATCGCAACCGGTCTTGAGTCGATCCGGGCTGCAAACGAGCTTTTTTTTATGATAGATTTTGCGTAATTTATGGTTAATTAGTAATATTGTAAAGTTATGATAAAAATGACAATATTTTCTAAACAATCTTACGTATTGTAAAAAAACAAGATTTTATTCATTTTGTGGGCTTGCACTTATCTTAAGATTTATAAAATTTTAAGATAAGTTGCGTATGCATCCCCAAGGAATCAAAGCCCGTGAGTTCTATTATTACAATCCTAATTACGTTACAATTCTACTAGTAGTTTGAATACTAGGTTCTAATTTCCACGTTTAAAGTTCGACCAATATCTTACTATTACAATTATAAACTAAAACTTAATCAAGCACTCATATGTATCGTTATCGTCAGTAGCTCCTCGATCTGAACTGCTGGAATTCAACGTCAACCAATTATCTTCTTCAAAAGGAGCATTCTCTTGATTTCATCCTTTTGAATGTATCTAGCAGTGTCCCAATCGTACTTGCATACACAAATTACTTTTATTGATTTGGGTGCCAAACTTGATCTTCTAGCATCTAGCATGTGTTTACCCGTGATGGATGTTAATTAACAAGCAATGGTTGAGGCAGAAACTGCAAGGATGTCTCGTGCAATTCGAGCTAAGATTGGAAACTTTGAATGTTGGTCTCCCCACTACTTGAGAACATTAACAACCTCACTCATTACCCAACTTAAAAGTCAAATCAAGATAATCATCATAAGTGGAGTAGGTAGAGCCTGTGTTAGTAGTCTTTTGTTTCTTAAGAATATTAGCTATCCTCGAGTTCACAAACCTAAACTTAGAAAGAGCTAATAGTTTTTGAAATATTGAAATACCCCAAACCTTAATCATCTTAATTAATAATAAATTAATTAGATGGAAGAGGTTAGTCAAGGGCTAGTCATTGAATTATAAAGACTATTGAGCCCTAATTCATTAAGGAATTATAAAACCTCCAACCACATATATATAATGAATATGTATAGTCCAAATGGGTATACTAAACCCTACATGAAATATTGGACTAAAGAGTGGTCAGTTATAAAGAGAAATCAACTAAAAAAGTTGATGTAACATCATACTGTGGAGGGTGATTTTTCGGTATGAGGGGGGGGGGGGGGTCTATCTAAATGGTTCTGACTGAGGAGCCTAGATCCTAGAAAATGTCATTCTGTGGAGGGTGAAAATCCGTTATTCTGGCATCCCTCAAATACCTACTACATCGTCCGTCTTTCCCAGAAAGCATAAAGGGGAGTGCAAGTATGCACTACACCCGCTCTCGATGGGCTCCACGCGGACTCATGCCCTAAGGGCGGAAATTGACTAGAGTCGCCACCTAGTTTGACCTATGATAACTAGGAAGGAAGATCGGGTTCTAAGAACCGTTAATTGACTCTGATGATTTGTTGCCTATGGAAAGGACTTATCTGATCATACTAGAGATTCTATGTGGGTTCGCACTGGGTTACACCCCTCGGAAGTGGCAACGACCACGACTTCGGATTGGTGCCCGAGGAAACCTCGGTCTCCAATTGTCGGGTTTACCTTCTTTCAAAACCTTATTAAAGAAATTCATTTAAAAGCCAAGGATAGGATTAGGATGAGAAGAGAGAAAGAGAGTGGATGAGGCGAGCTTTTCTGCCAAGCTAGCGCCATGAGAAAGAATTAATGAATTCGGATGAGTATAGAATGAAGATCTGGGAAGTCTGAGGTTGAGTGAATAGACAAGACTTAGTGTCTGATGGTTTGAAGTTTGTGGGAGCCAAAGAAGGTTTAAGTGTTTTGAGAGGTATGGAGAACACCTTAGTATGGGAAAAGGGTTTTTTATTTGGAGTGGGGTCGCACCCTGTGTGGGTTGCCTACGTACTCAACTTCCTGTTGAGATCAGACCTTACGTAGTTCAGAGACCTTTAGGATGGCTGGGCTTTTTGAGGTGATCGAGGGTTAGAAGTGGTTGTTTGGAGAGGAGATAGCTGAGTGCAAAAGGGAATTTTGATTGATGTGGGGTCGCACCCTGCGTGGGTTGCCTACGTACTCAACTCCCTGTTGAGATCAGACCTTACGTAGTTCACTAGTTTTTTTGGGATTTTTGGGTTTTTGAGGTGTTTGAGATTTAGAGGAGTTTTGGGGTTTGAGGGATAAGTCTGTGAGACACTCGAGTCTGTGAGACGTTTGAAACCTTGAGATGTCGAAGTCTGTGAGACGCTCCGGTCTGTGAGACACTCGGGTCTGTGAGACGCTCGGGTCTGTGAGACGCTCGAATCATTAGGATGACAAAGTCGGTGAGATGCTCGGGTCTGTGGGACAATACGGGGTTGTTTGGGGGTGAGATGACTGAGTGAAAATGGCATTTTGATTGATGTGGGGTCGCACCCTGTGTGGGTTGCCTACGTACTCAACTCCCTGCTGAGATTAGACCTTACGTAGTTCAGAGTTATTTCGGGGATTTGGAAGTTTTGATGTTTGTGGAGCTTGGAGATATTTGAATGTTGTTTGAGATTTGAGAGTTTTTACGGGATGTTTGAATCCTAATGAGATGTTTGAAGTGTGGGATGTTGTAGTCTATGAGACGCTCTGGTCTGTGAGACATTTGAACCCTTGAGATGTCGAAGTCTGTGAGACGCTCGGGTCTGTGAGACATTTGAATCACTGAGTTGACAAAGTCTGTGAGACACTCGGGTCTGTGAGACATTTGAATGTGTGAGGGTAATTGGATTTTGAGGAGTTTTGAAGCTTTCAAAGAGCTTGAAGTTGGAATTTGAGATTTACGGAGTTTAAAATTATTACGATTGAAGTGAATTTTGAATTGAATCAAAATTTGAAATGGGTTTTCGAAGTGAATGGATTTTCGAAGTGAGTTGGAATTGAATGAATTTTTGAATTGAATGAATTTGAATAAGTTTGGAATTGAATTGAATTTGAATCTGAATTTGGATTTGAATGAGTTAGGAATTGAATTGAATTTGAATCTTGATTTGAATGAGTTTGGAATTGAATTTTTATTGAACTTGGAATTTATTTGCATGGATCGATTTTCAGACTGGAGTTGAAATAGGATTGAATTGAAGTTGAAATTGGTTTCTGAATTGTAATTGAATTGTTTTTTGGGCCTCAAAATTGGGCTGAAATGGGCCTCAAAATAAAGCCGAACATGAGCTTTGATTTGGGCCGAAAATGAGCCTTGATTGTTGGGCTTGATTTGGATTTCAGGCCTAATTTGGATTTTGGGCCTAGGAATCGGGCCATATTTGAGCCTTAAAACGGGCCTCAAGTTTGGGCCTAGAAAAACGGGCTTCAGGTTTGGGCAGAAAAAATGGGCTTATAAAAATGCGCCAACTGAAATTGGGTTTATTAGGTTAGGCCCAAATGGGTCTATTGGATTGGGCCTTGAAATTGGATTTGATTTTGGGTTGCAACTGAATTTGATTTTGATTTTTGAAATAGAATTTGACCTTTGGATTTTGATTTCATTTTGAATTGAGTCATTGGTTGTGAATTTTATTCTTATCATTATGGATTGTTTGGAAAGTTTTTTTTTATTAGGAGAGATGTCACCCACAAACAGGTACTACGACCCTCGGGTACTACGACCTTAATGCGGGTAACATCCATAAATGGTCCTAGAGCTTTTCTAAAGAGGCCCACAGAAAATTTTGGGCCTAACTAGACTTATGAGTCAAGAACAAATGGGTAACCTATGGCTTTTCTAGGGTTACTTATCATAGCCCTGTTGGGCTAGTAACGAAACAGCCCTGAAATGACATTTGAATTTGGGTTGTATATTGAAACAACCCGAATAGGTCTAGTCCAACAAATCGCCCAAACAACACAAAATGGATGGGTCGGATAAACTGAAACAATGTATACACATCAGGGATAAATGAGTAACATCTGACCAAGACTTATCAAAATCTAAACAAATCTGTACGTGAAGGGATTACTAAATCAAATCAACTAATAACAAAAGAATTACCACAATTACCAATTAGTGTGCGCGCTCATGAAACCAGATTAGCAGATGGAACCAAAGTTATTTGCACTTATACTAAATGTGGAAGAGATACACGTCAATTCGCACAAATATCCATATACACCAAAGTTACTCAGTTATGCTAACCGATTAAAACCAAGATTAAGCAAGTAAAAACCACATTATGTTTTAATCGACAATACTTGGTCAGACAGATAATCCTTTCATAGTTAGACAAAGCAGATGCAAATCAATCTCACAACAAGACTAGAGGAATGATTAAAATTAACAGAAATCAAGCCTGAAGTTAACAGGCTAGGCTGACTCGATGCTCGAATTTTTCAACCGTTTACACGTGCCAAGCTCAATCCGGATTTCAGTGTATGTGGTACCAACCGTCTGCTACGAACATGGTCGATGAAAACACCAGAAGAGCTCATCACATGCAGAGAACAGAACAAACACAAGCAAGCATTAGAAGCAGAAAACTGAAAATTAAATGCATAATCGAATGGAACGTATTTGACATCAGTTCGACTAACAGGTACACTGGATGCTAAACTGGAAATTAAGAAGCGTAATTGCATGGAACGGAAGAATAATCAATGGCAATAAAACCGCAAATGGATAGGATAAGTCTAAGTATGGATTTAGCAGATTTAGCAGGAAGGGCAGGGATGAAACTGCAGTCGACGAGTAAACCAGAATCGAAACCCACGAAGGACCGGTTGATATGAAGAATTGACAAACATAAACAACAACAACAACAACAAAATGAACAGATCGGTCCTCTAATTGTTGTACCGAGAATACCATTGACTCGTAGCATTTGAGTCTATGTTCACGTAGGCTTAACCCCAATCGGTCGAGTCAAAAGTAGTGAACAAGAGGGTGACGACGAAACAAAGTTGACCCAGATTAGGGTTAGCCTCTGGTGAGCGAGACGCGAAGAACCGAGATGGTCCTCCTCAGTGGCTGCCGAAACAATTTCGAGGCAGAGTGGGAGGCTTGCCACGTGGATAAGGAAAATGAAGGAGGCGCAAAGAAGATATGCTCCGCGGAAACGAGGGAGGCGACTAGTGTGGGATTCGCACGTTGAATGTGGTTTCCTTTGTTCTGGTTTTTCGGTTTGAAGATGGAGAAGGAGAAGTTGTGGGGCAGAGATTTTTATTTTTGAAGATGGAGGGGTGTGTGTATGGGAATCGAATGGGATTTCGATGTAGTCGACTGAGGCGGGGGAGAAACGCGGACGAAGGTGGAGATGGGTTTTTGCTTAACCAGAATCGAACAGAGAGAAATGAGAAGATAGATGACAATCGGATGAATGATAAGGTGCTAGAATGAAGATTGAAGAGAATGAAGGAGGCGAGAGCATGACCGCCATTGTTCAAATTTTTTTAGTCTTGGGATTTCGAAGATCTGGGGAGACCGAAGGAATCGTCGATGGCGTTCTTCATGCTCTGGGTTTGGCTTTTGCTATTTTTGAGGCTGAAGTTGAACAATGTAATGAAGGAGTAAAACATGAATAAGTTGAATAATATTGGCAAAATCTGGGGATCGGTGGTGTTTTTTTGTTTGTTTCCGGTTTTACAGAGAAAAGAGGTGATCGATGGAGGCCTGGGACGAGGAGTTGAGTTCGTCGATCAGGTTCTTGATTTCTGAAGACGGGAAGATGATCGAGAGAAGGGGATAGAAGAAGGAGGCGGCCACAGTTGCTTCGTTTTTGTTTAGGGTCTTCGATTCCTTTGCAGATTGAGGAAGAAAGGTGAGGGTGAAGAGAGATTGGGGATTTCTAAGATGGAGATCGAGAATGGAAGAAGAAGGTCAGGGAAGGAGAAGATGGTGGCGTCGGAAATTACCGCCCTCCTCCCTACAGTAGGGTTTTCTATGTTGTTATATAATAGAATGTTAACGAGCTCCTTGGTAGACAGAGGCCTACTGAGTTTTTGGACTAACAGAGAAAAATGGGCTTCATTTTTTGGTATTGAGACAGGAAGAGCGGATCCAAGAGAATCAGACCACAAGGCCTCATTTGACTGGTTTGTTGGGTGAAAGAGAATAATAAAGTGAAAATGGTGAAATAAGTAGATAGACAAAAGGGACGGGTTTAAAACTGGATGATTGTTGGAAATTCATTTTTGGAAACCGTTTTTTTTAATTTCTGAAATGCTTTGAGAAAATGATTTAGGAATTTTGTCATAAAATGACGGTTTCATTTTGGCATGCACATTGATACGTTATGAGAAAGAAAGGCGACGACCCCTCTTATTTTATTTTTTTACTCGGAATTTGCTTTATGGGGTGAGAATTTTTGGTGTCTACAGATGGCTCCCCTTGATTCAATTTTGCAAGCCCTTGCAGAATTGGATCAAGGTTGACGGGGCGCCAAAAATTCTCACTACGGTTTTGTGTTTTGATGGGATGCGCTCGTGAGTGTATGAATGTGATTGAAAGTTCGAGGACTTATAAAGAGCCTCAGTTAGACCTCTTGACATCTAACCCTAGGACTTATGACGAGCCTAGGATACTAACAAATAGGGTTGTTTAGGGTGCATGAGGGCTTATGACGAGCCTCAACTAGACCTCTTGACATCTAGCTATAGGACTTATGACGAGCCTATAATGCAATTGAAAGTATGAGGACTTAGGAGTGCCTCAACTAGACCTCTTGACATCTAGCTATAGGACTTATGACGAGCCTATAATACTTTAATGGAGTATCGTACTAGTAGCGTAATAGCTGCCTAGCAGGTGGATGTGAAACGATCTTACGCTAGTAGCGTAATAGCTGCCTAGCGAAGGAAAAACGGCGGGACCGCACTAGTAGCGTAATAGCTGCCTAGTGGAGGAAAAAAACGGCGGGACCACACTAGTAGCGTAATAGCTGCCTAGTGGGTTATGAAGTGAACGATCTCGCACTAATAGCGTAATAGCTACCTAGTGGAGGAAAAAAGGCGAGACCGCACTAGTAGCGTAATAACTGCCTAGCGGGTGTAAAATGAAAGGCGACCGTACTAGTAGCGCAATAGCTGTCTAGCAGGTGTAAAATGAAAGGCGACCGTACTAGTAGCGCAATAGCTGTCTAGCAGGTGTAAAACGAAAAGTCGACCACACTAGTAGCGCAATAGCTGCCTAGCGGGTGTGAAATGCGACCGCACCAGTAGCGTAATAGCTGTCTGGCGGGTGTAAAATGAAAGGCGACCGTACTAGTAACGCAATAGCTGTCTAGCAGGTGTAAAATGAAAGGCGACCGTACTAGTAGCGCAATAGCTGTCTAGCAGGTGTAAAACGAAAAGTCGACCACACTAGTAGCGCAATAGCTGCCTAGCAGGTGTGAAATGCGACCGCACCAGTAGCGCAATAGCTGTCTGGCGGGTGTAAAATGAAAGGCGACCGTACTAGTAGCGCAATAGCTGTCTAGCAGGTGTAAAATGAAAGGCGACCGTACTAGTAGCGCAATAGCTGTCTAACAGGTGTAAAACGAAAAGTCGACCACACTAGTAGCGCAATAGCTGCCTAGCGGGTGTGAAATGCGACCGCACCAGTAGCGCAATAGCTGTCTGGCGGGTGTAAAATGAAAGGCGACCGTACTAGTAGCGCAATAGCTGTCTAGCAGGTGTAAAATGAAAGGCGACCGTACTAGTAGCGCAATAGCTGTCTAGCAGGTGTAAAATGAAAGGCGACCGTACTAGTAGCAATAGCTGTCTAGCAGGTGTAAAACGAAAAGTCGACCACACTAGTAGCGCAATAGCTGCCTAGCGGTGTGTGAAATGCGACCGCACCAGTAGCGCAATAGCTGTCTGAGGGTGTAAAATGAAAGACGACCGTACTAGTAGCGCAGTAGCTGTCTAGCAGGTGTAAAATGAAAGCGACCGTACTAGTAGCGCAATAGCTGTCTAGCAGTGTAAAACGAAAAGTCGACCACACTAGTAGCGCAATAGCTGCCTAGCGGGTGTGAAATGCGACCGCACCAGTAGCGCAATAGCTGTCTGGCGGGTGTAAAATGAAAAAGTGACCGCACTAGTAGCGCAATAGCGCCTAGCGGGTGTGAAGATGTGTAGATAGTGACAAATTTTGTGGGTATATGCAAGTGATATGCGATGTGAGATACCAATGTATTAATTGAATAAACTCCCTGTTTGTGGGTGTAGGTTTTTGTGCGAGCAGATGGCTCTAGAGTTACATCAAAACTTCGGGATGGCTCGGTGGCTCCGGCATGGCTTCAAGGATCTGAGATGGCTCAGCATGCGTTGATGGCTCCGGTATGCACTGATGGCTCCGGTGTGACCAATGGCTCGGGGTGTTGGTGGGTTTGACATGGTTGGTGATTTTGTGGCATTTGGGGCTTTGATTTGCCTTGAGATTTTTTCAAGGTGGTTTAATGGCTCTGATGATGAATTTATTGTTGCTTGACGGGATTTGTTGTGGACTTTGTAGTGAGTGAATGGTTTTTCATGGGTGAACGATGAAATACAGTTGCATGACTTGTTGGAGTTCCCATCATGGTTCCAGGATTTCCATGGATGGCTCCGGGATGACCTTGTGATGATTGAGCATGATGATGTTTTGGTTGGTTCACTTTAATGACACCGAGGGGAAAATGGAAGTTTTCACCTTTGATGTGGTCGCACCCTGAACGGGCTGCCTACGTACTCAATTCCATATTGAGATCAGACCATACGTAGTTCGATAGTTGTGGGCGAGGCTTTGATGATGAATCGGCTCCAGTATGGTTCAGAGGTGGCTCCCGTATGGCTCTCTGGCTCTTGGGATGGCTTCTGGATAGCTCTAGGAATGGTTCCAATGTCTGAGAATGGCTCCCGTATTGTTCTCGAACTGTTGGGGAGGCTCCCGCATGGCTCCAGGAATGCTCTGGAATGGTTTCTGCATGGCTTTCGAATGGCTCTTGTACGATCTCGGTATGGCCTTGGGATGGCTCCAGGTTTGACTTCTTTTGATGGGAATTGAGCTTCAATAACTGCAACTGAAGTCGACTTTCAGCGAGACTAGGCAGAGTACTTACAAATCGGATGCTGATGATGAATTGGTTATGATGCATGCAGATATTAAATGTCGGATACGATGCAAAATGCATATGCAATTTTTGGAGAGAAGGTATGGCCTTATCTTTATTAATATGAGGTTTACGAATATAAGACATCTTTGGTTCGATCTTGAGTGATTGTTCAACTGGAATGCGTGAATCACTTTCCTCTCACGGAGGGATATGGGTCAATCTCTTGTGAGTGTGGTTGTGTGCTAATGGTGTGATGATGCTCTCGATCTCAGTAGAGTAGTATTTTCCTTAGAATTTCTTTCGAGGTTATGAACTTTCTGTTCCTCACAAATTCCTCACCTGCAATGGGGTAGGCGATTATGATTTGGTGGTTCAGTTGAAGAGTCACTCGCACTCTAAAGACCTTGTGAGATTAGGTCACACTCATTCGCTAACGGTCCCTTTGGTATGACGGGACATGTTGATAACAAGTACGAAACTTATGATTCATGTTTCAGATCCGATACTTTCGGTCAACGCTCATCAACTAACGAGTCAGAGGTCTTTTATTGGGTTATAACGGGGCTGAGGGGTATGATGTATGTTACATGGGACTGGGGATTTATTTGGGAATTGTGGAGCTTTTGTGCAATAGAGGACGTGTTTCGCCTTTGCCATGGGTGGAATGATTGGACGGGTTTTGATAACCTTTTATTGGTTTCTATGGGACATCATTGGTCCTTCTGTTTGGATTTCTCCTTCTTGCCTCTTCTGGTTCGATTTGAACTTTCTTCTCATTTTGTTTTTGAACTGCATTTGGCTCATCAACTTTCTCAAGCGTTCTCTGCTTTGTATTTTGGCTTTCAGCTGGAGTTGCATTGACTCATCGATCTTCTTGAACATTTTCGGTGTTCTTTTTTGGTGTTTGGCTTTGGAGTTGCATTGACTCACTGATTTCTTCAAGCATTTCATTTGTTGTTTTTGTGAAGATGGTGGGGGAGAGACCATGGCTCCGGCTCCTTTGAGATCCTCTATTGCAAGGGCAAGTAAGTATATGTACGTGGGTTGGCATGTTGTGGAGTTCACAGAAAAAGGTTTATCGTGAAAGGCTCAGCGGGGCTCACTAAGGGATTATGTACAGGGCAGTCAAGCTTTTTGGTTTTGTGGGGATTTTGATCCTAAGTGCCTCGTCATTCTCATTATTCAATGATTGTTTTCTTACTCTTCTCAAATCTTTGCATGAATCACAGTTCGTATCATGTTTATCGACATTGCTCTCACTATGATTTGTGCCTCTCCATGTGCTGAAGGAATGCACATGTCGCTCGTGGTTTTACCTCAATTGGAACTCTTTACCTTCCCTCATCACTCAATGGATTGTCCAAAACACTCATTTGAAATTCGAAGGAAAATACCGCTCTTTGTACACTACTCACTTTGGTTTGTGGTGCTGATTTTGATTGGACCCTTGAGTTCATTGACGGGTCCAGAGTTTAGTGATTCAAACACTATGTTCAAACAATCAATCAAGCTTTTCACCGAAGACATCGTTTCGATATGGGAGTATGCAAATGCAATTATCTACAATGCAATATGATGTGGTAATATGGAATTACTATGTATAGGATGCATGAAATGATGAGAATGAAAATGACTCATTCGAATTTTGATTCGATTTTTTTGCTTTTTTTTTTGTTTTTTTTTATGGATGCAATGCATGAGTGGTAAGGTTATGACTAGTCTCGCTTGAGCCGAATTCAGCTTGCGGTTCATGAAGCTCATCCCGTCATTGTAAGCCCTGAAGAAGGTCAAGTGTTGGATGTGATGTGAGAGAAGTTGTTTCAAAATGGTATTTGGTCGATGATTGGCTCCTGGGATTTTGGAATTTTAGGGAGTGAAAACTCCCGCATGGTGATCCCATGATATGACAGTGACTGCATTTTTTGGGATTTTTGAAGGTATTTTTTTTATTTTGGATTTTTTGGATGTATGATTTTTTTGGATTTTTGGATGTATGCATTTCTTTTATTTGGGATTTTTTTGGTATATGATTTTTTGGACGTATGATTTATTGGTATATGCTCTTTTGTTGGTGTTAGTCTCTATGTACATGGCATGCCGAATGGGAAGATGCTTGAATCCCTGGTATTTCTTGCCTATCGCTTTGAGGGTCATGCTTTCACTCGTGGGCAAACGCGGTTATTCACCTGCAAACACAGTCATCATAATAGAAAAAGAATATGACAAATGTGAATGTTAGCATTTTGGAAAAAAATGGGATGAATGCTTGTGTGTGATGTGTTGGGAATGCAACATGTGATTATGCAATTTTTCTGAGATGGTGTGATTCATGCATGATTAATGAATATGAATGCCGAAATGGGAAGAAGCAAGTCGTATGTGCTACAAGAAATCAAGTTTTAGAAAAAAGTTTTGAAAATACGTGTTTCGAAGTGGTGGATTTTCTCAATAGGAATTTTGATGCTCGGTCATTCGCAAATAAAATAGGGAGTGGGGACCCTATACACATTGATCTAAATAAATTCAAAGGGAATGTACAACCTATACACAAAGTCTATTCAGAAATTGACAAGAGAGAAAAGAATGCTAGGGGAAAACCTATACATCAATTCTAAAAGTCATTAAATGGGGGAGTTTGAGCTTAAAAACTTCTCCCGAATTCTTCTGCTTCATCTTGAGCTTCTGACGGAGCTCATTCATGTTGGGCTCTGATTGGCACTCATCGTCTTCGGGATTGACCGGCTACTCGCTCGTCTTGGGCTCTTGCAGCGAAGCGGTACTGTGATCAACAAAACGGTTGGTGTTCTTCTGACTCTCAAATTTTGAACTCGAACAATCGTTGCTGGTCTTCATGTCTCGACTCGGGTTGGTGCACCTCTGATTTTGTTCAGACTGCAGTTGTTGATCTTCATGCGCTCCATCTGCTCCGACGAGGGAAATAAGGGGCGTTTTTTGAGAAAGGAAAGGTGAATGATCGAGCACAAGTTCTTTGTGAAAATCCACCACTTATGTGAAAACACGAATGACTAGTACGCTCCACGTAATGACCGCTGCTCTTGAAGGTGGGTTGAACTTCAAAAATAGCGGGTCGCAACATGGGGACTAAATCATTTATTTTGAAATACGTTTATGAAAATCAACTTTGAAAATTGTTTTGAAAAACAAGTTTGAGATAATATCCGTGAAAAATGTTGTTTAAAATTTTTTGTAAAAAGCATGTTTTTGAAATCTGTTTTTGAAATGAAATTTATGAGAAGTATTGTTTGAAAATCATTTATAAACAGTAGATTTTTGAAATTTGTTCTTTGTAAACCGCTTGACAAAGTTTATTTTTTGGAAACTTTGATTGAAATCGATTTTGAAAACTGTTTTGGAAATAACAATTTTGAAATCATTAGAGATGAACGACTTTGAAGATATTTCATTAGAGTGTTTGACATGATTCATTTTTGATTTTGCTCATTTTTAAACGTGATCACACAAATGTAAGTGAAAATAAAAATCGTGGCTGATTTTATGTGGAGCTGAGTGCGAATGATTGGGATAATCACCTTCCAGGTATCAATGCTTCATACACCGGGGGAACCATCGTCCCTTCACTGTTCATCTCTCGGGATTTATCTCTGTTATGCCCTGTGGGGCACGTCATCGAGAAAGACCGGAGTGCTTAAGTTCGAAAGGTCAGGATACCCGAAGCGATACAGTCACATGAGCCACGGTCGGTGATTATCACAACATGCTCACTTTTCGGAAAACTTGGGGAAGTACTGCATGGGGTCAGGTCTCCTGTCGTCTGCATGGTCAGGTGTGTCTAAAGTCTAAATTATTCACTGACTACGTTGTGCCATGTATGGGTATCCGGTAAATACGGGATCCTCTATGGACGTGTAGCGTGACATCAGGCTTTAGAGACACCCGTGGTGCAGAGGACACTTGGAGAACTGAGCCCATGCAATCTTCAGGGTAATGCAAAGGGTGGTCAGACAGGCGGCATACAAGGGGGTGACTACCCATAAACCCATCCTAGACACGGGACTAGGCAGCTGGACACTGAAGGCTCAGAGTTCACTATATGCTGGCTTTGACTCGAAAAGGTAAGCGTTGAAGGATCATGAGTTTTCAAGGCGTAGATACTACGATCATACCGCCTCGTGTGCATAGTCCTTACTACGAAGGGCATCTGCTCATGGGGAATCAATTGTGGAACAATATTTATCCCGACCGCAAATATCAAGGGTGACATAGAGGAATGCATGTCCTAAGCTACCCTATGCACCCACCTCAGGACTATTCCTAACAGTTCAATATCACAACCAAAAAGCGGTAAATAAATGCGCAGGCAAAGAGAGGGAAGAAGTTAGACCCCTAATGGGCCCACCTACCTGAAGTTCCTGCAAGTTAGTCTAGCATAATCACGCAATTATGTAGCAAGCAAAGCGCAGATGGCAAGCAAAGTCAAGTATAAGCTACACACTCTCATCCTAACTATCCTCACCAATCACACTCTGAGTGTGGAGTAGAGTAATCCTAATGGCTTTCGAGATGAATCTCTTGAAGGTTTTGAAAGAAGTGGGGAAATCCTGACAATTTTGAATGGAGTTCAGTCTTCCTTGAGTTTGAGAAAAACTTACTCAAGTTTTCCCCAGCGGAGTCGCCATTCTGTGGAGGGTGATTTTTCGGTATGAGGGGGGGTCTATCTAAATGGTTCTGACTGAGGAGCCTAGATCCTAGAAAATGTCATTCTGTGGAGGGTGAAAACCCGTTATTCTAACATCCCTCAAATACCTACTACATCGTCCGTCTTTCCCAGAAAGCATAAAGGGGAGTGCAAGTATGCACTACACCCGCTCTCGATGGGCTCCACGCGGACTCATGCCCTAAGGGCGGAAATTGACTAGAGTCGCCACCTAGTTTGACCTATGATAACTAGGAAGGAAGATCGGGTTCTAAGAACCGTTAATTGACTCTGATGATTTGTTGCCTATGGAAAGGACTTATCTGATCATACTAGAGATTCTATGTGGGTTCGCACTGGGTTACACCCCTCGGAAGTGGCAACGACCACGACTTCAGATTGGTGCCCGAGGAAACCTCGGTCTCCAATTGTCGGGTTTACCTTCTTTCAAAACCTTATTAAAGAAATTCATTTAAAAGCCAAGGATAAGATTAGGATGAGAAGAGAGAAAGAGAGTGGATGAGGCGAGCTTTTCTACCAAGCTAGCGCCATGAGAAAGAATTGATGAATTCGGATGCGTATAGAATGAAGATCTGGGAAGTCTGAGGTTGAGCGAATAGACAAGACTTAGTGTCTGATGGTTTGAAGTTTGTGGGAGCCAAAGAAGGTTTAAGTGTTTTGAGAGGTATGGAGAACACCTTAGTATGGGAAAAAGGTTTTTTTATTTGGAGTGGGGTCGCACCCTGTGTGGGTTGCCTACGTACTCAACTTCCTGTTGAGATCAGACCTTACGTAGTTCAGAGACCTTTAGGATGGCTGGGCTTTTTGAGGTGATCGAGGGTTAGAAGTGGTTGTTTGGAGAGGAGATAGCTGAGTGCAAAAGGGAATTTTGATTGATGTGGGGTCGCACCCTGCGTGGGTTGCCTACGTACTCAACTCCCTGTTGAGATCAGACCTTACGTAGTTCACTAGTTTTTTTGGGATTTTTGGGTTTTATGAGGTGTTTGAGATTTAGAGGAGTTTTGGGGTTTGAGGGATAAGTCTGTGAGACACTCGAGTCTGTGAGACGTTTGAAACCTTGAGATGTCGAAGTCTGTGAGACGCTCCGGTCTGTGAGACACTCGGGTCTGTGAGACGCTCGGGTCTGTGAGACGCTCGAATCATTAGGATGACAAAGTCGGTGAGATGCTCGGGTCTGTGGGACAATACGGGGTTGTTTGGGGGTGAGATGGCTGAGTGAAAATGGAATTTTGATTGACGTGGGGTCGCACCCTGTGTGGGTTGCCTACGTACTCAACTCCCTGCTGAGATCAGACCTTACGTAGTTCAGAGTTATTTCGGGGATTTGGAAGTTTTGATGTTTGTGGAGCTTGGAGATATTTGAATGTTGTTTGAGATTTGAGAGTTTTTACGGGATGTTTGAATCCTAATGAGATGTTTGAAGTGTGGGATGTTGTAGTCTATGAGACGCTCTGGTCTGTGAGACATTTGAACCCTTGAGATGTCGAAGTCTGTGAGACGCTCGGGTCTGTGAGACATTTGAATCACTGAGTTGACAAATTCTGTGAGACACTCGGGTCTGTGAGACATTTGAATGTGCGGGGGTAATTGGATTTTGAGGAGTTTTGAAGCTTTCAAAGAGCTTGAAGTTGGAATTTGAGATTTACGGAGTTTAAAATTATTTACGATTGAAGTGAATTTTTGAATTGAATCAAAATTTGAAATGGGTTTTCGAAGTGAATGGATTTTCGAAGTGAGTTGGAATTGAATGAATTTTTGAATTGAATGAATTTGAATAAGTTTGGAATTGAATTGAATTTGAATCTGAATTTGGATTTGAATGAGTTAGGAATTGAATTGAATTTGAATCTTGATTTGAATGAGTTTGGAATTGAATTTTTATTGAACTTGGAATTTATTTGCATTGGATCGATTTTCAGACTGGAGTTGAAATAGGATTGAATTGAAGTTGAAATTGGTTTTCTGAATTGTAATTGAATTGTTTTTTGGGCCTCAAAATTGGGCTGAAATGGGCCTCAAAATAAAGCCGAACATGAGATTTGATTTGGGCCGAAAATGAGCCTTGATTGTTGGGCTTGATTTGGATTTCAGGCCTAATTTGGATTTTGGGCCTAGGAATCGGGCCATATTTGAGCCTTAAAACGGGCCTCAAGTTTGGGCCTAGAAAAACGGGCTTCAGGTTTGGGCAGAAAAAATGGGCTTATAAAAATGCGCCAACTGAAATTGGGTTTATTAGGTTAGGCCCAAATGGGTCTATTGGATTGGGCCTTGAAATTGGATTTGATTTTGGGTTGCAACTGAATTTGATTTTGATTTTTGAAATAGAATTTGACCTTTGGATTTTGATTTCATTTTGAATTGAGTCATTGGTTGTGAATTTTATTCTTATCATTATGGATTGTTTGGAAAGTTTTTTTTATTAGGAGAGATGTCACCCACAAACAGGTACTACGACCCTCGGGTACTACGACCTTAATGCGGGTAACATCCATAAATGGTCCTAGAGCTTTTCTAAAGAGGCCCACAGAAAATTTTGGGCCTAACTAGACTTATGAGTCAAGAACAAATGGGTAACCTATGGCTTTTCTAGGGTTACTTATCATAGCCCTGTTGGGCTAGTAACGAAACACCCTGAAATGACATTTGAATTTGGGTTGTATATTGAAACAACCCGAATAGGTCTAGTCCAACAAATCGCCCAAACAACACAAAATGGATGGGTCGGATAAACTGAAACAATGTATACACATCAGGGATAAATGAGTAACATCTGACCAAGACTTATCAAAATCTAAACAAATCTGTACGTGAAGGGATTACTAAATCAAATCAACTAATAACAAAAGAATTACCACAATTACCAATTAGTGTGCGCGCTCATGAAACCAGATTAGCAGATGGAACCAAAGTTATTTGCACTTATACTAAATGTGGAAGAGATACACGTCCATTCGCACAAATATCCATATACACCAAAGTTACTCAGTTATGCTAACCGATTAAAACCAAGATTAAGCAAGTAAAAACCACATTATGTTTTAATCGACAATACTTGGTCAGACAGATAATCCTTTCATAGTTAGACAAAGCAGATGCAAATCAATCTCACAACAAGACTAGTGGAATGATTAAAATTAACAGAAATCAAGCCTGAAGTTAACAGGCTAGGCTGACTCAATGCTCGAATTTTTCAACCGTTTACACGTGCCAAGCTCAATCCGGATTTCAGTGTATGTGGTACCAACCGTCTGCTACGAACATGGTCGATGAAAACACCAGAAGAGCTCATCACATGCAGAGAACAGAACAAACACAAGCAAGCATTAGAAGCAGAAAACTGAAAATTAAATGCATAATCGAATGGAACGTATTTGACATCAGTTCGACTAACAGGTACACTGGATGCTAAACTGGAAATTAAGAAGCGTAATTGCATGGAACGGAAGAATAATCAATGGCAATAAAACCGCAAATGGATAGGATAAGTCTAAGTATGGATTTAGCAGATTTAGCAGGAAGGGCAGGGATGAAACTGCAGTCGACGAGTAAACCAGAATCGAAACCCACGAAGGACCGGTTTGATATGAAGAATTGACAAACATAAACAACAACAACAACAAAAAAATGAACAGATCGGTCCTCTAATTGTTGTACCGAGAATACCATTGACTCGTAGCATTTGAGTCTATGTTCACGTAGGCTTCGAACCCCAATCGGTCGAGTCAAAAGTAGTGAACAAGAGGTGCAGACGAAACAAAGTTGACCCAGATTAGGGTTAGCCTCTGGTGAGCGAGACGCGAAGAACCGAGATGGTCCTCCTCAGTGGCTGCCGAAACAATTTCGAGGCAGAGTGGGAGGCTTGCGACGTGGATAAGGAAAATGAAGGAGGCGCAAAGAAGATATGCTCCGCGGAAACGAGGGAGGCGACTAGTGTGGGATTCGCACGTTGAATGTGGTTTCCTTTGTTCTGGGTTTTTCGGTTTGAAGATGGAGAAGGAGGAAGTTGTGGGGCAGAGATTTTTATTTTTGAAGATGGAGGGGTGTGTGTATGGGAATCGAATGGGATTTCGATGTAGTCGACTGAGGCGGGAGAAACGCGGACGAAGGTGGAGATGGGTTTTTGCTTAACCAGAATCGAACAGAGAGAAATGAGAAGATAGATGACAATCGGATGAATGATAAGGTGCTAGAATGAAGATTGAAGAGAATGAAGGAGGCGAGAGCATGACCGCCATTGTTCAAATTTTTTTAGTCTTGGGATTTCGAAGATCTGGGGAGACCGAAGGAATCGTCGATGGCGTTCTTCATGCTCTGGGTTTGGCTTTTTGCTATTTTTGAGGCTGAAGTTGAACAATGTAATGAAGGAGTAAAACATGAATAAGTTGAATAATATTGGCAAAATCTGGGGATCGGTGGTGTTTTTTTTGTTTCCGGTTTTACAGAGAAAAGAGGTGATCGATGGAGGCCTGGGACGAGGAGTTGAGTTCGTCGATCAGGTTCTTGATTTCTGAAGACGGGAAGATGATCGAGAGAAGGGGATAGAAGAAGGAGGCGGCCACAGTTGCTTCGTTTTTTTAGGGTCTTCGATTCCTTTGCAGATTGAGGAAGAAAGGTGAGGGTGAAGAGAGATTGGGGATTTCTAAGATGGAGGTCGAGAATGGAAGAAGAAGGTCAGGGAAGGAGAAGATGGTGGCGTCGGAAATTACCGCCCTCCTCCCTACAGTAGGGTTTTCTATGTTGTTATATAATAGAATGTTAACGAGCTCCTTGGTAGACAGAGGCCTACTGAGTTTTTGGACTAACAGAGAAAAATGGGCTTCATTTTTTGGTATTGAGACAGGAAGAGCGGATCCAAGAGAATCAGACCACAAGGCCTCATTTGACTGGTTTGTTGGGTGAAAGAGAATAATAAAGTGAAAATGGTGAAATAAGTAGATAGACAAAAGGGACGGGTTTAAAACCGGATGATTGTTGGAAATTCATTTTTGGAAACCGTTTTTTTTATTTCTGAAATGCTTTGAGAAAATGATTTAGGAATTTTGTCATAAAATGACGGTTTCATTTTGGCATGCACATTGATACGTTTTGAGAAAGAAAGGCGATGACCCCTCTTATTTTATTTTTTTACTCGGAATTTGCTTTATGGGGTGAGAATTTTTGGTGTCTACACATACCAATACATGAAATAAGAGCACAAATCCTGCAAGAGAATTATGTAACATACATTATATGGTTACAATGAATAGTAAAGTATACTAATTACTCAAAAACACAAAGAATACACAAGGAATACACCTTAGGACAAGAAAATAACACATGTTATAACCTAACACATGAAACAAGTCCAAAGTGTACAATATGTAAGTCCTTAATATTATAAGGCACAAGATGAAAAAACCAACCCCACAAATATCTCATTGGGGAGGCAGCCACGAATATTCCCAAGCCATCTCTTTAAACTTTGCTTTTGGATAAGAGTGCCCATGACTCAAAAGTCTTACTTTGTCTCTCTCCACTTGGATGACTTAAACAAATATCTCACACTCTCTTCCCTTCCTCCTCTCAAAGATGTCGAGCTACTCCCCATCCTTGGCTGAAAGTGTGCTGCTACTTCTTCCTCAAGCTCCCTCCATTGATGCTCCATGGAAGAACGCAAGTGTTCTTGACAAACACTCCCATAAACACTTGTTTTTCCCTTAAATCTTCTTCTTTCTCCATCAAGAACAACACCACTCTTATTCATCCCTTTTCATTGCCAAAACTCTACTGCTTTGAAGGCAAAAAATCATAAATATACAAAGGAAAGTTTGGCCAAGCTCAACAAAGATAAAGGGTAAGAAAGGTGCTCTAAAACTCTAAGTTTTCCTTACCTTCATTATGGCCAAAAATCCAACTCTTCTTAACTCATTTTTCTTCACTCTTTTCATACAAAAACTTGACTATTGTCAATTTCCATGGATGGCCAAAAATAGCAAGAGTTTTTACTTAAGGTAAGCCTTGAAAATAAGGGTTTTTCATGCTTGATCTATCTTCTAAGCTCTAGATATACCAAAGACCTAACTCCTACCTGTTTTGCTATTCTTGGCCAAAATTTTGTTGTACAAATCAACCTTGAGACTACAAGGTAAATTATACTCCTTAAGGTCTCATTTTGGTGCTTTAAGCCTTAAGATCTTCCGTTGGTTATGTCTAGGAGTCTAAGACCCTAACTTAGCTTCTTTTTCTCTTATTAAACATGCTTGAAATGGGATTTAAACCCCTTGGGTGTTTGGCAGAGAGCAAGGGAAAACAAGGGGGGAAAACTTAAAAATTAACACTAAGGAAGGTATAGTCTTTAACCTAACCTTTGGTGCTTAGAACACTTGTTTAAACCTTGAATATGTAAAAAAAACTTAATGCACACCCTTATATGATTATAGGGCCAAAAATATTGAGGAGAAAACAAGGGCAAAAGCTAGCCTTGGAACTTAAAGGTTAATGTTCAAACCTTGAACTTAATTTGATGTTTTAATTTGTTTTGTGTTGGTATTTTTTTATGGCCAAAATTAAACCTTGGAAAATGGTTTAATTTGAACTAAGAATGATTATAAACCTACATTAAAACATTTGGTTATGTTAGCTAATGACTTAAGGACTTAAATGTCATTCTCACAAAGTTTAAGTGGCTAATATGTAATAATTGAAACTTGGGCAGTAGGGTCTATACTTGACCAAAAATAAAATTGTTTAAATATACATTTTGGTGTATTAAAAGTGTATAATATGACTTAATACTTTGGCCAAAAGTTTGGGCTAGTTTATGAGCATTTTGGTGCTTTAAATGCTCTTCAAAGTTAAGAGTAAATATCTAGTAGTTTGACGGCTGTTTGAATAATTATAAGACTTCAAGAATTTGGTGGGAAAATAGCTAACAAGATTAGGAAGTGTTTGAAGAGAGTTTGGGATAAACTTTGGTTAAAAATGAGTTTAGGAGTTCATGGAATGATTTGGTAATTGATTAAAGAAAGGTTGGTTAATGCAAAGGAAAATAAAAATTGGAGTGTTAAATAGTATTGGGGCCGAAATTTAAGATAAATTTGGGTTAGAGATGAAATACGTAAGTTAAAGTAGATTTAGGAGTAATTTGTAAAGTTTAGAAAACTTAGGGGTCAAAACTGTAATTTCTAAAAAAAATTGGGTGTATGAAGTAAGATTCGGTCAAACCTAGCTAGGATTAGGGTGTTGACCAAAATTAAGAAAGAAATTATTGAAAATACAAGTTAAGTAAGAATTAGAGTACATTTATAAATTTTAGAACTTGTGGGGTAAAACCATAAATTAAGGAAAGTTTGGGTTGTAAATTAAAATGAACATAATGGGTCTGTTTGAGATTTCTGAAAATTGAAGTCTAAATTGGAATTAAAGTGGAGGATTGTAATCAAAAGATAATTGGAATGAGTGGTCATTTGTAAAGTTTAGGAAATTTATGAGGGTCAAACCATAAAGATGAGAAGAGTATGGTCAAAATCAGAATTGGGCAGATTAGGGGTTGTTTGATAGTGTGAAGGATTGAGATTAAAACTTTAAACTAATTAAGTTAGAAGTTGAAGTTACAAGGTAAATATATGATTGTAAGGAAATTGTAAAGTTGGGAAAATGTTTGGTGGCAAAGTGTGGTATTAAATAAAATTGGAGTATGGATGAGTACTATGGGAGTTAAGAGTAAAGTGTGGGATAATATGAGGACTACATAATAATACATTAAGTATAAAGATCTTAATGTATATGTTGAGTTGGGAAGAACTTAAGGAATTTTATAATTCACATGAAATAATAAGAATGATTAGGGAATAAACCTAAGTCAATAATACCAACCGTTACACAAATGGTTATAAGATTGTTAATTAGAGAGGTTATTAAATCTAGTAATTTATAAGGTCCTTAGAAGTGTTTACTATGTTGACCAATGAATATGTTGACCACGTTGACCTAATAAAAATTAAGTTGACCAATTGAGTCAAGTTGACCAACTCATTAAACTACACGGGAAATTATTAGGCCTAAGTCCATTAATACTTAATTAATTAAATTAACACCATATAGTAAATGAAATGTATATGAGTGTACATATGTATAGATATATGCATATGATTAAAGGAGGGAATTGACAAGAGCATAATACTATACTAAAGTTGTATAAGTTATACAACAAGTTAATTATTAACAACGTTGGAGGATAAACTAGCAAATCCTGGATCTGTATACTTTAAGTGAAAACCCGAACAATAACGATTGACAAACATTGGGGTTAATTACAAGGGATTAGTCATTTCAAAAGATACCGAAATGGTTTAATGAATTATAGAGTATTAATACTTAGCATCTTATTCCAGAGCTAAGAGATTAGAGAACGGACGTGGGACTACACGTTTGTCTCCCTCGTCGGTGTATGATATGGCTTCTTATAACCTGTGTGTTACCGAGGTTTACCTCAGCTTGTGTGTTATTTGTATATTTGAATGACCAATAAGATAAATGCATGGAATATGGACTATTTCTTGTTCTATGTTTTTGTTATTTGTCTAACCTTGACCTTCTATGTGATGTACTACTAACTACACAATAGAGTAGACACAAAACACACATACGGAACATATGATTGTGGTTAGAGATTCCAAGAGGAGTACGTATACGAAATACCTTAACAGTCGATAACATTTGAGAACTTCTCACTAACTCCCTGAACATTTAGTCGGCATCCGAAATCGAGATGATCCGAACTAACATACTAGTAGTAGGATGTATGTTCTGAATGTACTTTTAACCAACTTGGTTACTGGGGAGAAAGGAATCCGGGAAGTTCCTGGCCGCGCGGGAAGAGGTATTGGAGGACGGCATCTTCATCGATTCCAAATTCCATAGATCATTGTCTACGGACTTGGTCACCCTGAGTCAAGGTACCGACTCATCTTCCTTAGCTTTACGATCAAGGATGGGGGATTAATCATGGTGCTGATGGATCACCTATATCCCTATAGATATTAAAACTATTAATCATGGTATGGATGGATCACCTATATCCATATAGATAGCGAAATTACTAATCATGGTGCGGATGGATCACCTATATCCATATAGATAGTGGAATAACTAACAGTGGTTATTCAATTGGGGATAATACTCAATTAATAGGGTTTTTACATACTCGCACACAGTTAATAATTAACTAAGACAAGAAACAATCCCCATAATGAGGATGGTATGAGAGTAGACAAACTAAGGTCAAAACCGAGAATCCAATTAAAGTCTCGAGACCTAGGAAATAAAAGAGGAATGACTCATTATATTTGATGTTAATTTGATGTTCTGATCCCTTGGTGATGGATCATCTTGTTGGATTGTATGTTATTACATGCTTGTATGTTGAATGTTTATTATACTTTCAGCATGTTTTTTAAATTAAAATCAATCGCATGTTCACTTGACCAATTAGTTGTGTGTAGCCTGGTAGCTCATGGGTTGCACGTTATCATACTCAGCAAGTTGTGCTGAGCCCGTTGTGGCCTAACCATTTTTCAGGTACACAGCAGAAGATGTTGTTGGAGTGCGGGATTGGGTAGTTAATTGTATACTACCTTCGAGTTTGATATTTTAGGATGCTACTTTTGGTTAACGATTTTGGAATAACTTAGTTGCTCACATGTAATTTGATTAAGAGTTGTATTATTTGAATTAGACTATCTCTCAGTCATCACAACCTTTATTCGTAAATGTATTTGGAAGTCTTGTTGCTCACATGGGTGAGTAACGGCGGTGGCACCCGTGGTTAGGTAATTTGTAATTATTTTCGCTGCATAGTACGAGTTGTTTATGTTAATGATTGGATTAAGACGGGATTACGTAGTAGGGGTGTTACAAATATAGTCGGTCCCTATTGAATAACGACTATATTTCAAAAAAAGTGACCGATCCCGCGCTGGCCCCTGGTCGGGCACAATTACCCGACTTCACGCGGTCCCGGGTCGGTCCCGATGTGATCCGGTCTTTTGGAAAGTAAAACAGATCAAACCACTATTTATTCCGGGATGATCCCAGTCCGGGTGGTCCCGAGCTGACCTGTCCCAGTGGCCACCTCTATCTTCTTGAGCACTAATAGAAGTCCATTGCCATTAAGCACATTCCGCAATGATGAGAAAACGGTAAGGGTTGGGTTGATTTGTATGAACATGCGTGCATCTATGAGACTCTGACCCTACCTATGGGACCGCACTTTATGAAATTTGGGCCATTAGATTTTTGACATAACTTATTGTTGTATTTAGACAATTAGAATAGGTGCTTTTAGTTTATTTCTCCAATACGATGTTATTTCAATCGTTCATTTATCGGTGTAATTAAATATATCTTCTTGCCTATAAATTTAAATTGATTTTTTGTTAAATAATAAAGAACTTAGGGGAGATTCATTCAAGTGAACAACCAAATTTTAATATATTATCAATATTCAAAATAAATATAGTTTTTAAATAGATTTAAAAGTAGGGGGTTGCTATTCGTAGTACAAAATTACTAATCACCACAGTACAAATTTTTTTTAAATCATATTGATGTTGTAAACATGTAATGATGTGTCCCTGTGTTTTTTTTTTCTTCAAAAAATGATATCTGAAAGTAATTTAACCCAAGAAGTTTGTAGTTGATTAGTAGCGAATTTTGCTAGTTACTTTTTTGTTGTAATCAATAGAGAAATCCACACAAATTGTACTAAAGTCTATTACAACAAGTAAAAATAAAAGACAACAAATAGTTCCAAGATGTTACTAAAGTTTATTACATCTAAATCTTAGATGAGAACCACTAGGGTGAACCATGCTGGCGCTGGTAACTATCCCATATGGATAAAGAGCTGAACACATCCTCAAGACCATGAGTTGTAGCCCTTTGTTCATCTTCTGGCATCCCCTGACGATAGTATGACCAGTCCATGCACACGGTTCTCTTGATAGTATGGACGTGCAAGCTCACTTGCCTCAGACAGTAGCTGCAACACACTTGGTCAGGTAAGTACACATAAAAAATAAAAGTGATATTTCATGATGTACTATAAAAATATGACTTACTAGCGCGGGATCCGGAAGATGAACCAATGTGGTCTCATAACTCTCAGGGTTTAGGATCTTCGGATGTGTGTGCTTGGTGTACCAATCTAGGTAGAGTGGGTCACAAGCATGCAATCGCGCAGTTGTACGCTCATACCCTGGAACTAGCACTTTAGGTGTGTTATCCCACACACTATACATGGGGGGGGGGGGGTACACACAGGTGTATGGTTGTTTTTTTCCTCTTTTTTCGGACCTTGAGTTGGGTCTAATAGGAGGTTCAGGGATACCCTGAATGTACCCAAACTGGCGTAGACAACGCCCTGGCATGTACGGCTCATTCAACCCCATAATCTGTATGGTACCTCTGTACCATGTACGTCCTCCATGAACATTAACATTTTCCCGACCGTAGGGCAACCAATCAATCTACAATGTTTGATAGTAAAATATAAACAACAATGAAAGACAAAAATAATAATGGTTCAATTTGTTAGCAACTACAAACACTTACATTAAGAGCAGTCAAAGCATATAGATGCTCACGATAGCCTTGCAGTGAACGATGATCATGAACTTGAGAGTTAGATCTCACCCATCTTAGAGCCCAAGGTCTGTCATCATGAGCACGCCATTCCGGGCTAATCGCTGGTTTTAAAGTAGGGAAGTATGCATAAATTCAGCACTGTGCATATAAAAAACAATAAAATGATTAAGCAGTACCAATTATTAATATCCAATGAGTCATCAGATTCTAGATCCACATTAGGACACATACCTCAAGTAATGTCATACAACCACCTATTCCACTATAGCCGGCACGAGAGGCTATCCCGAGCTGGCGATATAACCATGCAAGAGTACCAGCTCCCCATGCATATTTATTAAGCTTCTTAGCACGTTTCATGGGAGCTACTAACCAAAACAGTTGTGGACTCAGACGACCATGTGATTTTCTAGCTAATATGGTGGTACAGATTAGATGATACAACCAACCACATGCATGCTTCATTAGGTTTTCATGTCCATCCCTACAGTGCTGCAACAAGCCCGCAATGGATACAACACCGGTATTCCATAGTGTTTTTGTCATAGTTTCAACATCTCCCCCAAAATCAAGACACTCAGCCATTACTTCCTTTAGCTCAGGGGTGGACGATTGCCCTAGCAATGGAGGACCAATGATGGGGATTTGCAGTATCATCCACACATCATGCAGGGTAATCGTCATCTCACCGAATGGCATATGGAATGAGTTCGTATCAGGCTGCCACCTCTCCACAAAAGCACTGATGAGAGACATATTGTTGTGTGGCATTGTAATATCATGTAGATGTTGTATACCAGAATACTTAATCATGTTCCTTGCTGTTTTGCTATAAACTTGATCTTTTGGCCAGCTAGTAAGCATCACCTTACGGGATTTGAAACTCAAAACCCCGCGATCCTAGATAATGACCAATATTTAGCACTTACAAAACATAGTGTGATTGCATGATCAAATACAGGAGAAGATAGAGAACATACCTGAGTCGAGGACCATAAGTCAAGCGCTACATGACCCCCGAAGCTAGTGAAACACTAGTGAGTAGTGGACCGCCAGGAACTGGCACCTTTGTCAACTCCAAGAGGTAGGAATCACTGGAACCATCGCTAGCGCTGCTTCCTCGTTAGTGTCATCCTCCTGATCCATGACATCATCATCTTCATCATCCTCTTCCTCATCTACGTCGGGTAAGTCCTCATCATCAGCACCACCACCATCGTCATCAACACGAGGAGAACACTCGATCATCACATGGTCCTCATCAGCACGTGCGCGTGATGGGCGTGGCAGACGTGATGAACTACCACCGCCTGACGTCTGAGCTTCAATCTGGTGGCTTCCTTCGCCCGAGATGTTTTGTAGCTAGGTTGTGCAGTGTTCTTCAGACCAAGCACTACGGATGATGACAACACTGACATGCGTCTCTTCGGTATATGATCGTACATCGCCGAGTCATCCACCGCTTCCCTTGGTAGTGCAGGTATATAAAACGCCAGGTGTTGAAAGATTGACCCGAATGGAACAATGAGTGGCGTGGTGCTTCAATGAGGGGGGCAGGATTACTCGGTCCTTCACCAGGAGCACGTGCACGATGGTACGAGGCCGTCATAGGCTGCTTCATAGTCCGGTTTTTCTTCTTTTTCTTCGTGTATACATGTTGCACTGCTTTTTTCATTCTATCCATCACTGCATATGAATATCACACAGTCATAATTCATTCATAGTATTAAAATTCAACATAAAAAATATTAAAAAAAATATATATGGTAAAGCCCTATTGTTGGGCTCTAGTCAACAATTCAAAAAAAAAAAATCAGGGGCGAGCCGCGCAGGGCTTTAATCCTGCCAGGGAAAGCCGCCGCGCAAGGGCTCTACTATAGCCCAGGTGAGCCGCGCAGGGGCTCTACCTCTGTACCCGTGAGCCGCCCAGCTGCTTGCCCCATTCCAGGTAGAGCTGCGGCAGGGCTCTCCTTAGCCCAGGTCGAGCCGCGACAGTGCTCTACCCCCATTGTTATTTTTTTTCTTCAAAATTTTCATGTTAATTCTGAATTTTCATGCTAGATCTAGCTTAATTGATGTAAATTTCAAAAAAACTAACAGTAAATCCATACTCAGGACACCCAAATCTATAAGTTTGAAAAAAAATTCGAAAAACTCACCGGAAAAATTTCCGGCGGTGGTCCGGCTGGTGGTCGTGGCGGCTCCGGCGGTGGTGCTGGTCTGCAGAGGGGAGAGTAGGAGGGAGAGAGAAGGAAGAGAGATGGATTTAATGTGAGAAATGAAATAGTCTAACTTGTTTCGACTATATATAGTACGAGAGTTTTTACCCAAAATTGGCGTTTTCAACTACGATTCAGTACGACGTTTCTGAAAGTGTAACAATGTTAGTAATTTAATAAAACATAAAGTAAAATGTCATTTACTAATATGGAGTCAAAATTATAACGTTATATTAACGCAATAAAAACGGGTTTAACTTCTTTTATTACAACGAGTGCGTTTTTTACGGTTTACGCTAATGAAATGATTTTTTCAAAAAACAAAATTTACAACACGATAACATTACATGTTTACAACATTAATATGATTTAACAAAAATTTGTACCGCGGTGATTAATAATTTTATACTGCGGATAACAACCCAGTTAAAAGTATTATATATAATTAAAAATAGTGATCATATTTTTTGAGAGTTTAATGGGGAATAATTGTTTTACTATTTAATATTCATAAATATATGTTCTAAAAATATTAAATATTAGACAAATTGTTACTCACTAACTATGCACAAAACTTGTGAATGTTTATAGTCTAGCGGAGCATATTTGCAACATATTTATGGTTGGTGTGAGAACCAGTATATTTCAGTTGTTATGGAACATATTTGTAGTTGTTATAGGAAATGGTGATAGGGAGCCAATTAATGTAGATTATTGGCAACATATTTATTGAAGCTTTAATTTTTTATTTACCAAATGTCATAAATTAGTTAGAGTTATTTAAGTGTTGTTAATTTATCAAATTACATAAGTTTTTATTGAAATTACAACCTACCATTTTTTTTAATTTACAAGGTTGGATATAAATAAACCAAAATTCTTTATAGATTTTTCTACAAAAGTTGAAATACCCTAACCTTTAAAACTTAATTAAATGATCTATTAATGATCTAAGATGATTAATAAACATCTAATTACTATTGGGGAACAATCTAAAAGATCTCAACAAGGCAAAACACGTCTTAAGATCGGTAAAGCAAAAAATGTGCTTTAAGACACCATAAAGGTTGTATGACCCCAAATAGGATCCAAAGTGGATTCCTAAGTATTATAATGAAGCAAGGAAAACACAATAAAACCATTCTCAAGGAGAACTAAGCTCAGGAACACCCTGTGACACAAAAATGTGCGCTAAAACACCTAAAAGCACGTTTTTGTGTGATTGCCTTTTAAATTGATTTTTAATGGGCTTTAAAGATTATAATTACCCTTAAATATGATATTTTATCATATTATATCATATTAGGAATTTAATTCCAGAAATTTACGAATTTTTACAAATTTAATATTAAAATATTAATAAAACCCTAAAGTGGGGCCCGTATGAGTCAAAATTGACCAAGTATGGTCAATGGTCAAATAATGACCCATTTGACCTCAAGGAAATTGGCTGGAAATAAGAGAGGAGACAGCTTACAATCATTATGGGACAAATTGCTACCTAACATTCAATTTGCAATAGTAAAACCTACTTTTTTCAATTATTCAAGCCTTTCCACTCTCTTCTCTTGCTCTTGTCCAATTCCCTTATGCCCAGCCGAGTTCCTCTCCTTCCTTGAAGCTCTCAAGTCTTGTTCTTGAGCATGGAAGGCAAATCTAGCTCCTAAGCTCTTAAGGTAAGTGTTTTAAGGTCATTTTTAGCCCTTTTTCTTCATCTCTTCACTACCTACACCTAGATTTCGTGGCTCATCAATTCCTATGGCTTATTCTCAGTGCTCTAAGGTTAGAACAAGAGCTAAACTTGGTTGAGACAAGTAGAGGGACCAAGGTTACTCAAAATTGCATTTTAAGGTAAAAAACATACCTTAAGCCTCTCCACTCTAAATCCGGTTTTCTTCCTTCAATTTTTATGAGTTTATACACTCATAATCTTCATATTACATGTTCAATCAGTTGGTAGCCATTTGGAGCAAGGGTGACCAAGATCCAAAGGAAATACCCTCTTTTAAGGCATTTTCCAAGGTAAAACCTAATAACAAGGTAGCTTGTTGTGATCTAACTATTTCCTATATCAATATGGTGGATCTAACACCTTGTGGTGTGTTTGGTTCAGGTCGAAAACCACCTAGAACTTCCCTTGCATTTTTAAGGTGATTTTTGCCTTAAATCTTACATTAATTATTCCTTATGGTTAAGCTCAAGCTTGGAGTGTAACCATATCTTGTTTTTGTGTATTAAACATGTCTAAATCATGTGGTGAATTTTCTTACAAGAGGCCGAGTGCATACAAGGAATAACCAAGGTATAAACACCTTAAACTTATGATTTTTATAATTTTTAAGCATATATATATATATGGCCGAGAGTGAAATTACATATATAGGTCATATTGACCTAAAAATGGAAAAAATGGCTAAGATAAATTAAACTAGTCATTTAAGAGATTTAATTAACATAATGGTCAAATTATGACATTATGTGGAAAAATAATTAAACCAAAGTGAGGCCGAGAATATATGCTATATTTTGAGACATTTATTGTGTAATTTATTTTGCAAATTCAAGGTTGTAATAAGGCCATGTCATTAGGCCATTTTATTTAAGTTTATAAGCTTATTAGTTTTATTTTATTTATTCTTATAATTAAAATTGGGGCCAATTCATAATTACTAGGAAATTAGAAAGCGTGGGCTTAATTTAGAGCAATTTAGGGTTTTTAAATGAATTTAATAAAAATTATAACATTTTATAAAGTTTTGGGTCAAAATTGTAAAAATAGAAAAGTATAGGTTATTATTAGTGATTACCGAAAATTGGTTCCCATTTGGTATTAGAAGTCAAAGTTGACTATATAGGAGACTTTGACCAAGTTTGGAAAATTTGAAATTAAAATACTACCTTATATTAAGATAAGTATTAATTTGTAAAAGAATTGAAAGAGATGGGGCTATAATGTAATTTTCGAAAACTTGGGGTACTAAATGGAGTTTAGTTATAAACCTTAGGTTATTAGGAATTTTTAGAAATTTATTTGGTTAAATTTGGAGTTTATATGAGTTATATAAGTATAATATAAGATACTTTATAACATTGTTACAAATGGGTAACAAAGGGGTGAAAACCGAGATTTAAGGAGTATAAGGTTAGGAATAATATTTATAACCTTTTAGTATAGTTTGGTAATTTTTGAAATGATGTATAAGGTTTTAGAAAGATATATGTATAATATATGGTTTAAGGGGATTAGAAAACTATGTATTATAAATTGGGATGGAATTGTGATTTATAGAATTTTAGTGGTGTATAATGGAAACCGAAAATATAAGGGGCTATTTGGTATTTTATAAACAAAATATAACTATAGGTTATAATTGTTTTAAATGACTTAAATGTCATAAGATAGGTTATATAACAATAATATAACATTATGTAAATGTGTGGTGGATTTTGTAAATACTTAAGAAAGATAGGTGCTGTTCGGAAATATTAATATTTTTGGATGAAATTTATAATATGGTTTTCAATGTTATAAGAGTTATAACATTTATAATATAAGAAGTATTCATTAAAAGAATGGATATATATTATATGTAACACCCCAACTACAACAATACACTTAACAACACATTGCAGCGGAATACTCAACTCATAACATCACTTAACTCATTGGTGTTACACGCGTTAGCCACCCACGTGGCTAACAAGGCTAACATACATACATTGTACCGGTCTGATGGACTAAACTCCCGAGCGACTACACATAAATCCCGTTCCATGTCCAACAGTCATTATACACTTACATTACAGCTGTACCGAGTAATTACCAACTAACGCCGATACATTTTCAGTCTTACTACACCTATAATACATCCACAATTCTCATGACTACCACATACAACACTACCCCGTCCTACTCTCGAACGGCTTCCAGTTCCTTGTACCTGAAAAGTATGGGAGCCCCCAAAGGGGGTCAGCACCTTTGCTGGTATGGTAATCCCGCAGCCCGCATGCTACCGGGCCACGCACAACTATTTGTCGTCTTAGCATGCGGTTGATTTATTTCAAACATGCACAAACTCACACACATATCATGCTTATAAGCAACAATCATTAATAGGGCACAAACACAAATTAACACACACACTCAATAACAACACACTTCACTTTATAACATACTCAACTTAATTTCTCTCCTCTGAGAGGATATAACTTTACTTAGGGAATGCCGGGGTGATATAAGCCCGAGCACAACATACATACATTTCCTTTACTTGAGTGGCGGCCTCATATAGGACCGATCACAACATACATAGTTTCCCCCTAACTCCAATAGTGATGAGGTAGGTAAGCCTTGGTTAAGCTTGTGGGTGGTTGTAATTCCCGGAGGAAGAACAACCGTAACATAACAAAGAGGGAGTCGAAGCGAACTTAGGCATCGACACCCTACCAACATTATACATAATTTCCCTCCTAGCCCAATGTGGAGGTCGGGTAGGTAAGCTTTGGCTAGCTAGTGGGAGGTCGAAATCCAATGAAGGAAAACAACCCTAACATAACAGGATGGGAGTTAATTCACATATATATATTAACTCCCAAACAATATGCGCGACCGGAACGACCGGATTCCTCTCCATACATAACATATACTTATTAGTTAAAGGTTCCCTTATGGAACTTATCACATACATACATCACATAGTTTTACTAACGCTGTTAATCACACAAGGGAAATCACATCCCATGTCAACAACACGGATAACAGTATCCAATGACAACAACAACATATCCAACAAGTCACATACATCACTCATAATAACAACATACACTAACGCACTGATAGCCGTAGTTAGAACGTTCCCATGGGTTGGGACGTTTATTCCGAATACCGATCTCTTATGTGAACCTAAAGTCGGTTAACTATTATTTAACACATAACTAAGGTTAAGCGTATCGGAATTAATTACGCCACAATAATGAATTACTGTAAACTCATTTCATGCTTTATCTTGCAAGGTGGCAACCACACAGAAAAACACATTGGCATACAAGCCGGTGTAATCCGGTAGGACACAGGTTGCAAGAAAACCATACCTGTCACCGAAGGTGCACTCTAGTGTGCCATCACATGTTCCTTGAAAATCTTTGAACAACTGGTAACATTATAACTATCTTCATTAATATCGGGGTAATATAATTTTTAACGTCTACTGCACCCATGGTTAACCCCATTCGGTAGTTTTATAACTTTACATTTTTATTAAAACTTTTCACCACTCAATTACCATTATAACTCACTTTATTTACCCTTAACAACCTTATAACATCATCACTTAACAATCCCCATCATTGGGTATCATTTCCTACCCTAAACAAAGTTTTTGCTCAAAATTACACTATGTCCGAACTTGTGTCCGAGCTTCCGAAGTTCGGACGCAAGTCGAGACTCAAATGGGTGAAACTGGCGAATGTCCGAACTTGTGTCCGAGCTTTGAAGTTCGGACACAAGCCGAGGCAAAAATCCAAAGAAAATTCCAACTGTCCGAACTTGTGTCCGAGCTTCGAAGTTCGGACACAAGTCGAGGCCAAAACTGAGGAAAACTTACAGGCGTCCGAACTTGTGTCCGGACATCGAAGGTCGGACACAAGTCGAAGCAAAATAGCCTGGGAAAATTTTCGAGTGTCCGAACTTCCAAGTTCGGACGGAAGTTCGGACACCACTGAAATTTCGAAAAATTTAGAAAACGACGGGGCATGTCCGAACTTCCAAATCCGGACGGAAGTTCGGACGTACCAAAAAATTCAGCCAACAGAGGCAAATTCTACCCAGATTGCACTTCAAAAATCCATACTCCCTCCTTGACATCCCAAGTCATCTAGCACCATTATGCCATGATTTTTGCACTAACCTAACTCCATTATTTATCCACCATTACAAAGCCAACAATCCACACTACTCAACATTAAACATCCCCTTTCAATACCTAAATTCTCTCATCCATAAAACCATCATCAAACACTCATTTTCCATCCAAATTTTGCCATAACCTCCCCATACACCTTATACATCCATCTCATCAATTTACATGCTTTTCATCCCTAATCTAGCCACACCTTTTCAAGGGTCCTAACAGCATATAACAAATCCTCAACACCATCAACAACAACATAATCACCATAAACTCCATAACCACAACATCAATCACAAACTCAAAACAATTGGCTCTTAAGGCCCTCAACTCGACATTAATTCACAACCTCTTCTAACATCAACTAAACACATTACAACATAGTTTTCAATCCATACATTTGGGTTCATTAATTTGTTTACCCATCCCAAACAACTTAAACAATTACAACAAGGTTTAAGGTAGTTTTTTTACCTTAATTGCACAAGTCCCTTAATTCACCTCTTGCTCCTCATCTCCTCCAAAAATCGGTCCAGAAGGTATGGAGTTTCCAAACTCCATCCCAACATCCAAGAACACAAAAAACATATTTAATTAATTCTCTAAACCCTTAGAATTTCAATTCGATAGAAGAGGCTAGAACACAAGTTAGGGTTTACCTTTTTGGAAGCTTTTAAAGGGATTCTCACCCTTGAATCAAGAAGGAAACTACTCCACCATTGAAGGGTCAATTTGGAGCTCAAGAACAAGGAGAAAACAAGGTATCAAAAATGGTGAAAAATTGATTACACCAAGAGATGAAGAAAAATGACTCTCTCTTGGAAATTTTTACCTTAGAAGAAAGAGGAGACTCCAAGCTTCTCTTTGGTGCCATTTCTCTTCAAATGGGAAAAACCCATGGAGGTCAACTTCATCCTTTTGGATTTTGAAAAGAGAGGAGATATAGAGGATGATGAGAGGAAGAAGAATAGTAATTTTTTTGATTTGGAGCTCAAATGGAGCTTGAACATGGAGGGGAAATGGAGGAAGCCATTGTGGCTTGTGGAGGAGAACTCCATCGGCAGAGAGGGAGGAAAGGAACGGCTAGGAGAGAAAAGAGAGGAAAGAGAGGAAGAGAGAAGAGGGAAAAAGAAAATAAGGAGGAGAGAGATGGGTGAGGGGTATTTGTGGTTGTGCCCTTTGTTATTTTGGCTCTCTCTTGACTCTTAATTACTAACTATCATGTGTGGGTGGGCTGTTTACATTAATAAAACCGGCCCACTGATATAACACGCTGGAGCGTTTTTCGTCTTTTAACAGAAAACGCTCGTTTATTTACCCGGTTTAGTACATTCACTACCGGGACCGTTTTCCGGAATTTCCTCATTCCTTAAATTTTAATGGTTAATAAACTCCCATTAATGTTTAATTAATGGTTACACAATCAACTATTATTTTTACTGGGTCGTTTAATTGTTTAAGGTCACGTTTCCGGTTTTCTCGAAGAACGCGCCTTAGACTCCGTTGCGTTTTAAGCATTGTTTGGATCCGTTTTCTTCGAAATTTTCCCACATGTTATTAATGTGTAATTAAGGTATAAAATAATATTTATAAACCCTTACGAAGGGTTATGTACCTCCTAAATAATTACATACGTATTTTTGTCTTTTCTCGTTTTTATTGACTTTTACGCATTTTCTTTTTCTTTTTGGTTTTCATTTGTTCACCAATTATCTTAAGGACTTAATTGCCTTAGAAAATTATAATTACAATAATTAATTAACACATTAAGGTTTGGGTATTTCATTATAAGACTTACCATGTAATGAATAGTTCCATAATACATGTATAAAATAAATATATGTTTATGGTGACATGGTTTAATAACTATAAATTATCATAATTAAAATGATAATAGATGAAGAGGAAAGGATTATAAACATTGGATAGGGATTTTAATGTTAGAAGTTTACATTGGATAATAAGGATTTATATGATTCAAAAGTATTGTTTGCGTACGAATTATACCACATTGGAAAAAAAAAAGAGACAAACCTTAGAAGAATAAATACTAAGGTGAGATGTATAGTGCATGACAAAGAATCATACATGCAATAAAGAAACACTATACGATATACGAATATACATCAAGTTACATGCGATAACAAAGTTCAACAATAAATATATTAATATACAACAAGACTACGCATGTAATAAAACGTTACCAATCTCGAGTTAAGCTGAAAACCCGACAAACATTGACAGTTTATAACGGGGGATTAACCGGGAGGTATTAGTGACGGTACGGGGTACCGTAGAGTTTACTGTTATACGGGATGCTAATCAGTAGCATTATGTGTTGTTTAGACTGCTAGAGACGACACCGGAGCATAGGACCTTGCTGATTCATACTCCACCGTAATACAATCCGGGTGAACGGTATGTTATTTATGTGGCTTGATTGTCTCTGAGGATTTCCTCAGTTCAGACATTGTGTGAAAATCTGTGATAAGATTGAATGTCTGCTTGTGAATTAATATGCTTGAGTTGCGTATTAATGCTGCTTTATTATTACTGTTGTGCGATAACAGTACCGTTCGTATATATGAACATATTATAAACGAACTAGCGGCAATGATGCTATCTTATATGTGTAATATAAGGAACGTAAGTAAACGTTGTAGCATTAGGATAATAAGATATATAAATATCTGAGACTTATATACGGAGCATTGGCCTCTTTAACGCCGCTCTCGTATCTAGCACTGGATCCCGAGTCGACATACTCAGGATTGGACTACGACCTTGGTCTGCTGTGTTAGAAAAAAAAGAATAGTAACGATGCGATGGTATAGATAAGTTTATCAAGGATGTGGCTCTTGCTGTGAACTGTGATCCATTAACGATACTAGGACACCGTGTGGTAGCCGTAAGTATCTGGATAAATTTCCAACGAACTACAGATTGTTCGTAGGACGGAGACTCTACCGCTGGAGTGGCTATTGCCGTGGGTGACCCGCCATAAGAGATGGGTAACTTAGAGACACGTCGTTCTAACGAGACGTTGTCATTAGACTGACTGAATCTATTACGACTATATACATACTAACTTACGTACTATATTACTGGCGAACATTATTTGGGCTTGCATGCCAAGACGAGAGTTCATACTCGTTTATATTCTCGTTACTTCGCCTTGTTGTTCATTGGTTGTGCTTTGTGGTTATGTGTGGTATGTTGGTGGATTTGTTTGAACGAGCCATTGTGCTCATATTGTGTGTTGTGAACTGGTTGTGTCGAGTCACCGTACTCATGTGTGGATTGTGGTTGGGTGTTTGGTCGAGTGAGTCGCTGAACTCAATTATGAATTATTAAGTGTTTGTTGAATGGAGTCTCTGTACTCATATAAGCGCTGTAAACGCTTTCAGTGGTTTATTACGATGCGATGTGTGAAGCCGGGGGCTTGTTTGTTATTTGAGATTACTGCAATATATATTGTTGTTTTACAGTTTCAACATTGAACTATTTGTATGGAAACGAATTGCATGCTCTCGACCAAATAACTGAATGGTCCGAGGGTGCATGACAGTCAGGTAATAACATACTCAGCAGGGGCTGATTCCATACCACAAACTACCATTTTTGCAGGTATGCAACTTCCGGTGTCGGCAAAGAGAGTGACGCGCTGGGTAGTTTGATTACAGTTATTTAAACATGCACTGTTGCATTTTAATACGAACCTAGAAACATGTATAGGTTTTGGATACGTAGAAAGCTCACTGTGAATGTATTTTATATTGGTTTTGGGAGTTTAGATCTATCTCTTGTTGTCACTGCGAGAAAATGTTTCGTATTTAAGAGCTTATCAGGAAGCACGTTATTACTCGTATGGGCGAGCAAGAACGGTGACACCAGTAGTCAATTGTTGAGATTACCGCTGCGATTATATTGTTAAGTAAGATGATTAGGAGCCGAATAGAGTAGGGGTGTTACAAAAGTGGTATCAGAGCGGAGTACCGCTCTGATGACAAGAGATAGTAGGATTTATACAGTGAGCATAGGTTTTGGGAATACGGGAAACGTTGTGAGGATACGTGACCTTGCGGGGTTGATGCAGTGCTTAAAGCTTGCACACCATAGCCGTGGAGGCACTTCAATAATAAATGACCGAGACTACGGTATTAGACCAAGTAAAGGTCTAACCCGTCCTCTTGACTTATGTCAGAGAGAGGTCAGGGTAACAGTACTAAGGAAGAACACGGAGCAGCGGAAGGTGGTGAAGGTCCAGCAACCCCAAGTAACGCGAAGATGGTATGAACCGCTCGCACTCGATGGGAAGCATCCCGGGAAATTTGCAATGGTACCCCACCCCCGCAGCCCGTAACTCGAGTGCTATCTAGTGAGATAATGAAATGAGAAACACCACGGAGATAACTCTCCTGATCGGAAAGACCCGATGTGGATGCTAAAAGGATTATGTTAAAGGTAGAAAATAAGACTTTGTGTTTTTGTGTAATGTTTAGGACCGGGGGTCCTGGTAATGACGTAATGTCTACCATACGAGGCTGAGATAAATAATAGACCGAGTTTGAGGAGAAACTCCCTGTAGGACTAATGGGGCTAGCTTGCTATAAGCAAGCAACCCTGTCTTACATCCAGGAAGCACCGATGGTGCGCTTGGGGAGAAAAGAGGTAGAAACGGCGAGTAATGATTAGTTATGATATATGTAACGGAAGGAATTACCTTTAGAAGTCTCACCCGAAGCGAGTAACTCTAAAACCATGCAACACTGAAGGTTCAAGATGGCCCGATGTGCATGAGGAGAGATCATGAGAACTGTAGAAACAAGAACTCGCTAAGTTGCTATCATGCAACCCTCGTGAGGAAAGTAAGAACTTACTACCACGGTAAACTTGTGGGAACAAGTGCGGGAGTGAGACTGTATTAATTTGAACAAGAACTTTTGACCAGAACAGGAACCCGATTAGGGAATACACTGCACTGACACACCGTACTGGTGGCTCAGTCTGCATGGTGCGCTTGCCACTGCAAGTGCCACATTAACCAAAGCATTAAAATTCAACCTGCCTTGCGCACTTGCTACAGCAAGTGCAGCGACGGTAAACTAACCCTAAAGGACGTGGTGGTCCAGGCAGTTACCAATAAACACTAAATCTTATGTAAGTCCGTAATGCAATAAAGCAGGACACAACCTTCTTAAGGGCAGGGGTACGAAACCCTTGGGTTTGAGGTCGATAAAACCTCGAGAAGACCTAGCCGGTCTGACCATTAACCTGAAAATAATACACCATTTAGTAGAATATTAAAAGGGGAGTAAATGAGAATAACAATAATTAGTGCCTACAAGTCTAACCCCAGTGCCGGTATGGACATTAAACGTCAATCATTACCGGTGGGGAGTGACGGGTCTTCAGGACCAGTATAACCATATTTAGAGAGTGCGTGACACTCGTGGTTAAACCACTACCATCGAACATTGCCAGAGGGCAAGAAGTGAGCTATATGAGTCAGGACCTTAAAAAAAATAATAATTAATAGGCAGATGTGAACGTGCAATAAAAAGGGGCCGATGTAATGCCCGCACCGCACACACCGAAGGTGTTGTGATCCATTATGCTGCTAGACTCCCGTATGGAGGGCAGCGGATATAAACAAAAAAGTGAAAATTGCCTGATGACGGAAGATACCGTTACCTCAAAGAGGATGGAGGAAATATGAGTTGAATAAGAGTAAGGACCACGCAATGAAGTGGAATGATTAGCGGAAACCACTAAGTTGTGGGTATCCAATTGTAACCTCAGGAGAAAGTATTAGAACCAACTAGGAATAAATTAAATAACAAGACTAACAATCATTTAACTATCAGAATAAGTATTGAGTCTGAATATCGTATGGCATAGACCTACAGAGGGATACCTTAATACCACCAAAGTGACCCAAAACTAGGGGAACAAGGGTGATGAATCACAAGTACTGATTAATATCAGACTAACGGGACTACCATAAGACAGGGGAAACACGAGGTGTCAACCTTTATCATGGAGTCCGAACTACACCATGGGGTGTAACCCAATAGATTAGGTGGAATTCGAATACTGAAAACTCATATCTGAAGGCGTTAACAGCCTAGGAGTGAACGGGAGAGAAATAAGCAGTTACTGATCCCCACTCACAAATACCAGAGGACGAGCATGTGGAAATCAGAATTAGAGCGATAAGTCGCAAACACCTATCTTGGAGAAAGTAAAGGAAATACACATAAAAAAAACCATAGAACCTAATATTAGGGCCATTCTGACATTAAAGGTTAAGAATTGGCAGCTTAGCTACTCAAACATAAATTACCGAGACTAAGAGTACGATAATCACCGGGTATGAACGCTACGAGTGCACTAAACGAGACATGGGACGACCGCACTCCTAGGAGCTTGTGGGCCTGACAAACTATACTAAGTTAGTTGGGTAAGTAGTAATGTATCAGTATGGTACCCCATGCATGTAAACGAGTAGTGTAAGGACCCAGGAGATAATCAACTCTGTGTCTAAGTCAGCGAATGGAACCCTGACTAGGTAAACCATGTAACGACGAGAGAGATCTTAGCCAAATTAGCAAGGTTAGGAAAATCAAGGATAGCTTAATAATAAAGTGACATAAGGCCGCAACTCCACAGTGGAGGAGTCAGAACATAAGTTTTACGGATTTTGGTAAACGAGGAAACTAAGGCCAATTTAATGGTAATGGCAAGTTGAACTCATGACTGAGAAAAGGAATTGTGGTATTTAAGGAAGTTATATTAGAGAAACCTTTGTGATAATAGATGCTACCCAAAAGGGGGCACAGAGAGAGTTATACCACGCGCTGAGGGCGCTGCGATGATGTCGCATTAAATAATAATAACCACAATCAATCCATAAACGTTAGTATGTTAGTACCAATTAGGTTTGAACAGAAAATGAATACCAAGCTAAAACCACAGTCGTATTGTATGTTTACAACAGATGAAGGGCAAAGGCGAGCATTACAAGAGATACTCTAAGCTGGAGATTAGATACTCCATGCAAACCGCAATGGCGGATAACCGTCCAATCGACTGGTACATGGTGCGCAACAAGCGACCATTATAATAACTGTTAACCGAATTATGCAGGTGAGAATCAGAAGGTGGAAGATCAGATAAACAAATGGATTCCCCTAATGGAGAAGAGGGATGAACCATATATGCGGATACTAAAATACCAACACACGAGGGATACGAGTTCACACTAGCAAAAGCGGACCTACAAGGTACCCAAAGAACGAACTCATTCCAGAGGGAAATAACTTGGAGTCATGAGGCGCCAGTTAGATGCGCATATCAGACTCGTCTTGATATTTTAGAGACAACTGATGTAAGCACTAGATGCTAGAGCATAGCTCGACAACACTTATACCGAAGGTTAGTTCGGTAGGGTGGCATGAACTCATGGGAATATACCTTGAGCATGTATAGAATTCAGGAGGATTGAATAGAATGGCTAGTCGAAATAATAAGCGTGTGTGACTAACGATACCACACAGTCAAATAAATTACTCCATCCCATAATTATGGAAGACCGTGTAGAAAACACCGTCACATGGAGTTGAAATCGACATAAAACTACTACCTAAGAGGGGTAAACTAACCATAAGGTAGTTGGGCATACTGCTTGCGGAGCGAGTGGGCCCATATTGCTTAGGTTTGACGTACCTAGCGGGTTAGGGGAAACAAATGACGTGTTTACATCTCCCGATCAAACCGTATATGAATATACATACACCTAACCAAGATAGACAGTATAACCTGAGGGGCTAAAGCCCGACCCCATAAAAAAAAGGGTAATGAAATATGTAGCACATTGGTGCACGAATAATCCCACTGGAAGGGAACATCTTGAACTTATTTCTTCACGATGATATATTCGTAGATTACGTGGGCGTAATCATTTTAAAGGGGGGTAGAGCGATTAAATTATACCGTACGTAGGAGTACGTAGCGCATGGTACACATGCTGCAAACTATTATTGTACGTAGAGTATTATGACTGTGTTATATTACTTGAGGTAATATTGTGATGTATTATGTGTATGAATATATATATTTTAGTTCGCATCCCTGTGGCGAATAGGAAAAGGAGAACAGATAGAGTGTTTCTTATCCTAATTCCGATTATTTATGCAAACGTTGCGAACACTAAACACATAAACGCCTAACTTGTTAGCTCCGGTTGAGAGTTCAAGTAGGTTTATCTGGTAGCTTCGGTGGGAGATGGCAAACAGAAGGAGTAGAAAGCTCCATACTATATGATTTGTGACTCGGTATGAAACCGATTATTGGAATGCGATGAGTGAGTCGGCATGAGACCGATGTATAACCTAGTGGAGGTAAAACCTCTAGGAATTGTATGAATAATTATAAGTCGAGTGAACTTGGTACTTGGTTAGAATACATGATCCTATATGACGGTGATTAGATTAATTATACTAGTTGACTTGTGTATCTATAGAACACAAGGTGGCAAATATCAAGAGGAAACAAGATTAGAAATGAATAAACAATTGATTGATTGAAATTGACGTGGGAAGTTGAACTTGATCCTGGTCCGATCAAGGGAACCGAACACAAATTGAGGTGAGAGATAGTTCAACACTGACGCTGACCACGTCGGGGTTGAATGATTCTCGAAACTTCCTACAAGTGGACACAGATATGAATAGAAATTGGAATTTAGGGCGTCACTCGAAGAGCCGTGGACCGTGGAGCCCTTCGTCATTAGACCGGTGTGTCTGCGAGTGACATCACCCAGAGAGCCGTGGACCGCAGAGCCCTTTGTCATTAGACCGGTGTTGTCCGCCGGGTAGTAGACGTTGGCTGGGGTTGGGGATCGTCAAGTCCTGGTCTTTAAGACTGCTTCCCTGTGAACTGTCAACGTTAACTATATGTGCACGCATACATGTGGAATGATGTGTGGGTATCCTCGCGAGATACTAACATGTAGATAGGGATGCGTGGAGTATCCCTTGCAAACACCTTTGAGTACTTTATGAGTTTGCACACTTTGTCTAGTGCTGTGTACCATGAGTTTTTGCACCTTGTCTAGTGCTGTGTACTATGAGTTTTTTGCACTGGTTGAATATATAAATAGTACCGCTGAGTACTTTTGTGGATGAATTGGATGTGCACCTTGTTTAGTGCTATGAAACGAATGAGCTTATACCATGAGTTTGACTACTTGATATATGCTGTATGTATAGACTAGGTCTGAACCTAGTGGGAGTTACTCCCTAGCAATGGACTGTTTGGTTACTTAGTGGAACTTGATTCCTTAGGTGAACTGTAGAGGATTAAGGACTTCGGGACGAAGCCTTTTTAAGGGGGTAGACTGAAATACCCCTAACCTTTAAAATTAATTAAATGATCTATTAATGATCTAAGATGATTAATACATCTAATTACTATTGGGGAACAATCTAAAAGATCTCAACAAGGCAAAACACGCCTTAAGATCGGTAAAGCCAAAAATGTGCTTTAAGACACCATAAAGGTTGTATGACCCAAATAGGATCCAAGTGGATTCCTAAGTATTATAATGAAGCAAGGAACACAATAAAACCATTCTCAAGGAGAACTAAGCTCAGGAACACCCTGTGACACAAAAATGTGCGCTAAAACACCTTAAAGCACGTTTTTGTGAGATTGCCTTTTAAATTGATTTTTAATGGGCTTAAAGATTATAATTACCCTTAAATATGATATTTTATCATATTATATCATATTAGGAATTTAATTCCAGAAATTTACGAATTTTTACAAATTTAATATTAAAATATTAATAAAACCCTAAAGTGGGGCCCGCATGAGTCAAAATTGACCAAGTATGGTCAATGGTCAATAATGACCCATTTGACCCATGGAAATCGGCTGGCAATAAGAGAGGAGACAGCTTACAATCATTATGGGACAAATTGCTACCTAATATTCAATTTGCAATAGTAAAACCTACTTTTTTCAATTATTCAACCTTTCACTCTCTTCTCTTGCTCTTGTCCGATTCCCTCTGCCCAGCCGAGTCCCTCTCCTTCCTTGAAGCTCTCAAGCTGGTTCTTGAGCATGGAAGGCAATCTAGCTCCTAAGCTCTTAAGGTAAGTGTTTTAAGGTCATTTTTAGCCCTTTTTCTTCATCTCTTCACTACCTACACCTAGATTTCGTGGCTCATCAATTCCTATGGCTTATTCTCAGTGTTCTAAGGTTAGAACAAGAGCTAAACTCGGTTGAGACAAGTAGAGGGACCAAGGTTGCTCAAAATTGCATTTTAAGGTAAAAACATACCTTAAGCCTCTCCACTCTACATCCGGTTTTCTTCCTTCAATTTTTATGAGTTTATACACTCATAATCTTCATATTTACATGTTCATTCAGTTGGTTAGCCATTTGGAGCAAGGGTGACCAAGATCCAAAGGAATACCCTCTTTTAAGGCATTTTTCCAAGGTAAAACCTAATAACAAGGTAGCTTGTTGTGATCTAACTATTTCCTATGTCAATATGGTGGATCTAACACCTTGTGGTGTGTTTGGTTCAGGTCGAAACCACCTAGAACTTCCCTTGCATTTTTAAGGTGATTTTTGCCTTAAATCTTACATTAATTATTCCTTATGGTTAAGCTCAAGCTTGGAGTGTAACCATATCTTGTTTTTGTGTATTAAACATGTCTAAATCATGTGGTGAATTTTCCTACAAGAGGCCGAGTGCATACAAGGAATAACCAAGGTATAAACACCTTAAACTTATGATTTTTATAATTTTTAAGCATATATATATATATATACATATATATATATATATATACATATATGGAGAGTGAATTACATATATGGGTCATATTGACCTAAAAATGGAAAAAAAGGCTAAGATAAATTAAGCTAGTCATTTAAGAGATTTAATTAACATAATGGTCAAATTATGACATTATGTGGAAAAATAATTAAACCAAAGTGAGGCCGAGATATATGCTATATTTTGAGACATTTATTGTGTAATTTATTTTGCAAATTCAAGGTTGTAATAAGGCCATGTCATTAGGCCATTTTAATTTAAGTTTATAAGCTTATTTAGTTTTATTTATGCTTATAATTAAAATTGGGGCCAATTCGTAATTACTAGGAAATTAGAAAGCCGTGGGCTTAATTTAGAGCAATTTAGGGTTTTTAAATGAATTTAATAAAAATTATAACATTTTATAAAGTTTTGGGTCAAAATTGTAAAAATAGAAAAGTATAGGTTATTATTAGTGATTACCGAAAAATTGGTTCCCATTTGGTATTAGAAGTCAAAGTTGACTATATAGGAGACTTTGACCAAGTTTGGAAAATTTAAGAAATTAAAATACTACCTTATATTAAGATAAGTATTAATTTGTAAAAGATTTAAAAGAGAATGGGTCTATAATGTATTTCCGAAAACTTGGGGTCCTAAATGGAGTTAAATTAAACCTTAGGTTATTAGGAATTTTTAGAATTGATTTGGTAAATTTGGAGTTTATATGAGTTATATAAGTATAATATAAGATACTTTATAACATTGTTACAAATGGGTAACAACGGGGTGAAAACCGAGATTTAAAGGAGTATAAGGTTAGGAATATAGTTATAACCTTTTAGTATAGTTTGGTAATTTTTAAATGATGTATAAGGTTGTAGAAAGATATATGTATAATATATGGTTTAAGGGGATTAGAAAACTATGTATTATAAATTGGGATGGAATTGTGATTTATAGAATTTTAGTGGTGTCTAATGGAAACCGAAAATATAAGGGCTATTTGGTATTTTATAAACAAATATAACTATAGGTTATAATTTTTTTAAATGACTTAAATGTCATAAGATAGGTTATATAACAATATATAACATTATGTAAATGTGTGGTGGATTTTGTAAATACTTAAGAAAGATGGTTGCTGTTCGGAAATATTAATATTTTGGATGAAATTATAATATGGTTTTCAATGTTATAGAGTTATAACATTTATAATATAAGAAGTATTCATTAAAAAGAATGGATATATATTATAGACTTCCATGGAATGAATAGTTCCATAATACATGTATATAATAAATATATGTTATGGTGACATGGTTTAATAACTATAAATTATCATAATTAAAATGATAATAGATGAAGAGGAAGGAATTATAAACATTGGATATGGGATTTTAATGTTAAGAAGTTTACATGGGATAATAAGGATTTATATGATTCAAAAGTATTGTTTTGCGTACGAATTATACCACATTGAAAAAAAAAAGACAAACCTTAGAAGAATAAATACTAAGGTGAGATGTATAGTGCATGACAAAGAATCATACGCCAATAAAGAAACAAACTATACGCTATACGAATATACATCAAGTTCATGCGATAACAAAGTTCAACAATAGTATATTATATACAAGGCAAGACTACGCATGTAATAAACGTTACCAATCTCGAGTTAAGCTGAAAACCCGACAAACATGACAGTTTATAACGGGGGATTAACCGGGAGGTATTAGTGACGGTACGGGGTACCATAGAGTTGGTACTGTTATACGGGATGCTAATCAGTAGCATTATGTGTGTTTAGACTGCTAGAGACGACACACGGAGCATAGGACCTTGCTGATCATACTCCACCGTAATACAATCCGGGTGAACGGTATGTTATTTATGTGGCTTGATTGTCTCTGAGGATTTCCTCAGTTCAGACATTGTGTGAAAATCGTGATAAGATTGAATGTCTGCTTGTGTGAATCAATATACTTGAGTTGTGTATTATGCTATGCTGCTTTATATTCTGTTGTGCGATAACAGTACCGTCGTATATATGAACATATTATAAAACGAACTAGCAGCAATGATGCTATCTTATATGTGTAATATAAGGAACGTAAGTAAAACGTTGTAGCATTAGGATAATAAGATATATAAAATATCTGAGACTTATATACGGAGCATTGGCCTCTTTAACGCCGCCTCGTATCTAGCACTGGATCCCGAGTCGACATACTCAGGATTGGACTACGACCTTGGTCTGCTGTGTTAGAAAAAAAAGAATAGTAAAGCGATGCGATGGTATAGAAGTTTATCAAGGATGTGGCTCTTGCTGTGAACTGTGATCCATTAACGATACTAGGACACCGTGTGGTAGCCGTAAGTATCTGGATAAATTTCCAACGAACTACAGATTGTTCGTAGAACGGAGACTCTACCGTGGAGTGGCTATTGCCGTGGTGACCCGCCATAAGAGATGGTAACTTAGAGACACGTCGTTCTAACGAGATGTTGTCATTAGACATGACTGAACAATTACGAACGACTATATTAACTCGTACATTAGGCGAACTTATTTGGGCTGGCATGCCAAAGACGAGTTTCATACTCGTTTTATAATTCTCGTTACTTCGCCTTGTTGTTTTTTTTTTGTTGCTTTGTGGTTATGTGTGGTATGTTGGTGATTTGTTTGAACGAGCCATTGTGCTCATATTGTGTGTTGTGAACTGGTTGTGTCGAGTCACCGTACTCATTGTGGATTGTGGTTGGGTGTTGGTCGAGTGAGTCGCTGAACTCAATTATGAATTATTAAGTGTTTGTTGGAATGGAGTCTCTGTACTCATATAAGCGCTGTAAACGCTTTCAGTGGTTTATTACGATGCGAAGTGTGAAGCCGGGGGCTTGTTTGTTATTTGAGATTACTGCAAATAATATTGTTGTTTTACAGTTTCAACATTGAACTATTTGTATGGAAACGAATTACATGCTCTCGACCAAATAACTGAATGGTCCGAGGGTGCATGACAGTCAGGTAATAACATACTCAGCAGGGCTGATTTCCATACCACAAAACTACCATTTTTGCAGTATGCAACTTCTGGTATCGGCAAAGAGTGACGCGCTGGGTAGTTTGATTACAGTTATTTAAACATGCACTGTTGCATTTTAATACGAACATAGAAACATGTATAGGTTTGATACGTAGAAAGCTCACTGTGAATGTATTTTATATTGTTTTGGGAGTTAGATCTATCTCTTGTTGTCACTGTGAGAAAATGTTTCGTATTTAAGAGCTTATCAGGAAGCACGTTATTACTCGTATGGGCGAGCAAGAACGGTGACACCAGTAGTCATTGTTGAGATTACCGCTGCGATTACATTGTTAGGAAGATGATTAGGAGCCGATAGAGTAGGGGTGTTACAAAAGTAGTCATAACAAATATTGTAATTGCTTAATAAATAATTATTCGTGCATATATTAAATTGGTAAATCATGCATTTTTTTCTTTTACTCAAGTTGACATTAGAAAAAAAAACAAAGGATATAACTATATAAATAAATAGCAAGCTACTGTGATTATTTTCTACAATGACATAAATAGATAATAAACAAACTAATATCTAAGTTTGGTTTTTGAAAAACAAAACCTAAGTTATCATATGTGTCATACATTTAGCGATGTCAATTTTTGTTCAAGATGTTAGTATTATATGATCATCTGCTAATACATATTAATCATCCATTTAGTATTTTCGAAAATGAAATGTTAAAAACAAACCTTAATATCAATGGTAACAAAACATATACTATTCTATAATAAATGGCATGCTATATAAATGTGTAACTTAACACCTTATAGAAGTGTAAGCCAACATATATCCATATTTGTAACACCCCTACTTAAATGCATCATAATTACCATCTAATCGTCGTATTTAAATAAATAAACCGCAGCGGAAATAAAGGTTATTGCAAACTAATGCTCTCACTCTTCCATACGAGTGATAAAGCTTCCAACTTAAAACCGAAATAAATGTGAAACGTTCCCACAGTGATAACGAGAGATAGATAGTAGTTTACAGTTCTAATACAATCCATAATAATCCCCGTACACGTGAGCATTTATGAATATAATACACCTCGGTTTACAAAAACCCGAGTATAAAAATCAAGCGTATATGATAATCCTCAAAAGTATATCGCTACCATAATGTCTGCACCTCTGCAACAACAATTAGCTACGAACCTGTAGAATATTGTTGTATTGTATAGAATCATCCCTGCTGAATATGTTATTACATGACCGTCATGTCCCCTCGGACCCCCAGTTAATTGGTCGCGAGCATATAGTTCGTTTTCATGTAATACCGTTTAAATAATAAAACTGTAAAGTAACCAATTGTAACACCATATATAACAATCATGACACATACTGTTCACATAGCACATAACAATATAGCATAAGCGTACTAAACAAAAAGGTGAAATAAATGAGAGTTATAAATGTGTATTTATCTCGTCTTGGCTTTTTAGCCTAAATGATATTCGCCAATTATACGAGCTATCTAGCTGTTCGTAAATTGTTCAGTTTGATATCTATACCTATTGACGACGTCTCATTAACCGACGCGTCTTTACCCATACCCCTATATTCGGCGGGTCACCATCGGCATGTAGCCACCTCTAGCGGCGGAGTATCCGACCAATGAAACTCTGGGATCATTGGAATTTTCGTTGAGCGTTCGGACCCGTACGCGGACATCCTAGCATCAGTTTTTTGTGATCATAGCGCGCACCAAGAGTCACATCCCCTTGGATTTCTCCATACACTTCCTCCATACATATTTCTCAGTCACTGAATGATTAAGGTCTCTTAATCTAAACTCTAAGTTCAACTTAGGTCTTAGTGTAACATTTCGTATGTGTGTCATCAAGGTCTTATACCTAGAATTCCTAGGTGTATTATACCATTCGAATGTAGTAATACAAGAGCGGCTTTAAAATGGCCGTTGCTCTGTATCAAGTAATTTCTTAGATGTCTCGGATAATATATCGTATTATTATCCTATGCTATGATGTTTTATACTACGTCTCTTATTTTGATACAAGATAACATTTCATTGCCTTAGTTCGGTTTATAATACGAACAATTAATGTTATTATGTAACAACAACAAAAATAAGGCAATCATATAATATACAATTCGAGTATACTAATTCACACAACAAGAATTCAATCTTGTCACATATTCACACTAGTATGAACTGAGGAAATCCTCAGAGACAATCAAGCCACATAACAACATACTGTGCACCGTAAAATACGCTAGCGTGATGTATCACGCTTGTTCGGCAGTCCATGAGTTCTAACGATCTGGAATACACATCACACTATGTATTAATATCCTATGATCTAAGTTTGATTCGGTAATTCCGAATAAACACTAATCCCCCGATACTTAACCAACCCGTGACTAACTAGTTGTTTGTTAATCGGTTTTCGAATTGGTTCGGGATTAGTTATGTCAATACTTTAGTCATGTATTATTGACAATATTGTATGTCTTACACTTAGGATATAATCTTAATACCTATTTCATTAGATCATAGGTTTATTTCTATATATATACATGTATATATATAAATATGCATATAGCTTGTCACTATATGTTATATATATAGTTGACCTTATTATATTTAATACTTTCCAAAGTTCTTCTCACTTAATGTTAGTCAATTTGACTTTCTTGGTCTTATAAGTTACTAAGTCACTGTAGTTGACTTGACTAAGGTATTCAAGTCAATATAACTATACAATTCACAATTTATTCTATTGAATTTATAATTCTTTCTTTCTTAACTCAACTCTCATTATATTAACTTAGACTCTTCATGTCTGATATTTTATAATGCTATTCTTTCATATACTAAGCTCTTATCTTAATATATTCAACCACAACTATGTATTATATAATTATAATATAGTTTTCACTCATTATTTTATGAACCTTAAAGTTCCTTAAAGTTTATACTAACTTTACTTAGCTAGTATCTAACTTAATATTGTTGTCACATTATGACATACTACACTATAATGTAAAATCATTATAGTTGTTGTCTAAATCTCGCACTACCCCCATATCTTCATTAAATTACATTTTCACCCCACTTTACTTTACAACAACATTACCATCTTATATTATAACCTATGTTAGAACATTTTTATCTTGTATAATTATAACCTAAAGTTTTTAAAACTCTTTACTAATATTCCGAACAGACCCCTTGTTGTTCCAGAATTATTCCACTCACCCTAATCTTTTAGAAATTATAATTTGACCCCACTTGTTATCAAATTGTTACAATTTCATCCTTAAACTATATGTTATACAATACTTATTTATATAACTCCAAAACTTACCCAATTTCTTCCAAAACTTCATAACAGACCCCTAGCCTGTTTTTTTTGCATAACAACACCTATATTTTTATAATTACACTTTAACCCCATAAGCGTATCAACTTACATTTACTTCTAATCTTCATTAAAATTCTTATTTTAATTATTTCTTCACCCAAACTTTGTCAAAACTCATTTCCTAATCAAGGTTGACCTCCAAGTTTCTACCTTGACCAGAAATTGTCCATAATTACGGTTTTACCCCAATTCTTTTCCAAGACTTTAAATTAAGTCTTTAACTTTTCTATAACTTACATTTTACATCCAAAATTCATCTAAAGCCTAACTTTCTGCCCGGCAGTTTATACTCCAAATTTTTATTTTTACCCTTACACACTCATAAGCTCACTATAATACTCCTTAAGTTTCCTTAAACTCTTATAAGTCATTTTGACATTATTTTCAACCTTTAGGTATTGTCATCCAAACTTCTTAGGTGTGTTTTAATACTCTAAATAATCCCTTTTTTCAGTAGTTTTACTCATCCACCAGAAACTACCCAAATGCACACTTAAAGTACTTAAAAGCATTTAAACTCTTATAAACTTGGCCTAATGACATGCCTTATTACAACCCATAGTATAACTTAAAATTACACTTAAATGATCTTAAAAATACATTAAAGTCTAGGCCTTACCTCTGTTTTAGCCATATTTTTATGGTAATTGCAAATTCACCCTATAATGTCTTAAATTGGACAATGATGGCATTATATCATTTAAGTGACTAACCAAAGTTGTCTATATTATTTCCTAGCCATTTTAGGGTCAAACTTGACCATTTTTATCAGTCCACTCTCGGCCTTAACAGAATACAACAAGAATAACACCTTAAAGCATAAAAATGTCAATTAAGGTTTTACCTTGTATTTTGAAGCCTAACACTTGGTTTTCTTCACACCACTCAAGTTTATACACATTAATGTAATGGTAGATCAGATTTATACACTAATACAAAGCTCATGTACTGATTGACCAAGTCTAGGGTTTAGATTTTGTTCTTACCCTTTAAAATGACTTTTCCTTGGTTTTTTTCAAGCTTAGTGTCACGGCATTTTGAAGGACTTTTGATCAATTCTTGACATGAATCAGCTCTAGGAATAGCCTAACTTAGGCAGAATCTTAAAGCATGAAATATGCCTTAAGAAGATGATTTTTACCTTTGAATTTCAAGGACTTTCCAAGATGATTTCCAACCCTATTTTTGGACAGTATAAGGAGAGTTAGTTCTCCTCTAAAACCATACTAAGAATCATATTCAAGTACATGTAAGGTCTAGTTAAACTCACCCTTGAAGATCTCCTTAAGAGGTGATCTTTGGTGGGTTTTCGGCCACTTCCAATGGAGTTAAGAACAACCAAAGTTCTAGCATGAAGAGTGAAGTAAAATGAGTGGAAAGACTCATTGGTTTCAGCCAAATAATGAATCAAAAGAAAGAGGGAAGCTTAGAGCACATTTTACCTTAAGGAATAACTTTGCCTTCGTTTGCTCCAAGATTTGTGTTCCTCAGCCAGTTTTATGGGTGTTCTTGCAAGATTAACTCGGCATGATTGATAGGTGGGAATGAGCTGAATGTTATCTCATTGGATAGGTATTGAAAAGAGAAGAAATGATATATGACAAGAATTAAGAGCTTACCTTATGCTCTTGGAGTTGGATTTCTACCAAGCTTGCTCAGAACTTCAAAAAACTGAAATGAAGAGGAAGAAGCTTGCTATTATCGGCTGTAAAAGTGGGGAAGGAAAGCGAAAGACAAAACTTGTCTTTTAAGGAAGGAAATTTCATCAAAAGGAATAGTGTTTGGATGACTAGGTTAGTTCCTTAAGATATTTATGTTGAAATTTCAAGGTGGCATCCACCCTTCCATTGCCGCCCACTTATATTCAGCCAAGGGCAAATGGGTCTTTTTGCTTCATTTGTAATATTATGACTTATATGTTGCACACTTGGACTATATCTGTGTTAGTTTGTGAACTGATTTCTTGTGTTATTTCTTTGTCCTAAGGTGTGTTAATTTGTATTTTTGAGTGATGGTATACTTTACTATTCATTATGACTAGTAATAATGTATACTTTGATTCACCTTTGATATTGATGTTCTTTTTGTACATCTTGTGTATCTTGGACTTGTTTGATGTGTTAAATTGTGCAACACATGTAATTTGATGTCCTAAAGTGTGTACACTTGCATTCCAAGTGATTATTTAACCTACAAGTCATTATGATTTCTTAAGGTACATTTTGCCTTAAGTGTTTGTGTTCTTTGTTCATGAAATGGTGTATAACATGATAAATCAACTTGTAAGTTTATTTCCTCTTTATTATGCTCCACTTATGTCCATGTGCTTGTATAAGGTTTAGTAACCTTCATGGAGTATATATATTTATTTATATAAGTGTGCTAGGAGTTTTCATGGTTCATTAATTTTTCTTTTAATTAGGTTTATGATTCTTGGGGTATTTCAATATTAGCATTGATACAATAGCTTCAAATGCTATAAATATGCCAACAAATGAATACTAAAATGAATTAAGCATAAAAATGATATACTGGACCAAAATTGTTACATATATGCCACAAATATATTATGGCGTATAAATGAAATAACTAAATCATGAAATATATAATAAGAAATATCAAAGTTGAGCAAGCAAGTTGATAGGTGGGTAAATGAACATGTTTAAAGAGTTTATTTTTATGCTTACTTAGTGTTTACCTTATTCATTTTCCACTTTAGTAAGTTGTTTTCTTTGATTTTGTGTTGTATTGTTATTTTTTACTCATTGCACTAAAACAAGGACAACAGGGCCAAAACAAAGACTAACCATAATTAAGCCAGCAAATCCAGGTTCTGATAGCCAAAACCATGATTACCAAAGCATTGGCACCCAGGCTAATTCTTCCCCTCCAGTGGTTCCCCTTCTCCCCAAAGTGGTTCTTTGCATTGACACACACAATTTAGTGAAAAAAGTGAAAGAATTCTAGAAGTAATGTTACAATGAATAAAGTGAAAGCTTCTTTTCTAATAACGGCGTTTAAGTATTCTTCATAATTTACCATTATTTGAGGAATAAATTACAATTTTAAAAGATTTAGAATAAAGAACAAAATAATCGTTTTCCAATTATACGAAACAAACTGATATTAACCCTTCAATTGTGGTGCTGATTTATCCACAAACTATTGAAAAAAAAACAAGCTTTTCAATCCCAGCCCACCTATAAAGCGGGTAGGATTTGGTGACGGAAGAGAATTTTCTGTCTGCGACGGACGAAGCAGTAGCCGTCAGATCAATAGCACTAGTCGTCAAATCAATATCTTACATCCTATTTAATTACATCATTAGGTGCCTGTATATATGATATATCTTTTTTGAAATCGTATATATGATATATTGTCCTTGCATTGATTTTACTGGACCTATTTCCCGCATACAGACTTTCTAATTGAAGTAAAAAAAATACTTGATGCCTATATAGTTACCTAAAATCATTTTTTTATTAAGTTATGATAATACTATTTTTTATTTTATTTACAATATCTTATTTGAACTAAAATTAGACAATTATTTGTTATTGTTATAGATATTCACCGACTAACCAATAAATTTATATATTATTATATTCACATATATACATATCACTATTAAAATATACTTGTATAATATCTATCATTTAATATAGATATATTTGTATATAAAATAATTGAGCATTCGTCAATTTAAAATTAACTAACCTAATCCGGATGAATTATAAAGAGTTAATTTAATTTAAAAATACAAACCAATATGTGTGATTTAAAAGTGTCATATATGTTAGGTAATCTTTTTTTAGCTCGTTCCATACTTTATACAGTGGAAAAGATGACACTAACTGTTATATATATTTTCCCTTTGTCATTCTCATCGAATCATTGTGTATAAGATTTTTTTTGTTTTAGCATTTATCAGTTTACATAACTTGGCCGATTGATAAACCTGAAGGGTATAAACGTTTGGAAACCTAAACCCGCTACCACAAACCCTAAAAATGTCTTCGACGTTTTTAGCTATCCTAGGGTGAGTTTTGGGGTGTTTTGGGAGGGGGGTAGGGTAATCTATTTGGAAACCGTTCTATACTTTACATTGTAGCAACTAACTCGACTGGTTTTTAGGGTTTGTTTCGATGGGTTTTGGGTGTTTTGGGGGGTAGGGTAATCTATTTGGAACTGTTCTATACTTTACATTATAGCAACTAACTCGACAGGTTTTTAGGGTGTGTGATAACGACCCTAACCCGCCACTGCAAACCCTAAAATTCTTCACATTTTTAGCTATCATAGGGTGGGTTTTGGGTGTTTTGGGGGGTAGGGTAATCTATTTGGAATTTGTTTCGTACTTTATATGAAAACAACTAACTCGACAGGTTTTTAGGGTTTGTGGTAGCACCACACCCTAAAAATGCCTTCGACGTTTTTTAGCTTTCCTAGGGTGGGTGTTAGGGTGTATGGGGTTAGGGTAATCTATTTTGAAGTCGGTCTATACTTTATATTGTCATGACTTACTCGATAGATTGGCGTGTTATTATAACGTTTCCATGATTTATATTTAAAGGTGTCCACGAGTTCATATAAACATCTCCACATTTTTATATATACGTTTCCATGTTTTTATATCGTTTCCACGTTTCTACGATCCCATGATTATCTATAACTTTTCCATGCCACAATTACTTATAAACGTTTCCACGACATGATTACATATAAACATTTTCGTTATTATATATGAATGTTTCCATGCTACAATTATATATAACGTTTCCACGATTTATATACAAATGTATCCACGAGTTCGGATAAACGTTTCCACCTTTTTATTTAAACATTTTCACTTTGTTAGATATATGTTTCCACATTTTTATATAAATGTTTCCACGTTTACGATTCCATGATTATATATAACGTTTCCACGTCATGATTACATATAAACAATTTCATAATTATATATAATGTTTCCTCGCCACGATTACAAATAACGTTTCCACGATTTACATATAAACATTTCCATGATTTATATATAAACGTTTCCACAATTTATATATATACGTTTCCACGTCATGATTACATATATACGCTTACCCATTATATATTCCATGCCACATTATATATAACGTTTCTTCTACGCCACAATTATATATATACGTTTCCACACAATTAAGTATAACGATTACACCGTTATGCATAAACGTGTCCACGAGTTTGTTTAAAACGTTTCCACGTTTTTTAAATAAACGTTGCCACGTTTCTACGATTCCATTATATAAATGTTTCTACACACCTCCAATCCTCTCTCTGCTAAAACCAAAGAACATAAGATTTTTGTTTGAGGAACGTAAGTTAGGGTTGGGTGATTGTGAAAGGAATAGTTGAAGCCATAGAGCGTAAGCTTTTTGTTTGAGGAATGCAAGTTAGTGTCGCAAACTTCATACATAATAAGAGGGATATTGACAAATTATAGTATTTTGGCAATGAACTGAAGCAAGAGATTTGTGCAGGATTTAGCCTGAGATTGAGATTCTTTCACCTAGAGCACGACAGTGGTACTCGGTTATGAATGAGACGTGGAAGGATTTAGGCGGTGGCGGTTTTTGGTTATCCGTGGACGGATGAAGGTGGTGGCAGATTTGGGTTGCCTTTGATGAATGAAGGTGGAGCGGCGGGTAATGGAGGAACAGAGGTCGAATGTCTAAACGCCTTTGATCCTCTCTCTTCTTTCTCTTTTTGCTCACATCTAGTTTTAATCCGAGTCCTTCATTTTTATCTACGGTGTAGATTAAGTCCGTCCAGTATATGAATCATGATGTATACTAATTTTTATATATATATATATATAGCATCATACAATTGCCACATATTTATACTCATGTATAAGTTCTCTACAGATAATTATGTTATTAAAATATTGTATAAAAATACCTATGTGTCAGTAGCATGTCCGTATTTAAATTCCGTGGTGATACATAAAAAAACAAAAAATAGTTTCCGTCAGGGACAAAATAACTGTTTCCGTCACCTAATCTTCACCCGATTTTAACTCTTTTGCTCTTTATATTATTTTATCTTTATTAAAATGTTTTTTGAAAACTATTCTTATAATGTCACTAACTAATTATAACACGAGATTTTAACTCAAATAAAAAAATTTCAAGTTAATTTTTCAAAAGAATTATACAACTCTTTTTAATCTTTTAAATAATTATAAATATTTAAACTTTAGTATTTTTATATTAATATAACTTCTTATAATTTTATTACAGTTACGAATTGATATGTACTCATTTATACTAAAATTAGTGATTTCTGTAATATTATCTTATTGTATATTAAATAAGATATTATAAGAAAGAAATTAATAACTATGATAAATTAACAGAAGAGATACTATAAAATTTTAAAAAAGAAAAAAAGGTTCTATCATTTATACATTTTTTTAATTTAATTTGTTAATCAGTTTACTTTACTTTTTATAATTCTACCATTAATACTAGTGTGAAGATATGCATTATTGAATTTAAAAAGAAGTATATCACTTAATGTTGGAGTTATACGATATATATAAAAAAAGAAAGGATTCTCATTCATTTCATAGTGGACGAGGCAAAGCTGTGGAAAATTTTATTTATTACAGGAGACTAACTACTTAGTTGAAAGTAATATCAGTCATTCATTTTTCTATCAGTTAGTCCGTCAAAGAACCAAATCTGAACCCCCTATAAAGCCATCTATCTGGAATACCTTGTTATACAGAAGACCATTACCGGCCCACCAGAAAAATACACGAGCATTTCCACCCACACATCGAACAAACAGGCTTGACACCCCTACATTTTATTTATTTTTTGATAAGTAAAATAAATAAATAAATAAATCACTAACCCCGACATCGTACCTTCCATAATCCTTCACCTGCAGCAATCAATGTCATTCTAACTCTAGATTTCAGGATAATTTACAAACACGTCGAAAGATTGAAAGATCACCACTAGGATCTCCAAGCTTTCAAAGCCTTTTTATCAAACACGGGGGGAATGATCACCTGGCAACGTACGATCCCGGACGCCCCTCCATAACCACCACCTTTCACTCCCCTTGTTCATGTTCCACCTCACTCTATGCATGGCAACCATCTTCGACGGCATCACTTCAAATTCAGCTGAAACCTTCCCATCCTGATCATTAGGGGCTTCTTGTCGTTCTCAGTCACTTCACTTCATTCATTGGTAGTACCTTGATCATTCTTCTTCTTGCTCTTGCTCTTCTTCTTTGCTTCATCTTCCTGGCTTAATGTTTTTAAGCATAATTGCTAACGGCTGGTCCAGATCATCATCACTTCCAGATTTTTTATCATCACAGACCACTGCCACCAAACAACCAAATTTTCACATTAGCATAAATGGGGGCACAAGTTTGTTGTAGAAAACAGCTTGAATGAGTATAGCAAGTAAAGAATCCAACCTAATGCGCGACTGTCATCAAGCTTTTGTTTCTGGTGGCGGCACTCTCTTGTGTTCGCCGAGCTTGATTCGAACTGCTCACGAAACCTCTTAGAGATTTTGGAGTATTACCCCACTCGTTTATTGATCTCTTCATTGGGCAAGGAGCGTTTGCTGATGTAATGTTCACAGTTATGTTCCCGTCTTCCTCGCTTAAAGATCCACACATGAAATGCGGGGCTCGGTTTCTTGCTGGATCCTTGTCAACCGCTTTGTGTGTAAGCTGCGTAAAAACGGTAAAGTGAAGGCAATTACAGACTCTGGTTAGTGAGACGGTTCAAACGTAAGTTGAAAGAAAATTGACTACCATAACCCATAACTCTTGACCATATTATTCAACAAATTCACAATATAGAACAATCTTTTCATATATGTGTATTAGCGTATTGGGTAATTTAGCTTCTTAGTAACACAACGTCAATTCACATTACCTGTCAAATTGTACTAGTTTAACACTAATACACAAAGATGAACCCCCCCCCCCCCCCCCCCCCCCCCCCCCCAATATGTAGGTCAAGATTTACAATTTCACTAGCTCGAGAGAATAATCTGACCTGAAAGTAACGAATTGTACCATCCGCACCACAATAAGCAACCAAACCTGACATAGATTAAGACAAGTTAATAACAATGCTAACAAAAGACTGATATACAGAGCTATATAATATTTAGGGTTAAAACAGGAGCTTAACGTCCATTGTTTTGAAACAAGATAATTGACCTGTGTGTCTAGAAACATGGACACTCCATATTGCAAATGAGGAGCATACGTAACTATGCAGTCCCTGCTGCTGCGTTCCGCTGTAAGGCTTTCCTGTCACAGGGGCATCATTTGCAGCTTTTGATAAGCTCAAAATCCGTAAAGTGCCATCGTCATAGGACGTGAGAACACATCTTCAGAGGATATTAAACAACCAAATCTTAGAATGTTGACCAAAAAGAAGAAACCAGAATCTCTGCTCAATATTGAAAAGATGTAATATGCTATGCACATTTGAAGAAGGGAATACTCATTGCTCTCTCTACCAAAAAATAATACTACCTCCTGTTCAAATTATAAGTCGTTTTAGTTTTGAGGATTATGTTCAAATTACAAGTCATTTAGGATTCTTTGTATTCCTCTTTCTACTTTTGCCGTTGTCATTGCACTCTATTCTTCCCATACAAAAGTAAAGTAACGGTATACAAGTCTTTTTAAACTATTTCTTAAAATGTGAACAAGTCTAAAATGACTTACAATTTGAACATGAGGGAGTAGTACTTTATGGTCGTAATGAACATAGACATAAACTTTTACCTTGGATCAGGTAGCCAGTCAATACTGTATATGAACCTCTGAGCAGAAATATCCCACAATGGATGAAATGGATCCCTGGGGAATAAAATAAACACTTTAAGCATAACATGTAACAATGCTGCCGTGATACCATCACTTTACAGCAATCACCATTGATTTCAGTATTCCACGCACATGCCCAAGAGTGGAAAATATGAAATTTAATTAAACTGAGAGATCAAGAATGAGAGAAAAGGCTTGAATTTACGACTTACCGTATGTCCCAAAACTTTATTCCCTCGTGTCCAGCAGTGACAATTACATTTGCACTATCAGGATCGCTGGAATACAGACAATAATTCACAATAACCAGAACAACATCTCAATTATACGAGACTTAGAAACACAACACAAATTACTAATTGAAGTGTCTTCACCAGCAAAATTAAACACACGTCAAAAGTAACTTGTCTACAATTTTAAATATTGGAAAGCCAATCATCAAGACAACCAACCTTTCAGATGGTGCCCACGTAAGGGCTCTGATAGGAACTGTATCAGCACTGAAAAAAGCAGAGGCTTACTATCTGCATGTAAATATTAGTACTATGATCAGCATTCAATTTTTTTCCAAAGAAGCCATGCTGTTATAGCGGTTATCAAAGTTATAATTTTCAGTTCTGCAAACTTCAAAAAGTTATCTGAGGAAAACTATATACTAGACAACATCTTCGAACCGAAATGACTACCAATCAACTTTCTAGCAGCACAAGGAAAAGAAAAAATACATACAAATTTATCCAGAGATCATACCTTCTTTGGATGAGTCGCTCGCAGAGAACTCACAAAGCAACCTGTGGTTACAAAACAAGATAATGCAAAGGAAACAAGATTAGCATTCCTTATATACATTGTAGAATCAATAGGTGAAAACATACATAAATAAAAAATAGTGTCGAAGTGTAGTTTCTTCATATGTATATATTGCATAGACTAACTGCTAAGCATTACCATTCCGTCATGGCAGCCAGCCAGAATCAGATTGTGCGGTGAAGAAGTTGACCATTCCACTGTCATTGGCATACTGTTTAACAGGAAAAGGAAGATAAGAAAGTGACTTGCTAAAATGGAAGTACATAAATGTTAAGCATATACTACATCCAACAAACGATCTAGTAGGGTCTAATGAAACAAGAAATAAAGATGAGAACAAAAGAGAAAAAAATATAGGTGCCAATATCTTTACTATGTATAGTGCAATATATATTTATGAAAGCTATATGGGATAAAAGCAATATCAATGCTTCACATACAAGGAACATGAAGCTATAAAGGCCATGAAGTTCATCCAGCTCAGATGCTTCTTCTATGCCAACAATAATATTTTTTACAGGTTTATACATCAGCAATTATGAAATTAATTGGTAGTATATAAAATGATCATAAGAAAACGACCAAGGTACCTCTGCCTGTTCCCCACATTTCAACATTGCACATCTGAACACAGGCTTTAACTTCACAAAACGAGGATCAGTACCCTCTTGAGTTTGAGAAAGATAAATACGTTTCATTATTTTTGGGGAAGGGATTTCCCATCTGCAGAAACAATGTTAGACATATCATCAGTATGGAATACCTAGCATAATAAGATAAGGAAGCAACATAAATTATTAGTATTAGAGACCATGGACTACTGAAATTTGAAGATATACTTACACTTCTAAGGATCCATTGCCCAATACAACGGCAACATAACCAAGTCTTCCATTACACTCGGAATAAGAATGGCCACAAGGACGCCATTTTACATCCCATGCAACCTTTGCATCATGACCAATGCAAAGAACACTTTGGGGAGAAGGGGAACCACTGGAGGGGAAGAATTAGCCTGGGTGCCAATGCTTTGGTAATCATGATTTTGGCTATCAGAACCTGGATTTGCTGGCTTCATTATCGGCTGATCCCTTGGTCTCTTCACCTGATCCTTGCATCCATTTGTTAATCTAGTCTTTCCAGATTCATCATTCACTTCAGTGGGAACAGAAAGTTTTGTTCACTTACAAAAGAAGATACACTTGAAGGGACTAGCTGATGTTCAATAGCAAATGCTCCTACACCAGGGTTTTCACAGTCTGGACGACCGGATATTGAATTTACTTGATTCTTCTTCCATCGACCTCTTGGTCTCTTTGGTTGAGAATCATCTGTTTCTCTTCCCTACATCTTTTTTCAACTCACTTCCAGGCTTGCTTGTTAACATTGTAACATTTAAAGGCCTTTGTGGATATTCAATAGCAGATACTCTATCACACTGTTTTTTGCAGTCTGGTTGACTGATGTAGTATTTACTTGATTCTTCTTCAGGCGACTTCTTGCTCTCTTTTGGTTGAGAAGCATCTGATTTCTTACCTGCATCCTTTTTCAACTTGCTTGTTAACACTGAGACATTTAGAGAGCTTTGTGGATATTCAATAGCCGAAGCATCATCACGCTGTTCTTCACAATCAGGTTGACTGGATGCTGTATTTACTGAATGTTTCCTTGGTCGACCTCTTGGTCTCTTAGGCTGAGAATCATTTGTTTTCATCCCTACATCATTTTCAACTCGCTTCCAGTCTTGCTGGTTGACATTGTAACATTAAAAGGGCTTGGTGGATATTCAATAGCAAATACTCTATCACACTGCTTCACAATTAGGTTGACTGGATTGGGTATTTACTGGATTCTTCTTCTGTTGACCTCTTGGTCTCTTTGGTCGAGAATCATCTGTTTTCTTCCCTACATCCTTTTTCAACTCACTTTCAGGCTTGCTTGTTAACATAGAGACACTGTTAGGGTTTTGTGGATCTTCAGTAGCAAATGCACAATGTTCTTCACAATCGGGTTGACTGGATGTTGTATACAATGGATTCTTCTTTGGTCTACCTTTTGGTCTCTTTTGTTGAGAATCACCTGTTTTTTCCCTAAATCCTTTTTCAACTCGCTTGTTAACACTGAGACATTTAAAGGGCTTTGTGGATATTCAATAGCCAATGCATTATCACGCTGTTCTTCACAATCAGGTTGACTGGATGTTGTATTTATAGAATGCTTCCGCGGTCGACCTCTTGGTCTCTTGAGTTGAGAATCATCTTTTTTTTTCTCAACATCTTTTTTCACCTTGCTTCGACACTTAATTGTTAGCACTGGGATATCTTCGTGGCTATCTTTATAGTTCAAGAGACACCAAATCTGAACCATACCACGTCCACTAAGGGGAACTCCCAACTTGTGGTAAGCAGAATCAGGAGGATGAGCAGAAATAGCAATGAACTGGATACCAGAAATGCAATAGAGTATATCACCTGATAATAATTTAGACACCAAATATCAAGATGAAAAATGAAATGAGTAGGAGAAACAAAGTTCTCAACACATTCAAGTACCTCACAGGTTTGAGTGATACCAGGCCCTCTATCCTGCCTCGGACACCAATCTAAGGCCCAGACTGCACCGCCAGCATAGAAGACAAAATCATTCCTACAGCATCATCAACAAAAACCATTTCATACCCAATAGACCAAATTATTCCTCCTAGTATAAATGATGTAGGTCGGGCATTGTTTGGTACCTTGAGGGTGTTGACATTGCCTCATTGCTTAAAAATTCTGACTAAGACAAGTACGATGCAAATAAATCAAGAAAACACACCCAACATAAAACAGTTCTCAAGAAATATTTTTTCAATAGAAGACGAGTGAGGACCTTAGGAATTTGCGCAGATGCAAACTGAGGTAAACTAATCTCATCAAGAGCAGCTCCTGGAGTAGATTGGGTTTCCGAGGAGAAACGAATTTTTCTTGGTCTGTAACTGAAATGCCTCCATTCTCTGACATACATATTAACCCCAAGATACATTCAATTAATTGCATGTGATAGTGTTAAGCACTGCCATCACAATTAAAATATGGAAATACAATACCTTAAAAATGTCACACTGTTGGATAGATGTTCAAAGTCATCTTCCTGACAGGATACTGATATAGATTCACCACAGATATCATACAGCTGGTCAATCACACAGAAGTGATTCTCAATCGAATCATCAAATAATGAAAGTCTAGATCCATGAGCATCCTCCTCATCTATAATGTTGTCTACCAAGGCATGACCATCTGGTAGAGCAGCGCACTATTCTTCTTTCTTGAGGCCATGAACTTTTCCCTCGGCTATCCTTTTCTTTATACTATGACGTGAATTCTTTTCTCTCTGGTATGAGGATCAATGTGCCTTCTGACAGCACCGTTCATATCCCTACACGAAGAGCATATACTCAATAATTTGACCACAAAATAATGCTAGACTAGTCTTTCTGTGGCACCGGAACTAAATGGCAGAGGCTTTAGAGTTCTTCTTAAAAGGTTATTACGACAACAGATATTTCTAGGAGTTCGAGGATTTGGTCTCAGGAAGTCATGTGTACACTTAAATAAGGGTTACAGATCAGGAAAAGGAAAGCTGCAAATAGTGCAATAGAAGGTTTGCACACAAGTGAAATCTTCAGCATCATCAATACCACTGCTCTTTCATATATCAGTTGACACCCCAAAATTTCTCCCCTAATTAGTAGAAAAAGTAGATTTTTAAATAGAGCTTTATCTTATTGTTCTACGTTGAACTCATCCCTCGGGTAGACACAAAGACTAATAATTTGTTAATTTTATCTCAACCTTAACCCGACTAGTGAGGTTCTCTCACTAATCATCGCAATTTCTTAGCTCACATCCCATGCTCCAATCTCTCAGGCCACATACCCCGTCCAAAGCCTAGTCTTCTGCCCAACCACTTCATCCTGGTAAGTGGAAGCCCTCAAAATCCAGTGCCCATGTGCGATATAAATCAAATTCCAACCAAGGACTCAATTCTACGCATATATATCTGTGTATACTATAGTCCCATCCGACTCGGCACCATGGTCATAAACAAATTTAAGGCCTAATTCCCTATTTTACTTTACGCGCAAATCGCGAACGAATTAAATTTGGTGAAATTAAGGGAGGAAAAGGAAAGTACCTAATCCTCTTCTCGTTTTCCCACCGCAAACAGACAAGCTGTTTCCCTCCGTTCTTCCTCCTCTTGAGATGGTGATGGCGATGCTCGGAGCTATCTATGCTTGAGGTATTCGCGGTACAAATGACTGATGTAGTAAACGGAGATACAAACTGAGGTGACGCCGGTGAATGAAGTTGACTCCAACGATAGGCAATGTTTGTCGGTTGCTGTAGTACTGTGCGCTGTGGGGTCAGTTGACGAAGCAGATCGATAGCGGCGAGGACGGTAATTACGGGCTCCGGTGACGATGATACCGGCAGGTTACGGGTGACAAGGAATTTCAATGCTAGCGACGGGAGAGGGAACATAAAGACAAACCGTGAGAGGCTGATAATAGTATTGACGGTGGAATGAATTTCGAAGCATCAGTTTCAGATGTCGGGGCAATTGAGATTGACGGTAACCATGGTGAAAGGAGATGATGTAGTTAACGATGGACGATGATGAAGATGGGGAATGGTGTTTGTGGTACCGTGGTGATAACCACAGGTTTTTTATGAATGGTGTGGGTGGGTGATGCAAAGGGTTTTTCTTCCGGTATCGTGATGTAGTAGCAGTGACGAAGTAAAGGAGCACAGGCAGAGTTGGGAGCGGCGATTTGTATATGTGTGTGAGGGGTGGGTGAAGAGATTGAAGCACAATGTAAGATCAAAACAAATAAATAATCTAGCAGTGGATTAGAGAATAATAGGAGATAAAAATAAGGTAAATAAAAAAAAAACATCCAATCTAACAAAAAAAACAAGGATTTTCTTAATCGAATGTCATGTTGGTTTTTCAAAAAAAAAAAAAACAAGGATTTTAATGGTATCGAATAAGAAACTTTCACACAATTTTTTTTCTTTCATGTCATATTTTATTTTTGTTTTACTAATTTGGAATGGATTTCAGCATGTTTTAACGACTAACATTTAGTTTTCTTTTTATTTTTGTTTTAATGTAAAATAAAAATAAAGAATTTCAAACCATTTTTTATTTTTAGATGAAAAATAAACTACTAACAAAATAGGGAGGATGTTTTTTTTTTGAAAATAATTAAATAAATAAAATATTTGGGATAAATAAGGGATTAACGTTAAAAAAAAAGAAAAACCAAAAGAATGGATGAGTAATTTAATTATTATATTGCGTTCGGCATGGTATATTTGTGATAGTTTGGTGGTTGTTTTGGTCTGGTTGTTTTGACTGATTGTTTTGTGGTTGTTTTGTGCTGGTTGTTTTGTGGTTGTTTTGAAAACTAGTGTTCGGCAGACGACGATTTCGTCTGAGTGTTTTGAATAAGTTAGTTTTATGTAGTGCGTTTACTGTTTTCATTATTACAATTAAAAAATTTTATTATATTTTAAACAATTTTTTGTTAATAAAGTTAAAATATATGTAGATATTCAATTATAGCCTTTAATAATTAATATTCTTTATTAATATTTTAGTGACAATTAATTTATATTATGTTTACATATTAATTTATAAATACATTTTTTACATATATTTGAAAAAATAAAGAAATAAACCATTGTATTTAGAACAATATATTAGATGTTATATATAAAATATAATTTTATGGATTATATATTAGTATTTAATATAACATTTCAAATGTATTAATACTTAAGATTATTTTAATTTTTAATGGAATAATTAATATCATTGAAATGAAATAGCAATTCTTTCTAATAATAAAATAATTGACTATAAGCGAATATATATATAGATATCACTTATTATTTTATTATTATATATTGTTTAATTGTAGATAAAATATTTATTTTAAACATATATTTGTAGTTAAAACAATATATTCTATTCAATTAAATATTACTTAATGAAATTCAAAAACATAAATTTAAATGTAATACTGGATATGCCAAGAAATGAAAATAACGTATAATAGCATATAAAATTATTCTTTAATTATTAAGCACGGTATAAAACATATAATAACTTTGATATACTGACAAATCATAATAGTTTGTACAAACAGTTTTGTAATTAATTATTACTTAGCAAGTTGAATACTTATAATTGATATATCTGAAATATACTACAAATATTTTGTACTCAAATAATTTTGATATAATTGAAAGTTTACATCGTAATTTTTATTAGTTTGCTCTTTTCCTTGTAGAATATTTTATTAAAATTGATAGATAGTAATAGTTTTAAGAGACTATTTATCTGTATCTGAATAAACAATTTAGAAAAACACTACTAGTTTAAAACTATTGGTCTATATTATTTTCATTAATTTATAATTTAGTATACCAATCTTTATGAAAAAAAATAAAAATAAAAAAGGGAAAATAAACTAATTTATAATATATTAATCTATATATTTCAATTTTAATTTAAGTTTGTGTCAAATTTAATATATAATATCATTTTTAAAATATAATTATAAATATTGAAAATTTAAATTAATTTATTAAAAATTAATTAATATTATTAAATATTCTCGCCCCTCTAATTACAGTTTTCTGGCTCCGCCTCTGTAACACCCCCGTCTATTAATCCAAACTCTCACCGTAATCGCTTCGTAACAGTAATTAAAAATACATTAATCACAACATTCGCAGCGAACACTCTCACTAACTAGGCGGGTGTTACAACCATCCATCCATCTGCTTGACCATCCATCCGCAGTGATGACGAGGTTAACACAACTCATGATGAATCCACATAACTCTAAGAACTAGTGAGCAGCTATCAAGATTCAATTATACATCGATCATCACTTGACGTATCTATTACAATGACATAATCCATGATTCCTCCTACACATATTGTCTAGTCAAATTTAAAGCCTTACCCAATCCCGCACTCCGGCGTCAATCATAGTATACCTGCAAAAATGTGGTTGCCAAAAGGCTCAGCACGAGGCTAAGTATGTTGAACTATATGATCCTAATTGCCTTTAGGCCACATGAGTTAATTAGCTGTCTTGATTAGCATGCTATTCAATTTTCAAGCTGTTCCAGTTTACAAGTGTATATAAAAGACTATAAAAGCGGAATGTAAACACGCAACAGTTCACCAAGTAGTCACCGCAAACAATAACCATGCACAATAGTCGCCAGATCGAAATCGTAATCGCAAGTTTGTTATTCAATCGTCTGGGGCCCCGCTCCCACCAACTCTCTCATCATCCTTTGGGTGTCACGTTAGATGGACAATTCCCCATTAACACCTCACCAAGTTTTAGTTATTATTGGACAGTAGTCCCATTGCCAATGATTCAAGATCATTTGGCTTCCCCGACGTCTCGTGAGAAACGTCCGTGTGGCCCGAAGCCGTGTACCTACGTTAGTACCCAACGCCAACGATCTAAGACGATCATCGGATTCCTCAACGAGGGGCTCCATGCCTGGACTCCCCTCTGGTGATCACACTGCGCAATCTGGTGGAACGGATGCAGACCAGGATTTCTCCGTACATATATCACACCACCTCATCAACCACCATTTCTCCATAGTTAAGTGTTTTAACCGACTTATCATTATTAGTTGTAAGTTCATTGGAGAATACCTTTTATTTATTCGATGCCCCGTAGGGTCTTACACATACCTAGGAGAGATCTAGGTCATATTCATGTTCTGTGCCAATACTCTAAGGTTGGTATTATCGAACCTCTTCCTAAGTTTTAAGTCTTAGGTAAATTGAATATTATAGACAGTGTCGTACTTTATTGTGTTACCATCCTTGCTCGTATCGTAGTCGATTAATGATTGATATCCATAGCCAAAGGCGTTCGCGCACCGGTAATAAGACGCTAAATAATCGAGTGGATAACATTTCATAAGCACGTGCATTTTCAACCATATCATCTTAAGCAATTAGCACACAGATGTCTGAACTCAAAGAATCTATCAGGGTTCAGACCATAGAATCCAACATACCGTACACCAGTAGTCGCTCGCTCTGAGAAGTAGACGCCGACCCCGCGACCGTCAATCCCGCTACTCCTACTGGTCCTCTACCTCAATGTACTCTGGAATAGGTAACTCTAAGTATTAATACTCGTGTATCGAGTCATACTATATGTTCCAGATTATTACTAATCCCTCCCTGCTAATTAACCCATAGTTGATTAACTACCTATCCCCGGTTATTGTTAGGTTCGGGATTAGATTTTTAAAACTACACTCTATTTGTTATAAGAGTACTGATGCGATATTTATTGAACACTTTAGGATTTTAAATTCTTTACCTTACCTATTTTATGGGTTCATAGGTATATATACTTATGTATATTCATGAGCATATTACATACTTACTTTACTATCATTATGGTAAGTATTAATCCTTCAGCTCAATAGTACTCAACCGTAATTACTCCATAACATACTCTTAAACTCTTTAACCACCCTCACCTTATAACCTATTACCATTAAAGTCCCATGTGATTGTGTAATCACTTCCTTTAATCTTATACATTCGCATTAGTTAGTACGAATTATAATCCTTTTGTTATATGGATTACTCTATTATAAATCTTATGACACTTATCGTTATACGTTCCCCAAACCATACAATACAACTCACCCTACTTCACATATTCATATTGGACCATGTGAATTATAAGATCTAATATTAGTAAAATAGTTCATCATTTTATGTGAAATTATTTCTTTATTAATTACTTTCAACCTTAATGACATGACATCATAATATTTATGTCCACATCCTCACTTTACAACATATTTCATTAACAGCCCATACGGTTATATAATCTCTTCCACCGAACCCACTTAATCCCATTCATTTCACATTAGCTAGTGTGAATTATAATTTCTCATTTATTATAGGGATGATTCTATCATTTCATGTGAGATTATTTTAACATTTATCAGTGTTATTTCTCACACTTTATTTACTAAGGATATAATCCTAGTATGTGAAAATATCAATTATAATGTCTTAAGTGCATTATACCCTTTTTCCCCAATTTCATAAGGTTTCTAACCTTATATTATAATTCATTTCCAACCTTATAATTTACACCCTATACTCTAAGTTTTCAGAAATTCTACACAAACTGTCCAAGTAATTCATTATTTCATGTAACTAGTAATACTCACGTAATTCCTTATTAATTCCCATTTAAATCCACCCAACTTTATACTAATGTCACCTCGTGACATTTCTCCAACTTATTTTATATTTCCTTCCCAACTTATATTATTTGTGCCTTGCAACCCAACTTCCGGGAATTACCCATTTGCCACATCGTTTAGTGTGGTTGTTTATAAGGTTTATTTATGCTATGTCAATTCACCCTATAAGATTTTCTTTTGGGCATTAACACAATGTTACATTATGCCATTGTGAACCTTATATCATAAACCAACCTCGAGTTTAATAATTTACGCCATATAGCCCATAGTTTCTGAATTTATATTATAACTACCGCATAAACCTCTAAATTGTAAAACCATCTTAATATCATATCTTATGATATTTATTCTCTTAATTGGTTTTGACCTATAATTTCCCCCTTATTTATTATATATATATATAACAACACCTATATTTCCAACCTTTTATTCTTTGCACCCACAACTTTTTTTTAATTATACATTAACCATATTTCTTTATAATCTTGACTATTTACTCCTTAAACTTTATATTATACATTTTAATTTATTAATTCAAAACTTCCCAAATGACTTTGCCCATTACCGAACAATATAATTCGATTTTTGTCCCAAGGTTTTGGTTAATTACACTTTAACTCCATATATTTATAATGTTACATTTTAATATGTAAACTACATATCACACTTAAATTCAATAAATTCTAAAAACCACCCTAATTTGTTTTCCAAAATATCGGAACAGCCCCTAGGACTTTTCTAATTCCATCTCCACCCAAGTTTTTGTAATTTATAATTCAATCCCATAAATTTATAAATGTTATATTTAAATACCTAACCTTATATTATATTCTTTAACTTATTTAAATCATGATTTCCACCCAAAATTCCACACAGCTCCCTTATAGTTTATTTAATCTCAATCTCACCACCCAACTTTCGGTAATCTCCTTTTTTACCTATAAAGTATTATAAATTCTATTTTATTTTTTTTAACTTAACAACTTATTAATTCACCGAAATAGTTACTCTTATGGTTTTAAATTTGGTCAAACCTTATCTATGGTCAAGGTTGACCATCCAAACATCCCTTTGACCATCATTCTCATATTTACGATTTCCACCCCTTTTTTTATTTCAGATTTAATACTTTACTTATAAATTCCTTATTTTATGTTTCTAACTCACCCAAGGTTTATAACATACTTATATATACTCTTAGGTTATTTAAAACCCTAACCACATAAATTTCAGCTTTACATATATATATATATATTATATTATATATATATATATATATATCCCAAACTTTACCAAACTACATTCTAACCACATTAATTATTTTACTTAGCTATTAAATGCCTAAACTCCCTTTTTAACTCACCCCTTTACACTAATCATTTTACTAACTTAACTTTATACCGCATTCCACGTCAATTTAATACTTAACCTCCCAAGTCTTCCCTAATCATCTAAAATACCCAAAATCACTATACAATATAACCACAGTACTAACATAATCTGTCAATTTTCTCAAGGTCACCAAGTACTATTTTAGCATAACATAACCGAAACCTTAATTTTCAAAGTTCACCTCAAACTGGAATTAATTTATGTACCACTGTAAAACCACTAATATCTCACACTAGTCCCGAATTCCATATTCCTATCCATAGATAGTCTAACCCATTTATTTCGGTTCCCTAGTGCTCGCATAGCCTAGTCACGATTTACATCCAAACAGGAGCAATTAAAGTAGTTTATACATCTTAGAACACTAAGTTTCAAACTCTAACTTGTACAGAACAAGAAGTGAATTTCACCTCTCCTCTTGTCGGTCATGTTCAAGGAAGAATGGAGTCGGTATTAATATTAAGACTCAAAGAAAATGAGATTATTTGTCAAGTATGACACTTAACAACCGAAAACTATCTCTCATTCCCTAAGCCCCTTTAATCACCAAAAATCTCATCCATTACTTATGTACCTTTAACCACTAAACTTAATTACTCTTATACACAATTTCATATCAGGTTTATACCGATCAACACAAAGCTTTTAAACCTCACATAACCACATCTGTTTTTTTTTTTTTCCTACTAACGAAAAAACCAAAGTCACACAGCATGTCTAAGATTATTCATAGCTCTAGCTTTACTTTTCGATTAACCACACAGCTTTGGTTATACAGAAGCGCATGACAACAAAGAAATCAGAGATTATAGTTAAGGATTATACAGAGGTTAAATTTGAAAAAAAACACATCATTTCAGATTGCTCACCACTACAAGAACCCTAGATCGGTTAGGGGTCTGCTTGGGTTCGATTTTGCTGTTACTCAAAACTTCAGGTGTTTTCAGCATGCAAGAACCGAACAAGGATGCGAAGATAGAATTGAATTTGGTGCAAAGTTTTGAAAGAGGTCGTAAAGATGATAGAGAATGTTACCTTGAGATTTCAAGTTAACCCGAAATGAGGCATTTGCTTCTATTTCCCCTTTCAGGTTTGGTTTTGACAACTTCACGGTTGTTAAGAACTGGTGGTTTTATTTGTAGTGGCGCAACCGTAGGAAAAGAATGAAGACGACGCAGAGTATGTGTGTTCTTGTTTACTGGTTCCAATTTTTTTTTTTAGAGGAAGAATATTGGAAAAGTTAGGATTGAATTACAATCAACGTCAGAATGGAATCACCAGAGGAAATAAGGCTTTACCAATTTTAAATTTCGATTTGAACAAGTAGAAGTCACCATAGATTTTTGATCTTGGCTTCGGTTATCCCTTGCCAAAGAGGAGAAAAGTAGAAGTAAGGGCTAGGAATGGATTTATCGAAATCCAGAAGAGAATCACAATAGAAAATAAGCTCTTACCTTGCTTAACGTATTAACACCGATTTCGATCTGGTGCGTGGAGTGTAGCAGTTCTCGAACAGAGGAGAGACTGAAGATATGGTCCTGGTGCCCTTACTCACGGTTAGACTTGTTTCCAGAACAGAAGGAGAGTGAGTGCATTGTAAACATAAGAAGGAGAAGGAGAAGGCGACAGAGCATGTATTATTCGCTCGCCAGTTAATGTAGTGGGCGAAGAAGAAATTGGAAGGAAGCAGAATGACGATGAGAGATCAGTTTGCCAGTTAGGGTTGCAGATTGTGTGAGACAGCAAAAGAAATTGAAGAAGAAGAAAGTAGTGGAGGATCGGCCGTAAGCATACCACATTTCCTAAACAAAATATATTATATAACTAAGTAATTCTCATCTCTACAATGGTGATTTGCTTAGCATTCTCTTTAACTCTCCCCAATTATTTACTTTAGATTTCTATTAAGTACTTTTTGTTTTTATTATCGTTGTAGTATTGTAGCCAATCATATTGATTTGCAGGAGCGTTCCTTGAATAAGAAACGATGAGAGAGAAATGGGAGGGATTCCACATCACTGCAGTAATTTTTTAAATTTCTTAATTACACGTAAGAGTGGAATCCATACCTTTGTGGATGCCCTTATGATGTTAGGGTTGCAAGTAGTAACCATCTAGTGAAGTGAATCAAGATGGGTAGGCAGGACACAACATTCGTGGATTCAAGTAGACTGGATCGGTCCAGTCTTTGGCTGGTCGGTCCATGTATTATATTTTTTTTTTCTTTTTTAATTATTAATGTGTCACTTAATAACTTGTCACATTTTTTTTTATTTAGAAATGTCCATATGAGTACATCTTTGTGTCTATGATTTATTTAGCGTATATAGTGTATTTATATAGTTTTATTAATGTATGCTAGTAGTATTTAATTTATGTACTAATGTACATGCGATATTTTTAGAAGTTTACTCTTATGTCCATTTGGAACTATATTTTAATACCATAACGTTGATGGTAATTATTGTTCAAGATTTAATTTAATCTTCATTATTTGAGTAGTAATTATTCGGGGTATTTCAGTCTCTGTTTACGGTATTCACATAAATTGTGATTGTTTTGTGGTTTTTTGTGCTGGTATATTTGTGGCTGTTTTGAAAATTGTTGTTCGGAGGTGGCGATTTGGCATTTTCTGTCAAAAATGCCAAATAAAAAATGCCACATTTATACCACAGAAATGCCATCACCGAACGCAGCACTTTTCAAAATCCTATTAATTTGTATGTTTTTTAATTTAAAACTTTATTTTATATTATATAATATGTGTGTTTTATTATAATTTTATATGATTTAACATTTTTATAAATTTATATCATATATTTCATTTATTTTGTAATTTTAACCAACACATTAACTATAATTAATTGTTATTACTTTTAGTTTTTTATGTTTTATTAGTTTATGTGGTTTTTGTAAATCAAAAGCATTATATAGTAAAATATAAAAATTGCCTTAAATTAAATATATATTATTACTACTAATTTATATTAGTTTTGCAAAATTTAACCAACATATGTACAAATTTAAATTATTATTACTTTTACTCTATTTTATTATTTACTAATGTTTGTGATACTTTGAGACTTAAAAACATTATAAGTATCAAAAATATATTAGGTTTGGTATAGTGATATGTAGTTTAACAATTTTTCATGAATTAGACCATTTTTGTTTACTTATAGTTCTTTTTTAAAATTCAATAGCTAAAGGTAAGATGTATAATTTTTTAAAGGTGCTATATTGAAAATAAAACTATAAAAAATAAAATATTTATATGAAGATAATATGTCCACTAATGGCAATAGCAGTATAGGTTAGTATTTCGAATTATGTAGTAATCACACGTTTAAGTTATTAGACAATAATAATTTTACTATCGCTTAAGAATACTAGCTATCATTACTTATATTCTAGCATAATATCAACTGAAATTTTATTAGCATTACTAGTCTGTAGCGATTTCAAAATTAAAGATATTAGCAATTTAGCTACTTGTTAACAACATTTGCTACCTTCACCCAAATAGTAGCACAATAGCAACCGTAATCAAGTATCGGTAGCAATTCATAAATTTACTTATCTACTTGGTCGTAGCAACTTTTAAGATAGTAGCGAGTTACCTACTAGTTATAATTTCTTTTGCTACCGCTGCTCAAATAGTAGCACAATAGCTACCATGATTGAATTAGCATCAATTAGCCGCATCAATTCCTTAATTAGCTACCGATATTGATAGCAGAATTATTTTAACGGGGTTGCTATTCACAGTACAAATTACTAATCACCACCACCGCAGTACAATTTTTTTTTAAATCATTTTAACGTTGTAAACATGTAACAAAGTGTGGGTGCAGCTTTTTTTTTCATTAATTGACATCCACTTGTGATTTAATTAAAGAAGTTTATACTTGATGAATAGTGATTTTACTAAGTGCATTACAAAATTTTTTTTTGCCAAACTATCCAGAATACATTGCAATGTGTTGGGGCGCCCGTTTTTGTTCAATAAAATAAAAATTGATATATGAAACGGTTTTTACAGTCATTTTCATTTTGATTTTACTAAGTGCAGTACAAAATTTTTTTGGGCCAAACTATCCGGAATACATTGCAATGTGTTGGGGCGCCCGTTTTTGTTCAAGAAAATAAAAATTGACATTTGTAACAGTTTTTACAGTCATTTCATTTTTACTAACATGTAGTACAAAGTTTTTTTTTTCTATTGAAACTTTCCGTTGGATTGTATTATGGTGATATTTTTTCATTGAATAATGTAAATGGACATTTGAAACAACTTTCATTGAACATCTTGAATCACAACTAAGTTACATAACATATTACAAGATGACATTTGATGTAAAGACATATTTAGGGAAAAAACATAATTGATATTATCAATCATCATTACTACTACCAATTGACTCATCACTCTCGCCTTCATATGAATTGGAGAGTGATTTGAGTTCCCATAAAATGGAACTGTCATACACTTCATTGCTTGCAGCTGACTCCATTGAAAAATCACTGTTGTCTTCATATGAATCTGGGAGTGATTCTACTTCCCACAGTATTGAACTCTCATACACCCCACCCAGTCATTACTTCCAGTAGATTCTTCTTGGTTGTCGAGTTCCTGGTTGTGGAGTGATTCATTCTCCACCATTGAAACATCACTCTCTTCTGTATCGGAAAGGGATTCGTGCTCCCATATGATATTAGAAGTGTTTTCGGAAGTACAAATTATTTGTTTGGCCAAACTATCTGGAATACATTGTAATGTGTTGGGGCGCCCGTTTTTGTTCAAGAAAATAAAAATTGATATTTGTAATAGTTTTTATAGTCATTTCTTTTTTACTAACATGTAGTACAAAGTTTTTTTTCTATCAAAACTTTCCATTGGATTGTATTATGGTGATATTTTTTGCATTGAATAATGCAAATGGACATTTGAAACAACTTTCATTGATCATCTTGAATCACAACTAAGTTATATAACATATTACACGATGACATTTGATGTAAAGACATCTTTAGAAAAAAAACATAATTGATATTATCAATCATCATTACTACCAACTGACTCATCACTCTCGCCTTCATATGAATTGGAGAGTGATTTGAGTTCCCATAAAATGGAACTGACATACTCTTCATTGCTTGCAACTGACTCCATTGAAAAATCACTGTTGTCTTCATATGAATCTGGGAGTGATTCTACTTCCCACAGTATTGAACTCTCATACACCCCACCCAGTCATTACTTCCAGTAGATTCTTCTTGGTTGTCGAGTTCCTGGTTGTGGAGTGATTCATTCTCCACCATTGAAACATCACTCTCTTCTGTATAGGAAAGGGATTCATGCTCCCATATGATATTAGAAGTGTTTTCGGAGTTTGACTGGTTATGGAGTGATTCATTCTCCACCATTGAAACATCACTCTCTTATGTATCGGAAAGGGATTCATGCTGTCATATGATATTAGAAGTGTTTTCGGAATTTGACTGGTTGTGGAGTGATTCATTCTCCACCATTGAAACATCACTCTCTTCTGTATCGGAAAGGGATTCATGCTCCCATATGATATTAGAAGTGTTTTCGGATTTGATGAGTGACTCATTATAATGTGAATGGGTTGTGAATTTGAAGGAGTTGGTGGTGTAGAAATATGAATTGTAAAGAATCAGTAGCAACTCTACTCCTTTTATAGAGAAAGCACAAGCTCCAGATTTTTGCTTAAAACATTGTGCTTGTGTCTGATAGTGACTCTGTCCTTAAAGTTGATGCTGAAGCTAATAGTGACTGTGTCCTTACATGTATTCCCCATAAAATTGTGAAATGTCATTTCGTACCTTGTATAGTCTTACATGGTGGTTGTGTGTGATCATGTCTAATAGTGACTGTGTCCTTACATGTAATGCTGAAGCTAAATAGCCATGTAAGAAGGTACATACTTGTATTCCCCATAAAATTGAAATGTCATTGCGTACCTTATGTAGTCCTATAAGGAATATAATGGGTTGGCATGTAGCTGTGTAATAATGTACATGCATGTCATCCCTTTTAAAAATAAGCAATTTACACACACACACACACAGATACATACATACACACACACACATTAATAATGTACATGCGTGTCAAATTAAGACACTAATTGAGCTCACTCGTGTCAAATTAAGACACTAATTGAGCTCTCTCGTGTCAAATTAAGACACTAATTGAGCTTACTCATGTCAAATTAAGACACTAATTGAGCTCACTCGTGTCAAATTAAGACACTAATTGGCTCAATTAGTGATTTAATTTGACACATGTGAGCTCAATTAGTGTCTTAATTTGACAAGAGTTTTGGCATTTTGTATTTCCAATACATGTGGATATTCAGTTCTCATGACATAAACATTGGGTTTATTTCGCTTGGTAGAATGGTTCAACATATAGCGTTCTTCGGTTTCGTATAGCGTTCTTCGGTTTCATGTAATCAACCTATACCGTATTACTAAATTAAGAGGACAATTAGGAAGACTGGGATTCATTCGTGTTGTAATGGATCTTAACCGTGTTTTTATACTTTTCTGGATTTATAACTTCTTTTGTACATCCAAGCCAAAGCTGAAGAAACAGAGGTCCAACACTGAATTACTCTCTAACGAAAGGGGCGGGCGCGGGCAGAGCGTGTCGATGTCCGAGGCGAGGCATGCCCAGACGTGTCAAGGGGCGAGGCGAGTCGCACCGACTCATGTCGAAACGCGGGGCGAGTTTGCCCAGTTCGTGTCGGTAGGGGAGGTGACTCCATTAATGGAGTTTCAAGGTTTTTTCCAGATTTTTATTTTGTAGATCTAGGCTAATTTAATGTGTATTTCTAAATTCTAACACATATTCGAAATCACCACATCAAGATCTATAACTTGCAATTTTTTTTTTTGAAAACTCACCGAATTTTTTTTCCGGCGGTGGCTCCGGTGATCAGGAAGAGAGGATTCCGGCGAGGTAATTTGGAGGAGAGATGGTGCATGCGTGAGAAATGATGTAACACCCCTAATACCGGCCTAAGAGTTAAGGGCATTACACGCCGCGTATTACTACCTAATAACGCAAGGCTCTAACTCTTAACAGTCACAATAAGGCCCGAAACAACACTTCCACCAAATACTTGTAAAAACAATTGTACTGAATACATCAATCCATAAAGTAATCCTAAAAACCGAAATGAAACGTCAAGGAAAGTAAGGCCCGAAGGCTACAACTCATAAAATCGAAAGTCTAACAAAAGAATAACTAAAAGCCAAAGCTCCAGAACTAGAATGACCCTCGCTGATCAATCTGCAAAAATGTTAAAAGTAGGGGAGTGAGCACACAAGTATGCCCAGTAAGCAGCGACCGTCATCAGTAAGGTCGCTCAAACAATTGAAATCAGAAGAAGGAGAAGATAGACATTATATCCACAATACCCAAACAGTCAGAAGCTTTCAGAAACAAAAAAAAACAGAGTGGAACACAAGAGTTCCCAATTCAGAAACAATCAGAGTTCACAAACAGATAGGGGACACAGTACAATGCATACACTCAGAAGGGTCGAAGACCCATAGACCATAACAGGTCTCTCGGCAACGCAGAAATGGCTCGAATAGCCAAAGGGTTCGTCAACCCCATAGAACAGAAAGGGAATGACCCACACTCAGAATGACGTCTACATGGTATACCACGGAATAGCTCGACCCAACCATTCACGGCTCAGAAACAAAAAAGTGTCCCAAAACAGAAGGTTTGCAAAAACAGAAGCAACCTTGCATGGAAACATGCCAAAACACTTATAATACAGTAGTAGGGACTTAGAGGAGTCCAACGCCACAAACGGCACTCAAATCGGAGTTCAGACGGAGAAGTTATGCAGAAAACAGTACAGCGTCCGAACTTGTGTCCGGACGTCAATGTTCGGACACAAGTCGATTTGAAATCAGACAGGAAATCTCAGAGTGTCCGAACATCCATGTTCGGACTGACGTTCGGACGCGTTTACGAGAAAAGTTACGCGGAAGGTCCGACCTTGTGTCCGGACATCAATGTTCGGACACAGGTCGAACTAAATCAGAGGAGAATCTAAGGGTGTGTCCACCGAACATCAAGCTCGACAGGATGTTCGGACATACCCCGAACTTTGAAAATCAGAAAGGCAAAACACACTATCCGAACTTCAAAGCTCGGACGGAAGTTCGGACAGTGCAAAATTGCAGTTTCCAGAAATCGAACAGAGCAGAAAACAACGCAATTCGACACCGCGAATCGCCAATTCAGAACACACACCAAATCAGTCATAAATACAGAAGACCATGGGGGTTTAGCCATTCAGAAACGCAATTGAAACAGCCAACAACAATCGCAATCCGCACTCAAATCAGACAACAAACCTTGCAAACCCCATGGCTGAACTTCCAAACCGAATCGAGTAACCACCTACCTCAATTAGCAGCAACGTCAACACACCTCAAGCAAAACGCAGCCCGGAACGCTCTCCAACCAGACACGAACACAATCACTGATTACAACACAAATCAATAGCCCACAATCAGAAGTCAAACAAGAACCCTAGAACAACAACATTCCTCAATTCTGCAACCCGTACCTGATTACCAGCACGCAGAATTCCCAATCCCCTTGTAGCACAGCAGTCTCACAATTCCCGAATCCGAACGCAGAGCACAATCGCTGAAGCCACAACAGTAACCAATCCAAAATCAGAAACCGTAGAGGAGGGGAACTTGCTCAATTGACCAATCTGAAACTAAGAATCAAACCTGAGGGCGGACAAGAAGTCTACACCGCAGCAAGAATCTTCACCCGGACAACAACAGCCGCACCAGAATTCACAGCAGAGGAGAACTATGAAGAGAGAGAGAGAGAAGGGAGAGACGCTCATTCAAACCACGATGAGAGGCGCTCCTCATGAACTGACGTGATTACCAATGATCAGAAATGTAAAGAAAATAAGGAACCCTTTCCTTATAATCAGAATAATCAATTACCTTAATTAATTTGCCGAAAGACTTCCTTGTCCCTGGCAATTAATAGAATGCCGCCGTGTCCTAACTGACATAAGTAATGTAATCCAACTTAGAATAATATTGTAACAGAATAATATAAGGTATGAACTATGGGTTATAACATCACCTCCCCCTTAAAAGAATTTCGTCATCAAAATTGACTCACCTTACTGCTCGAATAGGGAGGGAAACTTGGCACGCAGCTCGTCCTAGAGCTCCCAAGCCGCTTCACTCTCTGACTGATCAGACCACTGGACCTTAACCATAGGCAGGGTCTTACTACGGAGTCGGCGAAGTCTCTGGCTAGAACGCGGGTAGGCACCGCCTCGAAACTGCAGTCCTCTCTCAACTGAAGCTGGCTGTAGTCGATCACGTGGGACGGATCATGCAGGTACTTCCTCAGCATAGAAACATGAAAAACACTGTGGACAACAGACAAGGATGGGGGCAACGCTAAACGGTAAGCCACAGGGCCAATCCTCTCCAGAATCTCAAACGGTCCAACGAACCTTGGGCTGAGCTTCCCACGCTTCCCAAACCGGACTACGCCCCTGACCGGCGACACTCGCAGATAGAAATGATCTCCAATCTCAAACTCAAGTGGCCTGCGCCTCTGGTCTGCATAGCACTTCTGTCTACTCTGAGCAACAAGCAAACGCTCCCGAATCGTTCTGATCTTCTCCACTGCACCCTGCACCAGCTTGGCCCCAACCAAGACCCTCTTCTTCAGGTCATCCCAACAGATGGGAGACCTGCACCTCCTGTCATACAATGCTTCAAACGGAGCCATACCAATGCTCGCCTGAAAGCTGTTGTTGTAGGCGAACTCAATCAGAGTCACATGCTGATCCCAGCTACCTCCAAAATCTAGGACACATGCGCGAAGCATGTCCTCCAAGACCTGATTAGTCCTCTTTGTCTGGCCATCCGACTGAGGATGGTAGACTGAACTGAAAGCTAATTTCATACCCAAGGCCTTATGCAAACTGCTCCAAAATCTAGACACGAAACAAGGATCATGATCAGACACAATAGAAGCAGGCACCCCGTGAAGCCTCACTATCTCATCAAGATACAGACGAGCTAAGCGCTCCAAACTGAAGGTCTTCTTCACCGGCAGAAAATGGGCAGACTTCGTCAGACGATCAACAATCACCTATACAACATCACAACCCGAGGAAGTCTTGGGCAAACCCATGACAAAGTCCATCCCCACACTCTCCCACTTCCACTCAGGAATGGGGGGCTGAAGCAAACCCACTGGCCTCTGGTGCTTAGCCTTCACCTGCTGACAGGTCTGGCACTTCGAAACAAACTCGGAGATGTCACGCTTCATCCCAGACCACCAGAACAACTCTCTGAGATCCCGATACATCTTCACTCCTCCTGGGTGAACTGAGTATGGAGCTCCATGCGCCTCCTGGAGGATCTCTCTATGTAGAACAGCATCAGCCGGCACATACACTCGACCCCTGAAACGCAGACAACCATCACTGGAGATACTGAAGTCTGGGCTCTGCTCTGAATACAGCCCCTCTCTGATCTGACACAAAGCTAAATCTAACTCCTGACCAACTCTGATCCTGTCGACCAATGAAGACTGAACCTGAAGCGCTGCTATCACACTGGCACTGGCTGGTCTAACCACCCAAACGCCCATACGCTGAAGCTCTAAGGCGGACCTCTGAACTCCTGTCAAAGCACAAGCCACGCCTGGAGCACCTCTCCGGCTCAAAGCATCTGCTACAACGTTCGCTCTACCAGGATGGTAGAGGATCTCTAAATCGTAGTCATGAAGTAGCTCCAACCACCTCCTCTGTCTCAAGTTCAGCTCCTTCTGAGTGAACAAATACTTGAGACTCTTGTGGTCCGTGTAAACCTTACACGACACCCCATATAGATAATGCCTCCAAATCTTCACCGCGAATACTACCGCTGCCAACCACTCCAGATCGTGGGTAGGGTAGTTCTTCTCATAAGGCTTAAGCTGCCGAGAGCCATAAGCCACTACCTTACCCTGCTGCATCAAAACACATCCTAGTCCCTTATGGGACGCATCACAGAAGACCTCGAATCCCTCGGTCCCAGATGGCAAAGTCAGAATTGGTGCTGTCGTCAACCTCTTCTTAATATCCATGAAGCTCTGCTCGCAAGCCTCACTCTACCCAAACTTAATCTTCTTCCTCAACAGACGGGTCAGCGGGGATACAATCTTAGAAAACCCCTCAACGAACTTCCTGTAATACCCAGCTAACCCAAGGAAACTACGGATCTCTGCAACATTCGTGGGCCTCTCCCACTCCATCACTGCTCTAATCTTCTCGGGATCCACCGAGATACCGTCCTTCGAGACCACATGTCCCAAGAACACTACCCGATCGAGCCAGAAGTCACACTTCTTCAACTTAGCATATAGCTCACGATCCTTCAACGTCTGCAAAACAATCCTCAGATGCTCCTCATGCTCCTCTACACTCTTGGAGTATACCAAAATATCATCTATAAAGACCACCACAAACTGATCCAGATAGGGTTTGAAAACCCGGTTTATCATATCCATGAAGACTGAGGGAGCATTAGTCAGACCAAACGGCATAACTAAGAACTCGTAATGACCATAACGAGTCCTAAAAGCACGGACTTAGGCACGTCCTCAGCCTTAATCCTCAACTGATGGTAGCCTGAACGAAGATCTATCTTCGAGAACACTGTGGCGCCCGCCAACTGGTCAAACAAATCATTGATGCGCGGTAGGGGATAGCGATTCTTGATGGTCACCTGTTCAGCTCTCTATAGTCGATGCACAATCTGAAGGTCCCATCCTTCTTCTTCACAAACAGCACTGGCGCTCCCCAAGGCAAAACGCTAGGGCGAATGAAGCCCTTATCCAGCAACTCCTGAAGCTGAACCTTCAGCTCCTTCAATTCCGCCGGACTCATACGGTAAGGGGCCCTCGAGATGGGCTGAGTCTCTGGCGCTAAATCGATGGTGAACTCCACCTCCCTCACTGGTGGAAGTCCGGGCACGTCGTCCTGAAAGACCTCAGAAAACTCTCTGACGATCGGGATGCTCTCCAAGCTAGATCCCTCGCGTACCTCCGTTAGGTAGCACAAAAAGCCCTGACAGCCCTTCCTCAAGAAGCTGGCTGCCTGCATCGCAGACACAATCATAGGCGCACACGGGATTGCATTCCCAGCGAAGACAAAACGGCTCCCGCATGCAGATCAAACACTACTCTCCTCGCTGCACAGTCTATATGGGCATGGTGCTCTGCCAGCCAATCCATGCCAAGATCACATCAAAACAGATCATCCTCATCGGGATGAGGTCAGCACAAAAGGTCTTGTCCCAGACTACTATGGGACAAGCCTTACACACAGAATCAAGAATGCAAGGAGCAATCCCACCAAAGGACTACTCACACATAAATCTACTTCACTAGGCAAACAGTCAATTCAAGTCTACCCAACAAATCACAGCAGATAAAGGAGTGCGTAGCTCCAGAGTCAAACAGACAAAATAATCCTGAGAATGGATCTGGAGGATACCTGAGACGACGCGATCACCAGCACAATCACGCTCCCCCGCCATAGCATACACTCGGGCCTGAGTCTGAGGCTTCTTCTAGTCGGACCTCGCCCCTGAATCTGAACCGGTGCCTCTATCTCCTGAGCCTCTACCGGATGCCTGAAGGCACTGAGCAATCCGGTGCTCCATCGACCCACACTTAAAGCAGGCACCAGTTCTTGTAGCACTCCTACCAGGATGGGAGTGACCACAAGACCCACACTTCGCCCCAGCTGACGAAGATGAAGAAGCTCCCCGGCGATCTCCATAGGACTGCTTCTTCTGAGGAGGAGCAACCTCCTTCTTCTGAGGCTCTTCAGCACGCCTCTTCCCATTGTGGTCCTTGCCAGCCTGCCTACCTTGATGTCGGTCTCTACCAGCAGAGCGACATCCGCCACATCTCTGAAGGTCTGGTGACGGAGAAAGTGTCAGCGGACTTGATATCTGGTCTGAGCCCACTCTCGAACTTACGGGCCTTCCTATGCTCATCTGGCTCCGGAGCATACTTCGAGAGAGTCACGAACTTCCTCACGTACTCCTCGACTGACATGTCTCTCCCCTGACGCAGCCGATATATTCATTAATCTTCTGGTCCTTGAAAACGTCAGGGTAGAACTGCTTGTTGAACTCCAAGCAGAACTACTCTCAGGTCCAAGGCTGGGGATGCTTACCCATCACCATACGCCACCACTCCTTCGCCTCCCCCTTAAAGAGGAAAGTGGTGAAGTCGACCTTCTGGTCATCCTCTGAGCCCATCACTCTCAGCAGATCCTCCACCTCTGTAATCTAGTGGCGCCTCCTGAGGGTCGCCACAGCCGTCGAAGGAAGGCGGCTTCATCTTCATAAAAATCTTGGAGGGCTCTAACTCGGCCTCCCACAACATTAGCCCTGCTGGGCCTGCTCCACCAGCTCCCCACCAGCTCCCCCAGCAGCTGCAGCCATCGTCTGCATCAACTGCTGCACTGCATCTGCAGCATCTCCCTAAGGGGTCACTGGTGTTCTACGAGGAGACATTCTGAGATTCAAATCCAAAATTGTCAGAACGTGACTCAGACTTCAAACAACTGTCACAAATGAACCTCACACAGCAAACACACACCACAGACCCTAAAGAAAGCCAAACCTGGCTCTGATACCACTAAATGTAACGCCCCTAATACCGGCCTAAGAGTTAAGGGCATTACACGCCGCGTATTACTACCTAATAACGCAAGGCTCTAACGCTTAACAGTCACAAATAAGGCCCGAAACAACACTTCCACAAATACTTGTAAAAACAATTGTACTGAATACATCAATCCATAAAGTAATCCTAAAAACGAAATGAAACGTCAGAGGAAAGTAAGGCCCGAAGGCTACAACTCATACAATTGAAAGTCTAACAAAAGAATAAATAAAGCCAAAGCTCTAGAACTAGAATGACCCTCGCTGATCAATCTGCAAAAATGTTAAAAGTAGGGGAGTGAGCACACAACTATGCCCAGTAAGCAGCGACCGCCATCAGTAAGGTCGCTCAAAACAATTGAAATCAGAAGAAGGAGAAGATAGACATTATATCCACAATACCCAAACACTCAGAAGCTTTCAGAAACAAAAAAAAACAGAGTGGAACACAAGAGTTCCCAATTCAGAAACAATCAGAGTTCACAAACAAATAGGGGACACAGTACAATGCACACACTCAGAAGGGTCGAAGACCCATAGACCATAACAGGTCTCTCGCAACGCAGAAATGGCTCGAAGAGCCAAAGGGTTCGTCAACCCCACAAAACAGAAAGGGAATGACCCACACTCAGAATGACGTCTACATGGTATACCACGGAATAGCTCGACCCAGCCATTCACGGCTCAGAAACAAAGTAAAGTGTCCCAAAACAGAAGGTTTGCAAAACAGAAGCAACCTTGCATGGAAACATGCCAAAACACTTAAAATACAGTAGTAGGACTTAGAGGAGTCCAACGCCACAAACGGCACTCAAATCGGAGTTCAGAGGAGAAGTTATGCAGAAAACAGTACAGTGTCCGAACTTGTGTCCGGACGTCAATGTTCGGACACAAGTCGATTTGAAATCAGATAGGAAATCTCAGAGTGTCCGAACATCCATGTTCGGACTGATTTCGGACGCTTACGAGAAACGTTACGCGGAAGGTCCGACCTTGTGTCCGGACATCAATGTTCGGACACAGGTCGAACTAAAATCAGAGGAGAATCTAAGGGTGTGTCCGAACATCAAAGCTCGGACAGATGTTCGGACATACCCCGAACTTTGAAAATCAGAAAGGCAAAACACACTGTCCGAACTTCAAAGCTCGGACGGAAGTTCGGACAGTGCAAAATTGCAGTTTCTAGAAATCGAACAGAGCAGAAAACAACGCAATTCGACACCGCGAATCGCCAATTCAGAACACACACCAAATCAGTCATAAATACAGAAGACCATGGGGGTTTAGCCATTCAGAAACGCAATTGAAACAACCAACAACAATCACAATCCGCACACAAATCAGACAAAAAACCTTGCAAAACCCCATGGCTGAACTTCCAAACCGAATCGAGTAACCACCTACCTCAATTAGCAGCAACGTCAACACACCTCAAGCAAAATGCAGCCCGGAACGCTCTCCAACCAGACACGAACACAATCACTGATTACAACACAAATCAACAGCCCACAATCAGAAGTCAAACAAGAACCCTAGAACAACAAAACATTCCTCAATTCTGCAACCCGTACCTAATTACCAGCAACAGAATTCCCATCCCCATGTAGCGCAGCAGTCTCACAATTCCCGAATCCGAACGCAGAGGCACAATCGCTGAAGCCACAACAGTAACCAATCCAAAATCAGAAAACCGTAGAGGAGGGGAACTTGCTCAATTGACCAATCTGAAACTAAGAATCAAACCTGAGGGTGGACAAGAAGTCTACCGCAGCAAGAAACTTCTTCACCCGGACAACAACAAGCCGCACCAGAATTCACAGCAGAGGAAATATGAAGAGGAGAGAGGAGAGAGAGAGAGAGAGAGAGAGAGAGAGAAGGGAGAGACGCTCGTTCAAACCACGATGAGAGGCGCTCCTCACGAACTGACGTGATTACCAATGATCAGAAAATGTAAAGGAAAATAAGGAACCTTTTCCTTATAATCAGAATAATCAATTACCTTAATTAATTAGCCGAAAGACTTCCTTGTCCCTGGCAATTAATAGAATGCCGCCGGTGTCCTAACTGACATAAGTAATGTAATCCAACATAGAATAATATTGTAACGGATATAATATAAGGTATGAACTATGGGTTATAATAAATGAAGATACGAGACATGTCCCGTTTATATATAACGTGCACATTTTGGAGCGTTTTTTCAAAAAACGCTCGTTTTGACTTGTTTTCAACATATTAACGTCGTTTCGTAGTAAATACAGGAAAACATCAATAACTTAACATAAAATCACAATTATAACGTCCAAACGCAATAAAAACGGGTTTAACAGCTTTTACTACAATGAGAGTGTTTTTTACCCGAAATTGGCGTTATCAACTACGTTTTCAGTATGACGTTTCTGAAACTGTAACAATGTCTGTAATTTAATCAAACGTAACGTAAAATGTCATTTACCAATGTCAAGTCACAATTATAACGTTCGAACGCAATAAAAATGGGTTAACGTCTTCTAATACAACGATAGCGTTTTTTACGGTTCACGGTGATGAAATGATTTTTCAAAAAATGAAAGTTATGAAGCGATGTCACTACATGTTTACAACGTTAAAATGATTTAAAAAATTGTATTGCGGTGATTAGTAATTTTGTACTGCGAATAGCAACCCAATTATTTTAATTGAAAGAACCAAGATGAAAGATAAAATAGCTACTATTGATGGTAACAATCTTGTAAGGCGGTAGACATTTGGCTATTGGTTACAAAATGTAGCTACCATTGTTGCTTTTATAGCACATAAAAACCACTTTGTTAATAACATTAAGAATCATTAGCAATTTTAAATTTAGATACCAATATGTGTGTAGTAGCAGTTCATCAGTAGCCAAAACAGTTTTTTCATGTAGTGTCAATGATGCTCCCTTCTGGTCGATATCTACTCTTCATTCTACCCTTCAAAATACTCATGTATCGTGTGAATGAGTATATGTATTGTAAGTAAACTGGATCACAATATTGGATCTCTCGAACACTGTGAACAATTAAATGCACCATTGTGTCAAAGAAAGATGGTGGTAAATTCATATAAAGTTGACATAATGTGACTACAATTTCACATTGTAGATCATTGAGGAAGTTGACGTCAATTACCTTGCAACATACAGCGTTGAAAAAGAATATAATAGGGTTAATGCATTTATGACATTATTTGGCAATATCCCACAGATTGTGACTGGAAAAAGAAGTAACATTAGTGCATGATAATCGTGAGGCCTCATGGCTAACTACTTCAAATCTTTCATCGACAAATTGTTCTTCCAGTTTGAAGAGTACCCAGAGGGTACTTTTACCGAGTGCAAACATTTGCATAAGCTAATTTTTTCATTCTTTAAAGGGTATAGCATGCAGAAGGTAGGTATATTCATTTCCCATTCTCTTGTGGGTGTAACTCTACTCGTATACCCATGGCTTGCATGTCTTTTCTCACTTTCAATCCGTATTTTACTTTGCCAAGTATGTTAAGCAAAGTCCCACTCACTGCCTCATCTATGTTCTTCACAATGTGCATGATATCTAAACAGTGTCTCATAGGAAGATGACACCAATACGGAAGCTCCCAAAAAATAGAACACTTTTTCCAGATGTTCTTTGTCGGATTCGATGTGTTTCGGAAAACATTTACAATGTCCTTAACTTTTGCATACACTTTCTCAAAGGTCAAAGGTAGACGGGTCACACGAGTCTCGACCTTACCATTGAAAAGGTTTCTCTTATTTTGATAAGGGTGATCTTCTAGTAAAAGATGTCGATGACGCCTGTAAACATGTTTACCACAATTTTCTAAATGGTCCAAACATATGTCATATTTTTGTACTGGACATGCAAATGTTCCTTTCATCGTGTTTTCAGATAAGTTCCCGTATACAGGGAAGTCGTTGACAGTACAGAACAACAACGCCTTAAACATGAAATTTTCTCTTGCATAAGCATTATTTTCCACGGTCACCTCATTCCATAATAACTTCAATTCATCAATCAAAGGGGCGAGATATACATCAATGTTATGACATGGCTGCTTGGGACCAAATATCATGAGTGATAACATGTACTTTTGTTCATACGCAACCATGAAGGCAAATTGTAGATAACTAGAAAAACGGGCCAAGTGCTGTGTTGACTATGATGGAGAATTTGTAAATGATGCAAGTTCTAAATATGGGCAGGTGTACCCAACCGTAGTAGTATATAAAAGTGTCGGTCGCTAGGAAATTAAGAGAATAATCTCCCTAGCTCCGGTATCTAGTAATGAAAGCAATTAAATGAAAGAGAGGTTTAACCAGAGGCAAGCTAGGTATTTTGGTTTGATAACGATTGCGAAAAACAACTAAACTTAAGTCATGTGTTGAAGGATTGGATGGAAATGTGCCCTACAAGGTGGTATCACCCAAATGCTCCCCAAACTAAGCTTTAATCCTAATTTGCTCTAGTTGTCTATTAGAACTAATCTAGCAACTTCACTAAAATCATAGATAAAATCAACTCTTAATTAGCTCAAAAAATCCTCCCATTAGGTTAGGTTTAAATCACCAATTAGCATCAAGCACTAATCCTTAGCAATATCTATAGAATTTACTAACTAATTAAAGAGGATAAAATCTAGGGTTTATCACTCTCTTGGCCTAATCCCTAATTCACAAAATTATGAAATTAGGAGAAACCATAAATGCACATAGGTGATCAATCTAGCACGATCAATAAATTAGAGAGATAAAAAAAACTATATTAAGCTAATTTGGTATTACAAGCATGTTTGAGGGAATTTGGGGTCAAACCCCCATCCAAGGCACAAATTAGGTTTATTCAAACATTGGAGCAATAAGGAAGAGAAAAAAAGAAAGAGATAGTGAAATACCCCTAACTAATAAATGAACATCTAATGATAGCTATTAAGGCTAAAACATGCCTTAATAATTATTGGAGAACAATCCAAGATCATTAACAAGCAAAATATGCTTAAAAATCACTTAAAGCAAAAATGTGCTCTAAGAAACTTAAGTGATCGTGTAACCTTAATTAGGGTCCAAAGTGGATTCCTAAACCTTATATCTAAGGTAAGAACAAGAGAAAAACCATTACTAAAGAAAACCAACTAAAAAATAAGTTAAAACATAAAAGGAGGCCTTAAAACTTCTTAAGACATTTTTATAAATGTGTCTAGAAATTGACTTTGGGTGGTTAATTAGTCTTGTATACATTAAAAAAAAAAACAGAAATATGGCACTCATTTATGAGTAGTACCCAAATAGCGCCAAACAAGGCCTTAATTTCTTAGCATGGTCAATTGTCAATATCAAGCCTTAAAATATCCTATGTAGTCGGCAGCCTCATGGTGAGTCACCCCTTCCTAAGTCATGACTCACTTAAGTGATAAGTTCAAAATAAATGCCACCTTTTTACTTTACCTTTCCTTATCACTTAAGTCATAAAAATCTAGCTTCTCTTGATCCCTCATCTCTCCTTGCTGCTGAGCCCTCTCACCCTCTTCATCATCATCTTCTTCCCTTTTTCTTGAGCCAAGAACACAAAGATATTCCATGGTAGATTGAAACTAACACACCAAAACACTTCCAGATCTTCTCCTTTCTACTCTAAACTAAACAAGAGATCATTCCAGCCACTTCTCTTCATCAAAAAAGGCTTAAATTAAGATTTATTGAAGGCAAATTTTTGGCACTTACAAGTCCAAGGAGCAAAGAAGGTCCTTTCAAAGCTTAAGGTATAAAAAGATGACTTAAGGTCATCTTTCCTTTCTTCCAATTTTTTACCAGTTTTGTATAGGTTCTTAAACTAATTTTTCTCCATATTTTCATGCCTGAAATAAGGGATGTTCTAGCTCAATCTCAAGGAACCATCCTCCAAAAGGATTCAAGAGTAAGTCATCTTTAAGGTTTTATGTACCTAAACCTACCTTATTTCCTTAGAACTATGGTAGATCTGACTTCTAGCTTGTTCTTATTTAGAGTACCGAGATTTTGGAGCAAAAATATGCCTTTGAACACAAAGGTAAAGCTAGTACTCTTAAGTCCATTTTTGTGCCTTAAGATTCCTTATGTTGTTAAGCCTTTAAAAGATCTACTTTGACCCTTTCTTTCCATGTCAAAATCTTGACCGAATGGGTCTATTCAACCTTAGCTTTGATCTTGACCAAGGAGGTGGAATCAAGCTTAAAAAGTTGATCTTTGTAGGGTAAGTAAACTAACTAAGTCTTAATGACTTTATCATCAAGTTTAAGGTTAAGTTTTGAGTTAAAAAACTAACCTAGGCTCATATATAAAATATGGCCGAGAAGGATTGAAGGTTATTATTGATTTTGGAAGCTTAATCAAGTAAGTTAAGCTTAAAACATGGTTGTAAGCTTTAAACTAATTATTGTCATATTATAAATTAAGGCCGAATGAGTTTTAGTTTAAATGGGTCAACTTGACTTATTAATGCACTAAAATGTTATGTAACACATTTGGCTAAGTTACCTATGTGTATAATGACTTATAATGTCATAAATATAAGTTAAAGGGGCAAAATTGCAAATAACAAAAGTTATGGGAAGGTTGGGTAAAAAGCCGAGACTTAACTTGTTCTTATGAACATTTTATGTCATTTTTATGTTGTTATTTAAGTTTATAATAAGGCCATGTATTTAGGCCATTTTATTCTGTCATTTAAAGCTTTATTTACATTAAAAGGTAAGTATTTATTTATTATTAGGTTTGGTGAAAAAAAAGGTATTAGAAGCTTAAATGGTGGGTTTAATCACCTAGGAATTTTAGGGATAAAATACCTACGAATCTAGTAACAACTAAACTAAGTTTAAGGTTAAGATAAATTTAGGGAAAATTCACAATATACCCCTGTTTTCTTTCGTAATTCACAATATACCCCTTTTTTGAAACCGTGTTACAAGATACCCCTGTTTTCTTTGCTAATTCACACAAAATGCCCTTTTTACTAACGGTCGTCAAATACTTCGTTAACCTCCCCTAGAAAATAACTATTTTGCCCCTGACCCGTTTTTTTAAAAATAATTTCGCATTTATTTGGCTACCTTTTTTTGAAAATTTTAAATTTTATAATATACCCCTATTTAAGTTTGTTGTTCACGAAATACCCCTGTTTATGTTTAGAAGTTCACAAGATACCCTATTTATGTTTTGTCGTTCACGAAATACCCTTATCACCTTGATGGCCTCGTAAAGCATCGCCTAGTTTTCTCTTGTTTTTCAAGTGCCTTCAGCCTCTTCATAATCCCAGGACAAATGTTGTTTGCATTCCAGTTCTCTGAGTTTCTTGTCTCTCGGAATGTCTCACCAATAGCTAAGTATGAATCCCTGTCATACACAATTAGACACAATTATAATATATGACCAGAGACAAACTAGTATAGCATGGATTATTTACATAGTTAGGTAAATACCTTCAAGTAAAGAGTAAATTGGGTTAGTCCTATGGACAAACAATAATGTCACAGACATTGGTTTAAAATAGCTACCGCTTGGTCGAACTCAGTAGCGGACAATAACTTTTGTTTAGGGGGTAAAATTTTTTTGACACTATTGTTCTTTAAAACATTATGTTATTTTGTATTTTTCAAAAATTTATAAGAGCATTTTGCAAATTTTCAAAAGTTTCGGGGGGGGGGGGGGAGGGGGGGCCTTCTCCCCTTTGTGTCCGCCCCTGGTCAAACTTGTGTTGTGACTAGCAATCTAATGGGATATCGCTCAGATATTTGGATGCACCAAAATCCATCTCCCTAATGGCCACCGCCCCCCCCCCCCCCCCTTAAACTTTTGAAAATTTACAAAATGCTCTTATAAATGTTTGAAAAATACAAAAAAACATAATATTTTAAAGAACAATAGTGTCAAAAAAATTTTTTTGCCACCCTAAACAAAAGTTCTGGTCCGCTACTGAGTTCGACCAAGAGGTAGCCAATTTAAACCCAATGGCTGTGACATTATTGTTTGTCCACAGAACTAAATCAATATACTATTTACTTGAAAGTATTTACCTAATTATGTAAATAATCCATGCTATACTAGTTTGTCTCTGGTCATATATTATAATTGTGTCTAATTGTGTATGACAGGGATTTGTACCCAGCTATTGGTGAGACATTCTGAGAGACAAGAAACCTCAGAGAACTGGAATGCAAACAACATTTGTCCTGGGATTATGAAGAGGCTGAAGGCACTTGAAAAACAAGAGAAAACTAGGCGATGCTTTACTAGGCGATCAGGGTGATAAGGGTATTTCGTGAACCACAAAACATAAACAGGGTATCTTGTGAACTTCAAAACATAAACAGGGGGTTTTGTGAAAACAAAATTAAATAGGGGTATAAAATTTAAAATTTTCAAAAAAAAAGCCAAAAAAACTATGAATTTTTCAAAAAAAAAAAAACGGGTCAGGGGCAAAATAGTCATTTTCCAGGGGAGGTTAACGGAGTATTTGACGGCCGTTAGTAAAAAGGGAAATTTTGTAAATTAGCAAAGAAAACAAGGGTATCTTGTGACACAGTTTCAAAAAAGAGGTATATTTTGAATTATGAAAGAAAATAGGGGTATATTGTGAATTTTCCCTAAATTTTAAAATCAATTATGTAATTAAGGAATATTCTAGTATATGAATTAGGGTTTAAGTGTAAATAAACAAAATTGGAGTGTTATATCATTAAATAGCCGAATATTAGGCTCAATTTGGAGTTTAAATGAAAATTATAGTTTTTATAAAGTTAAGGACTTGAAATACCCCGAACTTAATTATAGTGATTTAAATTATTCTAATATGGTATTTAAGGGCCTAAAGGTGCCTAAGGAACATTGGTGAAGAAAATAAAACCAAAAGAAAAGAGAATCGCTTAAAAAGTGAGAATGAGTGTAAAAATGAGTGTAAAAAAGAGAGAACATAGAAAAGTATGGATGAAATGAGTGCATTAACCATAGAGTTAGTGATGACTAGGATCCTGGATTCTAAGGCTTAGTTATACCTAAATAGTATGTAGAAACAATTCCTGAAGAAAACGGATCCATAAAATGGATTAAAAAAACAAACGAACCGTAAAGCGCGTTTTCGAGGAAACCGGGAAAACGCGACTTTAAGCGGGTTAAATAGACCCGTAATAATTTTAGTCAATCAAATGTCTATAATTAGACATTGGTGAAGGTCTAGGACCATTACAATTAATTAAACGAGAAAATTCCAGAAAACGGACCCGGATTAGTGAATAGTGATAATCCGGGAACTTTTGGGGTGTAGATTGTAAATAGACCAAAATACACTCTCCCCTTTGTAAATAAAAACTGAAATTCCTAAGTGTGTGTGCGTGTGTGCCGGTTCCCTCCCCCTCTCACACTCTCTTATGCACTAGAAGACAAATAAGTAAAGAAATAAAAAGTAAGAAAGTACAAAAAGCACTTTAAGAGTCTCTCTCCTCCATTTCCTTGCTCTCTCACGTGTACCCATCCCCACTTCTGATTTCTTCTCCTTCCTCCCATCCAACAATGGCAATTCCAAGCTCCCTCTTCAAGCTCTCACTTCTCCTTCATCTTCAAGGTGCAAACAAAGTCCAAATCTCAAAATATTTACACCATTAGATTCCTCTCTTCATGGAGATTAATTCCCTCTTTTCAAAAATCGAAAATCACCACTTTCATCTCCATGGGTGTAGTTCTTGAAGCTTGGAGGTGAGCATTTGAAGCCAAATCATCTTGTTTAAAGGTAAGAAAGGGACCTTAAAACCCATTTTCCTAGCTCTTCTTCTTCAACAAGAATTTTTCTAGGTTTTTTGAGCTCCTTATTGCTCCTTGTCCAGCCGTTTTCTTTGGTGTCCAAGATAGGATCTGAAACTTGTTGTTTTGCTGTCCAAAGCCCCACTTAGAAGTGGTAAGGTAACGCCCTTTTGAAACCTTAAACATGCTCTACATTTAGGTTAGTTTTATGAGCTAGTTATTAAGTAGTATTGTTGTCTTGGGCATGGCTGTAGCATTGGGGAGTTAGCCCCATTGGACCGGTTACAAGGGAGAACAAGAAATAAAGGAAAGGAAGGAAGAAGAAATGAAAAAAAAGAAAGGAAGCTAGCAAATTCAAGGTAAATGAGCTAAACCTTGAGCTAGTTTATATGTAGTGTGGAAACAGATTTTAAGGCTTATGTATGAGGAGATTTCATTGTAGTAGGTATTGGTTATGTTGCTGTACATTATGTAAGAGATTGAGGTATATTAAGTGTGGCTTAAATGATAGTTAAAGGCTTGGAAGCCAAAGGGAAATAAGTGTATATGTGTAGGATTTTAATGTATTACTAGTGCTTGAAGTAATGTGGAAATTGGGATCAATTTGGATGAGCTGAATATGTGGTGAGAATGATAGAATTTTAGGGGAACCTCTGTCGAAATTTACTTGGGAACTAGGTGACATAGGTGTTTGATGAGAAGAAAAAGAACCTCGAACATAACTAGGTGTTTGTGTAACGCCCCTATTTAATATATTTATAATTGAAGCGGAATTAAAATACTAAAGGCGTAACAGACCATCGGGTTCCAAACACCCCCGGTACCAAACCTCACCATTACAACTTAAGCAAATTACAATAGCCACGGTCTGAACCTCGAGAAAACTTAACATAAACATAACAGTAGTAAAATACATTAACTCCCACCAACCTAATCCCATCCCAATCACTTGTTCTCTTCGTGACCACCTGTATAATATTTTACCTGCAAGATAAAACCAAGCAGCCCACCCCGGAGGGGTGAGTCAGTTCCCGGGAATGGAACTGGTACGATTCTCCAAAACAAAACCTTTAAACTATCCTCTTAAATAAGCATAACTTGAAGTCAAACAACTAAAACAAAACAGAGGAATAAGGCACTTAAAAATCACCAAGTCAAAGATAACAGGATAAGGTTAGAGGTAAAAAAAAACAAAGGTAAAGTTAGTCAATCAAAAGTCACACCATGAGTTAGTGAACATCCATTGCTTATGTTAGATTCAGTTCCAGTCAGGAGTAGAAAGTCTCAATAGTCACAAGGACTAGGAATGAAAGAAGAGATCCAAGAACCAACAACTCAAGAGTGGAATAACACCAATTGGGAGAGATGGCCCCCACCGCCAGATATAAATGTCCATATGGACGATGGATATACACCCCCCTGCTCAGATTTAAATGTCCTGTGGAGCGAGGGATATACAACCCCCTGCTGTCAAATATAAATGTCCTTGTGGATGAGGGATATACAACCCCCTGCTGTTACCAATGAAGACGCGCGCACGTCACAACAAAAGACTCAGCTCATGGATGAAACAATATCCAGAGTCAAAGGAAGATTTACCAAGATTGTCCTTTTCCATACTTCCACTAGATCACTAACTACACTACACCAAGCAATACCAAAACACTCAGTCCTACAGAGTGCAGAAGCGTAAACCCTAGGCAGTTAATGTCTAATGAATAAACCCAATAGAAGGAACCAATAACCATGTACGTTTCACATTTCAAGGCTCAGTTAGTCACAACAAGCTGAGTTAGCCACACAACAATTTCCTTTTGAAATTCCTTAAACTCAGTTAGCGTTTTCGAAAACGTCTCATAAGTCGGTCAGTAAAAGTATCAGAGTACGAGAAATCGTACCTGGTATGTGAAGACAGTAATTAACTCGAATGAGTGATCCCCCAATAGTAACCTATAATTAAGGTGTTCCAAGTGTTGATTAGTTAAGGGACTTATAAGCTAAACACCTTCTATTCTTACTGATTTATAGTTCCAGTTTACCATTATTCTCTTACAAGGATTTGGGCTAGGTTTCATTAATAATCTTTTGTTAGGCCCATTTCGTTTAAACTGGAACGATTTAGGATTTAACCCTGAGAGTGGCCCAAACTCTCTTGAATTGTTTAAGTGGGCTTTTTTGAGTTCATAGACTTGGACTCAGTAGGTTAGCCCAAGACCGTGTTACGTTTACGTTGTTTAATTAAACCCTTAAGTTATCGTTGACTATTTTATTACACACCGATTAAAGTCTAAAGTTTTAATATGTATATTTCTTCTTATTATATCTCCCACAAGGAATGTTATTTCCTTCATCTATTTTAATGTACTTATATATATATTATATATGTATATATCTTTATGTATTAAGATTTATCTAGAACATTTTTAAGAAAATTTATTGTATTTAATTATGTTTAATAACTTTTAGGCATATCCACAACCGATATATGGTTTATAAAATAAAGTATTTTTCCTTATTAATTTAATATATATATGCATGTACATGTATTAGAATTTATTTAAGTCATCCTTTATGTAGCTTATTGTATTTAAATTATCTATCTTATTAACTTCAACATTTATCTGCATTCCATGTATGTTTTATAAAGTATTTCTTTTGTACATTTTAGAATATTAGCTTCTATAGTATTTAGTTAATATAAGTGTTGATTTATTTAGCTCCTTGTTTTAACCTAAGTTACTATTTTATTCCTTTTATATATGTATATATATATATATATATTCCTTAGTTTTAATTAAGAATTGTAACTTCCATATTATATAATAAATAAAATGTAGATTAGTTTAGTTCCTTGATTTAACATCAGTTTCTATTCTATTTCTCTCTATATAGTATATATATATAAATATTATATGTAAACAATTTTTACTTCACTTAAAAGTTAATCCCAAATATTTATAAACATACTGTTACTAGATGCTAATTTAGTCTTCTCATATTTTTCCCAACCTAAAAAGTTTATTAGTAAACTATACTTTAATTTATTACATTAAAAAATCTTATATTATAAGATAACTTATGAAAAACCTTATAAATACAATTTTAAAACCCATTTCCTCATGTCCAAAATTCCCCAAATTAAATATATAGTAACTATAACATTTTAGACATATTATAAAATTTTTTTCATAAAAATATCTTTTTAAATTATCCAAATAATTCCATAATACTCATAACTTGCAAAAATCATAACTTACGTTTAAAACCTCAAAACCGATATTAATTTACATCATAATAAACTACATTTTATAAGGAATCTATGGTTAAAATTTCATGTCAAAATACATTCGGGAAGGTCATTAAATAAATTCGACAAGTTAGGGTTTAATTCTGGAATTATTACAAAACTTAAAACATTTAAACTTAAACTTCTGCGTTTTAATCTCGGCCGTCTGTTTCTAAAACCTAGGATCGGACGGCCACTGAAACGCGAGTTCATCAGCAAATCGAATTCGAATGCCGAGTACTAATTCGATGATTCCTCTCAACTCACAGAACCAAATTGACTATTTTTGTTTCATTGATTTGAAATTTGATTGCGGTTCTAATGATACCAATTTCGCTAGCTATAATGCCGTGCTTTACAAATTCGATACTGGGTTTAACGAGTTAGGGTTCTTCGGGTTTTCGAATTCAAATCTGTCAAATTCTCCCGATTCAGCGCTTAATTGACTAAATTGATACAGGGGTTTGGTCGACAATGAAAATCGATTAGCAACATCGGAAGAATTGGAAGAAAAACTCACCGGAATTGCGTGAACGAGGAGAATTGAGTTTGGGTTTCTGGAAAAATCCGACCTTTACGAGCTGTTCGGGTAGCCAACTTTGTGGATCCATAAAATGAGTTCTAGATCGAATTAGACTACGTGTGTGGGCTTAATCGAAAGAGGAATTATAGATCTACAAATTGATAGCAAGAACTCACCCTAATACGCTATATACAAAAAGAAATCTAGCCCTAAAGTTACGCGTTTACCTTGCGTTTTTCCTATGATTTTATGCGATGTCGATCAGGAACTTTAGGCACCCGCTCTTCCAAATGGTTGCGAATCAGCCTTGGCCGTTAACATGAAATTGTATAGGGATTTGAGATCTTCAAAACAAGCTAAAGAACACGAAATTTGGCTGAGAAACGAAGAAGTTATGGCGAGACGAAGTTTACCTGATTTCAGAACAATTTGAAATTCTGGGTTACGGCTTTGCAGGGAGGCAACTTTGGATTGATTTTCCGGTGGATGTAGGAAGATTTAGGTCCAGTGTGAGCTATGGTTGTAAAGAGGAGATTAAGGAGAAGAGAATGAAGAAGACGACACTAAAAAATTCGAAAAGGATGAGTGAGATACGGTCGTCACAAGTTAGGGCAAAATACTGGTGAGAATGAGAATACTTAGCCGATTTTGCTGGGGATTCCGGCGAGGCTGACATGGCGGACACGTGTCTGAGTCAGGAGAACCCTAGCCACGTCAGCAATCTACAAATTTTTGACCCTAAACTTCATTCTATCATAACTTTGGCTAGGATGATCCGTTTTTGACGTTCTTTTTATCAATCTTCTTGGTTTTCCATAACCTTTTTATTGGTATAGGTTTCATGGGATGGTTTGACCATTCTCAAAAGTCAACCCTAGCAAGGCTTAATAAGCTTTAGGGTTTCCATGATTTTATATTGACTTTTATGATCCAATTTAATGTTCCAACTCTTTCTAAAATCTTTAAAATATACTTGGAGCGTTTAGAAATTTTTCCAAGATTTATTGACTTATAGATCTTATTATTAAATTCATAATACTATATAATAATATATAGTAATCCAATATTTAATAGTATTCTTTAGGGTTAAATAGAAGAAATCCCCTAATTTAATTTCCATAATTCCATATAGTAATATAATAATTTATTATTCATAATTCCATACAATAATTTAATAATTAATAGTATTATTTATGGTTTAATAAAAGAAATCCCCTAAATTAATTTTAAATTAATTTAGGGGTATTTCAGTATATCCCCCCTAAAAGAAACTTCGCCCCGAAGTTTAAAAATCAACTTGAGACGATAATAATTCCAACGAATTTACATACCATCCAATCCTTAATTTCCATCCATTCTATTTCATATTCCACTCAAGATTACTTAGAATCAAACTGAATCAAAATATACCAAGATATATTTCATGATGAAATCAAAGTCACATACTACTGTGTCATAACGTAAAACTAAGTACATACATACACCTCTCACTCTACTAATAATGCAACAGGGCATAATCCGGATGAGGTAACGAAGGAGGAGTTGCCAGTATATCCCCCTTAAAAGAGCTAAGGTACGCCCTTGTACCGCTACTAACGTGAGCCACAGAAGGATAGGAAAACATCATGCGAATAGATGTGGGTACTTCACTCTCATAGAGTCCTCAGTCTCCCAAGTAGCTTCCTCAACCCCATGCAATGTTTTTAGGATCGCGATCCTAGCGTAGGATCGTAAGTGACCCCTAGGATCGGATCGTGGGATCGAATCGTGGGATCGATCGATCCTACAAAAAGTGAGTAAATATTGTTCAAATTTATACATATGTTATAAACAACTTCTATTTAAAGCATAAAGTTTAATTTGAGTAAGAATATATAGCATTATTGAATTAAAAAATAAAACTTAAGACCACAACAATGATAGTACGCTTACAAATTGAATTATAGATGAGCAAACCATATGAATTCTCATAATATTGTCCATAAAAAAGATAAAATTAATAAGATAGGTTAAACATAAATCAAATCCACAGACTTTATAATTTTTATGTGCGTTTTTATTTCTTTCATCACCCTTCCAACAACATTATGAGCTACAAGTTATTTATTAACAGAATCATTGGGTTTCCAATTCATCCTCATTCAAAAGAGTAAGTAAGCAATGGAACACAAAGCCAAAACAGTTTCCAACAGCTTATTGTTTCAATTATAAACCAGGAAGAAAAAAAATGATAAAAGTAATCAATAATATTTTATAATTTATATTGGTCTTTTAAGTTTTTTTTTTCATTTTCTACTTTAGAGCTTTATAACTTAAAATTTTTCAATCATTACAATATTAAATACACTTTAAATGTTATACATTTTTTGAACACCTAGGTACACATTATAATCTTTCATGATGGAGAGTAACAAGAAGTGATATTCCAATCTTAATCCTTATCCGCTCAGTGACCTCAAATAAATCTAGATATACAAGTCGTTTTAATAATATCCAGTTACAATGTTGAAAGTCATAACATTTTATGGATTATGAAACTATCTACAATATTTTGAAAACTTTTTGTTTCTTTATATTTTATTAAGATACAATTCACATTGATATGAAAAAGATAAACCGTAAACAAAGTTAGGATCGATGGGATCGTAGGATCGTACTATGGATTAGAGTGCAGGATCGTAGATCGTGCAATGGAATCGTGATCCTTTGACGATCCTACATGGCTCCGATCCTACCTGCGATCCGGATCGTAACTATGAATTTGGATCGTAAAATCGTAGGATCGTGGATCGAATCGCGATTCTGTGAACATTGACCCCATGATGCTCCCAAAGAATTTTGACTAGTTTTGACTGATCTGCCTCTCGTTTCTCGGACCTTCGTGTCCAAGATCTGAATAGGAGTCTCCTCATACCTCAGTGTAGGCTCAATCTCCAATCTCTCTGGCTATAGTACGTGAGAAGGGTCAGGCATGTACTTCTTCAGCTGAGATACATGAAACACGTCGTGTACCTTCCCCAACTCCACTGGTAGATCGAGTCTGTAAGCAGCTGGGCCACTCGCTCCGTAATCCTGTACGGGCCGACATACTTAGGGCTTAGTTTCCCCTCATCCCAAATATGAATATCCCTCTCATCGGAGACACCCATAAGAAAACCATGTCACCCAACTGAAACTCGAGCTCCCTGGTGCGTTGATCCCCATAAGATTTCTGTCTAGACTGCGCTGCCCTCATGTGCTGCTGAATAACTCTGACGTCATCCTGCAGTGTCTGAATGTACTCGGGCTCAATCAAGACTGCCTCGGTAGGGTCACTCCATGATAAGGGAGTCTGGCACGGCCTGCCATACAGAGCCTGGAACGGTGCCATGCCGATAGACGAGTGTAGAAGTTATTGTAGGAGAAATCCACCAGGTGTAGACGCTCTACCCAACTCCCCTGATAGTCCAGAGCGACCGCTCGCAGCATATCCTCCAGCGTCTGAATCTTCCTCTCAGTCTGCCCATCAGTCTAAGGGTGAAAGGCTGTGCTAAGGCGTAGCTGAGTATCAAACGCCTCCTGCACCTAACGCCAAAATCTGCTGAGGAAACGTGTGTCACGATCGGAGACGATCGTCTTTGGTACCCCATGGTACCGAGGTTGCTCTGTGGTGAACACCTCAGCCAGCCTGGGCACCTTCCATGTGTCCTTGATAGGTATAAACCTGGCTGTCTTGGTCAACCTATCGACTATCACCCAAATAGAATTCAGTCCACCTCTAGCTGGAGGGAGACCGACTACAAAGTCCATGCTGATGTCGTCAAACTTCCAGCACGATACTGGTAATGACTGAATCTGGCCTCCTGGTCGACGATGCTCAAACTTCACCTTCTGACAGGTGAGGCATCGGGAGAAAATCTACTACATCCCTCTTCATCCCGCTCCACCAGAATAACTGCTTCAAATCCTTATATATCTTGGTGGCTCCAGGTGTACAGATAACGTAGAGGAATGAGCTTCAGAGAGAATCCTGGTCTGAAGTTCTGTCGCATCCTAAGGAACGCAGAGTCTGCCTCTGACTCGAAGGTGTCCCTCTCGCTGTCTAGCTCGTAGTCATACTTCAGACCATCAGTCAAACCATCTGCTAACTTCTGCCTGATGCCCTGTAGATATACATCACTATCCTGGGCTGCATATACCTCCTCACCTATCATGGTCGTCTCTATCAAGGCTAGGAGTGAATATGCTCTCCTGCTCAGAGCGTCTGCCACGACATTCCCTTTACCTTCAGTGTATTGAAGGTTGATGTCATAATCAGCCAGTAGCTCGACCCATCATCGCTGTCTCAGGTTCAGCTCCTTCTGGGTCCAGATGTATTTCAGACTCTTATGGTCTGTCATAATCCGGACTGTGGCTCCATACAAGTAATGTCGCCAGATCTTCAAGGTGAAGACTATGGCGAGGAGCTCAAGGTCGTGTGTGGGGTAATTTTCTTCGTGCTTCTTCAGTTGTCGAGAAGCATACGCTACCACTCTGCCATTCTGCATCAGTACCCCACCAATCCCTCTGCCTGAAGCATCACAATACACCTCGTATCCCTCGTTCCCTCAGGGATTACTAACACTGGAGCTGTGGTTAAGGCGTCCTTCAGCGCCTGAAAGGAGACCTCACAAGCCTCTGTCCATACAAACGGGTTGTCCTTCTTCATTAGAGAGGTCAAGGGCTTGGCTAGCCTGGAGAAGTCCTTCACAAAGCGTCTATAGTAGCCAGCCAACCCAAGGAAACTCCTAATCTCTGTCACAGTGCGAGGTCTATGCCAGCTCTTCACCGCCTCAATCTTAGCTGGGTCTAATGAAACTCCCTCAGCTGAGATCACATGTCCAAGAAATGACACCTTGTCCAGCTAGAATTCACACTTGCTGAACTTGGCATATAGTTTCTTCTCTCTCAGAGTCTCCAAGGCTGTCCTCAAATGCTGCTCGTGTTCCTCATGACTCTTAGAGAAGATCAAGATGTCGTCTATGAATACGACCACTACTTATCTAACTGGGCTTAGAAGACTCTCTGCATCAGGTCCATGAATCTCGCTGGTGCATTGGTCAGTCCAAACGGCATCACTGTGAACTCGTAGTGGCCGTATCTGGTCCGGAAGGCTGTCTTCTCTATATCTGACTCAGCCACAGCTATCTGGTGATACCCGGAACATAGATCAATCTTAGAGAACACCGTAGCTCCCCTCAGCTGGTCGAACAAGTCATCGATCCTGGGTAGTGGGTACTTGTTCTTGATCGTGACATTGTTCAGCTCTCTGTAGTAGATACAGAGTCTCATGCTCCCGTCCTTCTTCTTGACGAAAAGCACTGGAGCACCCCAAGGTGAGACACTGGGTCTGATGAAACCCTTATCCAGTAGCTCCTGCAGCTGTTTCATCAACTCAACCATCTCTGCAGGGCCCATCCGGTAGGGAGCCTTAGCAATCGGTCCCGTGCCAGGTATGAGGTCGATGTTGAATTCAACCTCTCTCAGCGGTGGCAGTCCAGGTAGCTCCTCTGGAAAAACGTCAGGGTACTTCGACACAATGGGAACATCACTCTAGAACTTCGGATCCGTCCTCAGATCCTGGGCTTAACAGTAGTAGGCGGTAGCGCCCTTGGACACCTCCTTCATCAGGGATAAAGCCGATACAACCGTCACAGTTGGCTGTTTAGGCTGCATTCGATATGACACTGTGACCCCTATAGCTGACTTCAGGAGGAGACGATGCTCTGCACAGTGTAGTCTGCCTCTGTACCGCTGTAGTGTGTCCATGCCCACAATTATATCGAATCCCATGCCAGGGAAGACAATGGCATCAAGAAGGAAGTCTGCTCCCTTGATGTGTATACTCAGATTCTTGCACTGCTTACTGCACTTGATCAGCTCTCTGGATGGCAGCAAGACTGAGCATTCATGGATATCCTCTATGGGGGCATTGATCTTAGCATGAAACGCTTGATATAAAAGGAATGGGAGGCTCCAAAATCGAATAGGATGGTGGCCTCCACTCCATTAATTAGGAACGTGCCTAAAATTATAGAGTATATTTTAAGATTACTAGGAAATTTTCCCAAGGTGGCTAATCAGGATGAATTGTTTATACCTGTGATGACCATTCCATTGCTCTTTGCTTGAGCCTGGTTCAATTCTCTTCACCCCATGGTGGCTGGAGCGGAGTGGCTCAGCATCATTATATGAGGGGACCATGGCCTTCTCGTTTCTCCCCTTGAAGAACTTTCCCTTCCTTCGTAGTTCTGGGAAAAGTTTCCTCCATTTTCCTCTTCCTCCATCCCCCTTCCTCTTGCCTAGCACAGAGTCCTGGTAGGCAATGGTGGTCTCGCAGTCATTCGCGTCATCCGCTAGCTCCTGTCTGTGACAATATGTGTTAGTGGGGAAATCTTTGCGTACCAGAAATTAAATCATGTTCCATACCTGTAAGGTCATCCCTCTGGTGGAACCGATCATAGTCATGATCCTGAGTTCAAGCCGGTATGGAATTTGTCCACCAGATACCTCGGAGCGTAAGCTCCCTCTCCAATAACAGCGAGCAGCTCCACAAATTTGTTATAGTACTCAGCAACAGAGGAAGTTCCTTGCTTCAGCTGCTTGAACTCGCTCCTCATCCTCTTCTGTAGGTAGGATGGATAGAACTTGGCTCTCAGGGCCACCAAGAAGGCTGGAAGCCGAAGTCCGCCTGGGCAGTCAGCTCAGCTCTGGCGGTCTGCCACCATCGATGCGCGGGTCCCTGGAGGAAGTAGGCCGCTATGTCCACCTGGCGATCCGCTAGAACGTGCAGAGAGGTGAAGACCTTCTGCATCTCGTCGATGTATTTCTCTAAGGTCTTCGGTTCAGTTGGCCTTCGTAGATCGTTGACCGCCTTCAGCCAGTTGAACTCCCGGGAACCGTTAGGTGGTGGCGGTGGTGGTTGTGGGATCTGAGCCTGCTGCTGAGCTAATGCAGCCGTCACAATCTGCGCTATGACCTCTGGGGTGACAGCGTCGGGTCTATAGCCTCTGAGGGACTAGCTCCTCTTCCTCCTCTTCGAGACATTTAGCTGGTATTGACGGTTTTTGTTACTCAGAAGGTGTATTGTTGAGTCTAAATATCTATGTAGTAATGTATGTAATATTTATAACGTCCTAAGGACGGTTCGTAGATACGTGAAGTAAAATGTAAGTAGTAAAGTAAGTATGGGGTAAGGGTCACGCGCCTTTCTGGAATTCTCACTTCCCAATTCTACCCCCAGTTCCCCAGTTTTAAGTGCACCTATAATCTAAGTATTTCACTCGGCTTGTTTTCTCAGGTTCAGAGCGTAACTACGCTCTGATACCAATTTCTGTAACACCCCTATTTAATATATTTATAGCGGAATTAAAATATTAAAGGCGTAACACACCATCGGGTTCCAAACACCCGGTACCAAACCTCACCAATTACAACTTAAGCAAAATTACAATAGCCACAGTCTGAACCTCGAGAAAACTTAACATAAACATAACAGTAGTAAAATACATTAACTCCCACACAACCTAATCCCATCCCAATCACTCGTTCTCTTCGTGGCCACCTGTATAATAATTCGTACCTGCAAGATAAAACCAAGCAGCCCACCCCGGGGGGTGAGTCAGTTCTGGAATGGAACTGGTACGATTCTCCAAAACAAAACCTTTAAACATATCTCTTAAATAAGCAATAACTTGAAGTCAAACAACTTAAAACAAACAGAGGAATAAGACACTTAAAAATCACCAAGTCAAAGATGACAGGATAAGGTTAGAGGTAAATAACAGAAAGGTAAAGTTAGTCAATCAAAAGTCACACCATGAGTTAGTGAACATCCATTGCTTATGTTAGATTCAGTTCCAGTCAGGAGTAGAAAGTCTCAATAGTCACAAGGACTAGGAATGAAAGAAGAGATCCAAGAACCAACAACTCAAGAGTGAATAACACCCAATTGGGAGAGATGGCCCCCACCGCCAGATATAAATGTCCATATGGACGATGGATATACAACCCCGCTGTCAGATTTAAATGTCCTGGTGGACGAGGGATATACAACCCCCTGCTGTCAAATATAAATGTCCTTGTGGATGAGGGATATACAGCCCCCTGCTGTTACCAATGAAGACGCGCGCACGTCACAACAAAAGACTCAGCTCATGGATGAAACAATATCCAGAGTCAAAGGAAGATTTACCAAGATTGTCCTTTTCCATACTTCCACTAGATCACTAACTACACCAGAGCAATACCAAAACACTCAGTCCTACAGAGTGCAGAAGCGTAAACCCTAGGCAGTTAATGTCTAATAAATAAACCCAAGAAGGAACCAATAACCATGTACGTTTCATATTCAAGGCTCAGTTAGTCACAACAAGCTGAGCTAGCCACACACAACATTTCCTTTTGAAATTCCTTTAAACTCAGTTAGCGTTTTTCGAAATGTCTCATAAGTCGGTCAGTAAAAGTATCAGAGTACGAGAAATCGTACCTGGTATGTGAAGAACAGTAATTAACTCGAATGAGTGATCCCCCAATAGTAACCTATAATTAAGGTGTTCCAAGTGTTGATTAGTTAAGGGACTTATAAACTAAACACCTTCTATTCTTACTGATTTATAGTTTCAGGTTTACCATTATTCTCTCACAAGGATTTGGGCTAGGTTTCATTAATTAATCTTTTGTTAGGCCCATTTCGTTTAAACTGGAACGATTTAGGATTTAACCCTGAGAGTGGCCCAAACTCTCTTGAATTGTTTAAGTGGGCTTTTTTTGGAGTTCATAGACTTGGGCTCAGTAGGTTAGCCCAAGACCGTGTTACGTTTACGTTGTTTATTAAACCCTTAAGTTATGTTGACTATTTTATTACACTTGATTAAAGTCCTAAAGTTTAATATGTATATATTCTTCTTATTATATCTCCCACAAGGAATGTTATTTCCTTCATCTATTTTAATGTACTTGTATATATATGTATATATCTTTATGTATTAAGATTTATCTAGAACATTTTTAAGAATTTTATTGTATTTAATTATGTTTAATAACTTTTAGGCATATCCACAACCGATATATGGTTTATAAAATAAAGTATTTTCCCTTATTTATTTAATATATATATGCATGTACATGTATTAGAATTTATTTAAGTCATCCTTTATGTAGCTTATTGTATTTAAATTATCTTTATTAACTTCAACATTTATCTGCATTCCATGTATGTTTTATAAATATTTCTTTTGTACATTTTAGAATATTAGCTTCTATAGTATTTAGTTATATAAGTGTTGATTTATTTAGCTCCTTGTTTTAACCTAAGTTACTATTTTATTTTCCTTTATATATGTATATATATATATATATATATATTATTATATATATATTCTTAGTTTTAATTAAGAATGTTAACTTCTATATTATATAATAATAAAATGTAGATTAGTTTAGTTCCTTGATTTAACATCAGTTTCTATTCTATTCTCTCATATAAGTATATATATATATATATATATATATATATATGTAAACAATTTTTACTTCACTTAAAAGTTAATTCCAAAAATATTTATAAACATACTGTTACTAGATGCTAATTTAGTCTTCTCATATTTTTCCCAACCTAAAAGTTTATTAGTAAACTATACTTTAATTTCTGTTACATTAAAAACCTTATTTATAAGATAACTTATGAAAAACCTTATAAATACAATTTTTAAACCCTTTCCTCATGTCCAAAATTCCCAAATTAAATATATAGTAACTATAACATTTTAGACATATTATAAAAATTTTATTTCATAAAAAATATCTTTTTAAATTATCCAAATAATTCCACAATACTCATAACTTGCAAAAATCATAACTTGTGTTTAAAAACTCAAAACCGATATTAATTTACATCATAATAAACTACATTTTATAAGGAATCTATGGTTAAAATTTCAAGTCAAAATACATTCGGGAAGGTCATTAAATAAATTCGACAAGTTAGGGTTTAATTCTGGAATTATACAAAACTTAAACATTTAAACTTCTGCGTTTTAATCTCGGCCGTCCGTTTCTAAACCTAGGATCGGACGGCCACTGAAACGCGAGTTCATCAGCAAATCGAATTCGAATGCCGAGTACTAATTCGATGATTCCTCTCAACTCACAGAACCAAATTGACTGATTTTAGTTTCATTGAATTCGAAATTTGATTGCGGTTCTAATGATACCGATTTCGCTAGCTATAATGTGGTGCTCTACAAATTTGATACTGGGTTTAACGAGTTAGGGTTCTTCGGGTTTTCGAATTCAAATATGTCAAATTCTCCCGATTCAGCGCTTAATTGACTATATTGATACAGGGGTTTGGTCGACAATGAAAAATCGATTAGTAACATCGGAAGAATTGGAAGAAAACTCACCGGAATTGCGTGAACGAGGAGAATTGAGTTCGGGTTTCTGGAAAAATCCGACCTTTACGAGCTGTTCGGGTAGCCAACTTTGTGGATCCATAAAATGAGTTCTAGATCGAATTAGACTACGTGTGTGGGCTTAATCGAAAGAGGAATTATAGATCTATAAATTGATAGCAAGAACTCACCCTAATACGCTATATACAGAAAGAAATCTAGCCCTAAAGTTACGCGTTTACCTTGCGTTTTTTCCTATGATTTTATGCGATGTCGGATCAGGAACTTTAGGCACCTCGCTCTTCCAAATGGTTGCGAATCAGCCTTGGCCGTTAACATGAAAATTGTAGAGGGATTTGAGATCTTCAAAACAAGATAAAGAACACGAATTTGGCTAAGAACAAAGAAGTTATGGCGAGACGAAGTTTACCTGATTTCAGAACAATTTGAAATTATGGGTTACGGCTTTGCAGGGAGGCAACATTGGATTGATTTTCCGGTGGATGTAGGAAGATTTAGGTCAAGTGTGAGCTATGGTTGTAAAGAGGAGATTAAGGAGAAGAGAATAAAGAAGACGACACTAAAAAATTCAAAAGGATGAGTGAGATACGACCGTCACAAGTTAGGGCAAAATACTTGTGAGAATGAGAATACTGAGCGATTTTGCTGGGGATTCCGGCGAGGCTGACGTGGAGGACACGTGTCTGAGTCAGGAGAACCCTTGCCACGTCAACAATCTACAAATTTTTGACCATAAACTTCATTCTATCGTAACTTTGGCTAGGATGATCCGTTTTTGACGTTCTTTTTATCAATCTTCTTGGTTTTCCATAACCTTTTTATTGGTATAGGTTTCATGGGCTGGTTTGACCATTCTCAAAAAGTCAACCCTAGCAAGGCTTAATAAGCTTTAGGTTTCCATGATTTTATATTGACTTTTATGATTCAATTAATGTTCCAACTCTTTTAAAATCTTTATAATACACTTGGAGCGTTTAGAAATTTTTCCAAGATTTATTGACTTATAGATCTTATTATTAAATTCATAATACTATATAATAATATATAGTAATCCAATATTTATAGTATTCTTTAGGGTTAAATAGAAGAAATCCCCTAATTTAATTTCCATAATTCCATATAGTAATATAATAATTTATTATTCATAATTCCATACAATAATTTAATAATTAATAGTATTATTTATGGTTTAATAAAAGAAATCCCCTAAATTAATTTAAATTAATTTAGGTGTATTTCAGTTTGTGGAGGCAAACTCGAGTAGTTAAATACCTTGGTTTTGGATTAGAAGAGAATGGTGTACTTAGGTGAATTTGAGAATGAGAATGATGTAAATGTGTACTAGAATGGCATTAGTGTAAGCCATGGAATGAGAAAAGAGGAGAGCAAAATCTGTAGCAAAATGGTGTAGGAGGATCTTGGAATAGCTAGAAAAGAACTAGCACGCAAGACCTCAAAAACAAGAGTTGAACTTGGGTATAGTGAATGCATTTGTCTAGGATGGAATTGTAATGGTCAAATTGAGTGAGAACAAGGTGAAAACTGTCAAGAGCAGTTAGGTAATGCACTAGTGTGCATAAGTGCAAAAATGAGGATTGAAGTTTGTAGAATTGAGCAGGATTTGGGTAAAGAATTTGAGTAATGATTGAGGTGATTTGGAGCATGACTAGGAGTGTTTTAAGGTGTTTAAACATGTGGAAATGATTAGGAAAAGATTGGGTGAGAATTGAGGTGAATTTGGAGTTCAATTTGAGTGGACTAAACACATGGGGAATGCTTCTTCTGCACCGACCCACCTAGGGGACCTACAGTCTGGGTCAGTTGAGCTGATTAGTTAACTCGGATGCTCTCTGCACCCAACCTACCCAGGCGACCTACCCTAGAGTGGGTCGGTCGGCCTTTATAAAAAAATAAAAATAAAAAATAAAAAATAAATTATTGTATATATATATATAAATACATATATATGTATAGGCATTAGTGCTAGAGTAATGAAGGTAAGAAAGTTAAGCACACTTGAGTAAAACTAAGATTAATAGGATAACTGGGTTAACTACGGGAGTATTAGTTAACTACATACCGTAATACCTTAATGTTAATAGAACCGCTTGATATGTGATCAGTGATTCGAGAATAACCAGAGGAACGTGAGATGCCACGATAAAGTTAATCCATGGTGAAAGGTATGATTTCTCATGCCCTGTATGCTACCTGGCTACTCTAATTTGTGTGTTTGTGTGCTATGTATTATCACCTAAACAAGATAAAACGCACGAATCGGATTTATTGCATTCTTTGTGTTTGTAATGCAAAGTACCTTGTGGTATTGTGTTTGAACTTGAAGTTGTATGGTTCGTGAAATGTGTAATGTGGATGAACCACTCTGATATGAGAATATTGTGCTTGGTGGAATTGTGGCTGGATTGGAAGTGTGATTGATTGGTGGCGACAACCTTGATTGGTTTGATGTTTGTGGGCCTCTCACTAACTCCCTAACCATCTAACACTCTAACCTTGAGAATTGAGTAAATTGGAGTATTGAGAATCCGATATAGTTTCGGCCACGCGTGAGGATGAGGAGACGCAAGAGTTTGGATCCGATTCCTGGCATTAATCTTTTCCATGGTCCAAATCCCTTAAATGGGTAGCAACCTGGATTAGTGAGCCAACCTAAAGCCCGGTGGTGGGATATCGTAGTCCTTGCCCGGAGGTCGTACCGACTTAACTTGAGTATTGAAGTAAGAAAAGTATTTGGTATTGTAAAGATCATGGCTGGTGTAAGTCTTTGATCCCGAGTAAAAGAGTAAAGTACATCCGATTAACCCGGATGAGTAAGTAACTAACTAGTACTGTGTATGAACTTGAGAATGGTATCTCAGTACCTTGGTAAGTATGTATGGTCGACTTGTGATTGTCTTCCTTTGTAAGTATCGGATTGTATGTATGTATGTACTGTGGTAGAATGAATGTATTATTGTTCATTATAGCATGTATGCATGTATAAATGAAACTCCATGTATTCGACCAGTAGTCGGCGTACCCCCGTTAGCACGCGGGGTATGCGAATTTCATATGCAGCTTTTGCTGAGCCCCTTGGGGCACTGTTTTTATTTTCCATGTACCCAAGAAGTTTGATGGTCGTTGTAAGAGGCCGGCTGCTATGCTTAGTATAGCTAAGAATATCTTGGATAATGTAGTACTTGTATACAGGCTTGTAGCCCTTTGAACTGCCGGTGCACCAAGTGGTGTACCCTTATGTAGTTTGGAAAGAGTGTAGACTTGTGAGATATGGGTAGGAGGTTAGACTCTTAGTAAGCATGTATGGACTTACGAGAAATGTTGTACTTTGAGACTGTATCTTAGGAAACTCAGTATATTGTAATGTAAGTATTGAGTATTGTATTGAATGGAGATTGCGTACACTCGGTTTGGAAGTAAAGTGTTGTTTGTAATTGTTTAGTACTCGGGTATTCCGGTCCATCAGACCGATACTGTAATGGAAGTAGTCCTTGTTAGTCACGTGGGTGGCTAACGACATTGTATCATCACCCGCCGTTGTGTAAGGAATTATCCGCTGCATATGTATGGAGGTACGAGATGATTAGACGATAATGACGGGATTAGTGGTAGGGGTGTTACAGGACTAAATTGCAAATTCTAGGAAATTTGGAGCTAAATTCGTAAATAATGTAAAGTGGTGGTCAAGGTAGTATTTTGGAGGTCAACCTTGACCATATTAGGGGTTTGACCAAACTAGGTGAGTGAAATGATTTAATTATGAATTTAAATCAAGTTTAGGAGTTAAATGTAAAAGTTACAAAACAATTGAGGTGGAAATGTAATTTCTGGAAATTCTGGGTGAAATGAAGAAGTTAGTAACATACTAGGGTTTGTTTGGGAATTTTTGGAGTTTAATTTGGAGTTACATGATGACGATGTATATATATCGTTTAAGAATGACATTGTAAAGTTTAGGAAATAAATGGGGTCAATTTGTATTAAAGGAAAGTTTGGGAATTGAGAAATAAACCTGGGCAGAATAGGGGCTGTTTAGCAATAATTAAAAGTGATAGAAACCATAGGTTAATTATAAGATAAAGTGGAAATGTCATATTATGATATAAAGGAATATAAATGTAACATTATAAAAGTTGGTGGTAAGATTGTAATTAGTAGAAATACAGGGTTGTTGTGAGAATTAAAGGAGTGGAGAATGAAATTTAGACTATTGTTTACAATGTTATAAATGTTATAACAAGTATAAGGTATTAGTAGTCATTAAGGAGGAAATGAATATATTATAAGGAATACCATTTTTATAAATGAGTTCTATAATTCATATAGATTTATATGAATATATGGAGTGAGGTAAAATTATATGATATGATTGGATAATCATACAAGACTAAGGATAGGATGTTATAAGGTGGACGAATGCAATTGCAAAACATTAGATATAAAGATCTAGTGTTAGGTTTACAAATATTGAATAAAGGATGAATTATATAATTCAAGTATTATAATATGAATTATATTAACTTGTGCACTTGGATAAACCAACCAGGTCAACACAATTGACCAAGTCAACTTAATTGACCAAAGAGGGTCAAGTTGACCAACTCACACATTAAATGAGAGTTTAAAAAATAACAACATTAAAAGGTCAATTATAACATATAGAAATAAACTATATTGTTATACACACACATATAATATGCAAGTACAAGTATATATATATATATATATATATAAAAATCAAGTGTAGTAACCTATGAATGGATGATATAGATCATAAAAAAATCTTAAGTAGTAATATAATACTACATATTATTTATAACACAACTAAAGGATGGTTTAAACTAATCCCGAATACAGTCGAGAAAACCCCAGTAATCTAAACTAACTGATTAAGGGGGTTAACAGACGGGGAATTAGCGTTTATTTGGGAATACAAAATTAAGTTGAGGTCATAGTGATTAATACCTAGTGTTATACATTATTCCAGACCTTAGAGTTAGAGAATGGGCCACGATCCGAACATCAGCTCTTCCCACCGTCGTGAACGGTATGTTATTGTGTGGTCTGAACTTCCTGAGGCTTCCTTGGGTTCAGACATTGTATGTGTTAATTGCTTAAGAGCGATATTTATGTTATATGCATGTGTTATGTGAATTAAATTTGCTCGATTGTCAAAGCGTTTTTTATTGTGCGCGAACGTCTATCGGACTAAAGTGGTACCGATTACCACTAGACTTTGAATACGAGCAAGATTGAGAAGCGTCATTACTTACTTAAGTTCAATGAACATTATACATTCCTAATCAAACTAAGTGTAAAACTTAGGAAAGAGATTTGGTATCACCAATCTCTAGAGCATGGACTCAAACATGAATATGACCTAGACTAATTCTAGGTATTGTGTAAGATCTTTAAGGCATCTAAATGAAAACGTATTATCCATAACCTAAGAATAGATCTTAGGTAAATTTATTAAGCTACTTAATCACATGGTGAGAATTGGTTTATGGTAAAGGGGGGAATCCAGGGTAGTCCACGGACTAGCTGGTTGCGTAGTGTGATCACGAGAGAGGATTACCAGACTTGGAATCCTTTCATTAAGGAAATTCCGATGAGCCCAATATGATCATTGGTCAGACGGTACTTGTTGTTGATACATGGCTATGACCTTTTTAAGGACGTCTTTATTAGACACATAGAAAGTCCAGAGATCTTCGGATCGTTGGCCGGAAAAGGGCACTACTGTTGGTTGCACACAGGACGACTGTCCAAATTAAATGAGTTCTAAAACTGTTAAGGGGATTATCCTAACATGACACCCGACTTAAGATAAGTGTAAACGAAAACCGATGGGCCTACGAGTATCACATATACCGTAGTGTGAGATTTCAATATCCACTAGTAGAAAAAGGCCTTTTTCGGCCCCCAATTTTTGGCGGTTTAATATTTTGGCCGAAAAAGAGTGTCGGGTGAGGTCATTTTCGGCGGTTCCTATATACAACCGCCGAAAAACGTGTTTTTTTTTAAAAAAACATCATTTTCAGTGGTTGTATATAGGAACCGCCGAAAAACAAGACTCATTTTCGGCGGTTCCTATATACAACCGCCGAAAAATGATGTTTTTTAAAAAAAACACGTTTTTCGGCGGTTGTATATAGGAACCGTCGAAAATGAGTCTTATTCTATACCCCCTCGAGCTCGACATTACTGTAATTCGTATTCTCCATTTCACACCGTCGCCGCCGCACCCAACATCCCCGAATCGCCACCAAATCGCTCCTTTCACTCCGTCGAACGCCGCCGCGCCTCTGACTGCCGTCGCCGCCGCCAGGAGCCGCCCCACCAGCCGCTGTCGCCACCTGTGAAGCTGCGCAAGTTAGGGTTAAACAGAGGCGATTTAGGTTAGTTTTTTGCAAATTGTAACTATCGAATTTTGGTTGAATTAGGTCTTAATTTGTTGTTTATATGTTATTGTTGATTGATATATGTCATCTGGAGTGTAAGTTATTGATTGGTTTAATTGGAAATACTATATGTGGTGAATTTTGAAAATAATATATATGCTCGCAAGGTGTTCGATGAAATGACTTAACCAATTTCAGTGACTTTTTTTGCTATTTTACCATTGTTTGTGTGAATTGTTGACAAGTAAATAACATTGGTGAATTATCGTATAATTTAACATTAAAAATGTCGACTAATTGTACTAAGTTTGTTGATTATTAATTTTTTACATAATTATAACTATTATACTCACTTATAATTTATATAATTCTTTACAGTTACACCCTTTGACATTCCCTTTGTCATTGTCCTCCGCTCTATTACCTCCCTTTGAGCTCCGCCTGAGAATCTTGTCCTTTCATTCAACATTTATACGTGGTGCATTTATACAAAAAAGGTTAGCTTTATTTTTCAATTAACCTCAATCAATTACGCCTTGGTCATACACAAGATCCGTTCATATTTCCAAAGATTGTGAACAAGTATTTTACATAGAAGATCCCATCGATTCCAGGTGGTCAGTTGTATTACCAGGGAAAAGATTTGTCAACATTAATGCTGATCAAGATGTTGATGATGATGAATTAATGTTCGATGAGACACCACCTTTTTCTACCAGTATCATGTCACAAACTTTGTTGATGTTCCAGACGATGTAGTGTATACTAGGTCTGATCACGATGAGGGTTTATGGGTTGAAAACCATAAATGATGTGTTCAGTTGTTAGGTAATTAAAATATATTTTATTGTTTGTTTGTTCATTAAATAATTTGTTGGAATAATAATGATGTCTTATTATGTATTGATTACATTATTTGTTGTGGTGTTATTGATATACGGTTGTTTATCTTTGCAGATAGTTAAATGGATGATATGGATGACCCGGTCGGCGAGCTTTTGACAGAGGCATCCCGACCAAAGAAGAAGAAAACACGTGGAGGGAAAGGTCACAGGTCACAGGCCCGAGCTGATGAGGGGGGTAATGGCGGGGATGAGATTACTCCAGCCTCTGTGCCAGCTGAGGACGCAGAGGCTGGACCTTCTGGATCACAAATCCAGCTTCCTAGGACCGTAAAACCTCGAGGTCCGACGAAAGCTCTCAGATCAAAAAAGATTGAATCAAAGCCGTTACAGTTTAATGCGTATCTACAGCCGATTGGGGAATGGGCTACAAACTTCACTATAGAGCTAGGCATCATTGTGCGAGAGTATTGTGATATTACTCTCACCTGGCCTCAAGTTGATGAAGGACTAAAGAGACAGATGTTTGAGATCGTACAGGTAAATAAACAATAGTTAAAGTATTATTTTTGTATAATTTGAAGGTATTCATCACTAACATTTGTTTCATTCATGGTAATATGCAGAAACGATATCAAATACCAGCAGAAAGTGAGTACTACTCCATGGTCAAATCAATGATGCGCAAGAAATTTGCAGATCATAAGCATGATCTGGTTAAGTGGTTTATCACCAAGAAGCTTAAGAGGCCGGACGGCGACACACGCCAACAGCCAACCTTGGGAGATTTACACACCAATAACCAAGAGAAGTGGCAGGAGTTCTATGATAAGAAGATGGAGACAAAGGTATTTATTAACTATTAAATAATTATTATTATATAAATATATATTTTTGAGGTACTTATATTTACATATGTATATATTTGGTCATCTTAATTGTTTGTGTTTATTGATTACAGGAGTACCGCGAAGCCCAATCCACAAATGCGAAGAAGAATGAATATCATCACGTGTTGGGTGCGAAAGGGGTTAATAGAAGAGTGCCTGAATGGGTGGCAGAAGGAGAGTTGCCATCAGATATGAGCACTCTTGATGAGCACCAGCTACGGGGTACGTTTTGGAAGCTTTCACTTACTAAGAAAGACCCGAAAACTGGAGAGCGTTTATATCCTTCGAGAAGACGAAGGAAATTGTTGATAAGATGGTAAGTACTTTTCTTTACTTTCAAATTTTTTGACAAATTTATTTTTATCATCTTAAAAATTATAATTAACTGTTTTCTACATTTAATTATAAAGGATGAGCTGAATGAACAAGTTACCCAAGGGACTTGGGTACCTGATCGACATGATGACCAGTTGTCTCGTGCACTTGGAAAGAAAGATCATCCAGGCCGAGCTGTGGGGTTAGGGGGTGTTAACATAGGGATAAGAAAACTTTTTGGTAACCCCGGGTCAAGGAAAAGGAGTACTCAAGGACAAACAATTTCTTACGAGCAGCACATGCGTGCCATTAATGAAATGAGAGAGCAATGGAAGAAGGAGGTCTTTGATGAAATACGTCAAGACAGTCATGCATCCCAGCCATATGTTCCTCCAAGATATTCTGACCCTACTCCTGCTGGAGTGTACACAAGTGTGGATTCCAATGACCAGTATCCTTACGCTTATGTACAGGTAATTTTTTATACCTTTAACTGTTCTATTAGTTGTCATATCTTTTATTACATATTTTTAGTTCAACATCTACCACTCTAATGAAATTGTAGGACCCGTGGAACTGTAACCTCCTGCTTCCATACAACAATGAAGATATATGTGTCGCGGAAGGAAGGGGTGTACCAATCAGGCCCTAATGACGTGACCCATGGAATACCACTGAAGCCGTATCACGGGAGAGTCTCTGTGGACGAACCGATTTATACGGTTCCTGATCTACCACTCCCTGTACCTACGGAGGAGTACAACACAGTTCGGTCTGCAAAGGGTGCATTCGTTCAGTGGCCCATTCGTCTGATTCGGAAGTGTGTGAAGGTATGTCTAATACTAACCACTAAGCTAGTGTAGTTATTATTGTTCATTAGATGAATATAGTATGTGTGGATGCTCTGTTCATGACTAGTATTGAATATCGGTTGTAAATAGGCATTAAGAAAGAAATCTGCATCTCCTGACAAAAAGAAGTCAAAGATTGGATCCTCTGAATACAGAGCATCCACCAATGTTGTGGAAAGAGAAAATTTGGTGGACGATTCCATATATGCACGCTGGGGCCAAACATGAAATGCTTGCATGATCTAATCCGCGACTTCCCAGATGGCAGAAATTCTATCCTACTCAGTTTTGAAGATGACCTTCTTCACTACGGACGAACTATAGAAATCCAAATGTGGACGACTGATGTTAGGGACATCCTACGATTTGATTGGGTGCCTGTTGCAGTGATGCATTCATTTATTCTGTAAGTATTAGTTTTGTTTTATAATTAAGTTATAAATTGTTCTGAAGCAATGTTATTAGTTTTATGTCTTTTTATTTATGAACAGGTTTTTGAATGAAAATGCAATCTTTTGGCCTTACACGTATGGATTTTTGTGTCCTGAAAGAGCATCATTCACTGCTCTGAAGTGCGATACAGAAGCGTGTAAGGTATACATACAGCGTGCGTGACTAACAGCATCAGAGCGAGGAAGAAATATGTTATGCTACCTTATCATCAAAGGTATTTACTTCTGTTTATCATTTTAATTTGAATAACTGTTGTAGTTATCTGTGCACACATGCATTATAATGACATGTGAGTGTTTTGGTATTACACAGTGGCCATGGGTTTTACTGGTGTTGTGTCTGGATCGTTCGCGGATACTATTTCTTGATCCGTTGCAAACCGAAATCCAAGAGAAATCAAGATAAAGCCACACCTTAGCGTGTAAGTTCATTATGAAGCAATTCTTTATGCATTTCAACTCCTTTAATTTAATTTTATTATGAATGGATATCCTAATTTAATTAATGTATGTTGATGATAATAATTATGCAGTGTGTATCAAGGTGTTATGCTTTCAGAGCTTAGTATAAGGTCAAAAAATAACGTCCAATGGACTTCAGTGAAGGTGAATGCATCATCATTTACATGTTTATTATTGATTGGTTGTAATCACAAATAAATGTCTTATATAATTAGTTCTGTTCTTCCTATGTTTAAGTGTTCACGTCAACCCGGAGGTTCAAAGTGTGGGTATTATGTCATGAGGTATATGCATGACATAGTCACCCTATTTGGTGAGATGGATGATCTGTTAGAAAAGGTATATCGAAGTTATATTTATTTTACAATTACTAATATAATGTTTGATGATTAACCAATTTGTCTTGTTTTGTTTTCAAAGGTTTTTCCTAGTGTTGGAGAATATAACGCAGAAACCATCAACGGGATGCTAGAGGATTGGGGGGATTTTGTCTTCATGACTTTGGTTTGATTTTTGCTTTTTGTTCTCGAATTGTTATTTAGAACTTTCGTTAGACTTTTATGGTTAGATAGATTGTAAAAAATGACCACTATGAGTATATTAGTGAACATTTGATCAATTGTGTATGTATATGGTCATTTGTGACTATGTGAATTGGGGTGTATGGTCATTTGTGACCATTTTAAATGTGGTGTGTATGGTCATTTGTAAGCCGTGTCATTATTTTTGGGATTTTTTGACAATTTACTTACAAAGAGTGATGAGATCCTCTACCATGTGATGTAGAGAGATATGTGGACATATTTGGATGCATATTAACAGGTTTTGTGACATATGTGGGATTGTAAACAAAAACGAGAAAAACCAAAAAAAAATGGAGGATTTTCGGCGGTTTCTACTTGGAACCGCCGAAAATCATCCAATGTTTTCATGTTCATCTTGCCTCTGAAATAGGTCTTTTTCGGCGGTTTTTGCCTTAGGAACCGCCGAAAATAGTTGCCTTTTTCGGCGGTTTCAAACCGCCGAAAATATGAGAAGACCCTTTTTCGGCGGTAGCATTTTCGACGGTTGTAAACCGCTGAAAAAGGCATAAAAAACACCGAAAAAGACCATTTTTGCACTAGTGATCCCTTGTAAATATGGATAACGAACAATGGGGCCTAGAAGGCCGAATAATGAGATCAGTTAATAAGAAAGCGACTCTTGTTTCTTTACTGCAATCGTTTATTGTTTAAGTGGATGAATTACTTGTGGTCATTGTAATTATTATTGGATGGACTGTTGTGTGTTTAATTTCAGCATTTACAGTTTCATTACATAAACCAGAACATCATGAAATGAATTGCATGTTAAGATGGCTAATTGACCTAAGTGACCTAAAGGATATAGGATCATAATTTAGCATATTCAGCGTTTTGCTGAGCCTATACGACACCCCATTACAGGGACTTGATCGAGTTGTGAAGCCGTAGTGCGGGACTTTTTGGGTAGTCGACGTTGTTTTTTGGTTTATCGCACTTTTCAGACTTTGATTTGTATTATACTATATGGTTGTAAATATTAGGGATGGTTTAGATACTCACTGGTCTTTGTATTTGGATTTCGGATTTGGTTATGTATATATATGTAGTGGAACAATCTCGGTTCACCACAGCGATAATGAGTTAATGTTATTGTGGGAAGTGAGCCTTGTTACTTACATGGGTGAGTGATGACATGTAGCACCCGAGTGATGACGATTGTATTTTGTTTTTCCGTCGCAACGCATTTTTAATCATGCTACGAGTGTTAATTATTACGAGGTTACGGAGAGGGGTGTTACAGATAGCCATTAATGGTTGTGGTTGAGCTTTGAATGAGGTAAGATGCCCCCTCTTTCTTCTTCTTCTTCATCTTCTTCTTCTGCGCACTGAAGAATGAGAATAAAATTCTCAATTTATACGTTTTGGCGAGTTCCGGGCGCGCCTCTGTGTGTGGTCTGGGTTTACGTCCGACTAATTAACCCGGACCACACTTTCATGGGAAGATCTGGCGTGTTGATGACTGCGGACATACCCGGACCAGGGTGGAAAGTTGGCATAAACTTTGGCAGTAGTATGGTCCAGGTTTGTAGACTCGGACACAAACCCAGACCAGGTCAAAAACTTGGCAGAAGCTTCAGTGGGGTTGGTCTGGGTCTATAGAATCGGACACAAAGCTGGAACAAGGTGGAAACTTGGCAGAGAGTTCTGCGAAGGGTTGATCCGGGGTCTGTAAACAAGACACAAACCCAGACACAACTCAAAATGCTTCAAAATGCACGTTTTGCTCATGTTTGGTCCTATCTTGGTCTCGCCCCTCGTGGAACACATCCAAAAATCTCGTACAAGCACCCGAACATCTCCTTTTCATCATTTATTGTGCTTCAATGAGCTTTTACCTAAGTTATAACCAAAAATGTATAAACTCACTAATAATTACCAACTACTCTATATAAAGTGGTGAAAACAGGTTATAATTGAAATACCCCAAAAATTAATTACCCTGATTAACAAGGGATTAATTAATGAGGAGAGATTAGTTAATGATTAGTCACCAAAGAATAATGACTAATGAGCAATATTCACTAAAGGATATTACAACCTATAAATACATATATACAAATAAATATGTATGGTCCAAGATGGACACCAAACCACACATAAGGATCATGAACTAAAGAGACTACATTAATAAAGAGAAAACAACTCCTAAAATTAATACAACATGTAATAACATTAATACTGTATTAATATCACCAACAATGTGATAAGAATATAATTATTTTAATAGTCAAACCAAATTATAATGGCAATAGCCACTTACATATACACATTAGAACAAGACAATAATATATGTCATAACCTACACATAATTAAGTCATAATGTACAACTTTAGAGTGTATAAATTAACTCCCCAAAATCTGAAAATTCCCCCCCCCCCAAAGAATAGCCAACGGCAGCCTAGAAATATCCAGAAGAGGACAAGACCAAAAGGGAAAAGGGACAAGGTCACTTTCCCTCCTTAAACACACACCTGGACTTTGTCACATTCTCATTACTAATACCTCACTTTGCTCTCTTTTCACTTTGCCCATGCTCTCACCCACGAATTCAGACTCCTCCTCCCCCTTTCAGTCATCTCCAACCTTACTCCATACCCATCATCTTCTACCTTGAGCTCCAAAGAACAACAATGTGTGTTTTAGCTTATTTTCCTCTTTTTATGCCTAAAACCCCCCATTTTCTTGCTCAAAAAAAAAATTACCACAACCCTTCCTAACTATCCTTGACCGAAAATAGCTGAGCATGGGCCAATAATACATGGAAAATCAATGGAGGAAGTATAGCTAAAGTTCTTGCAAGACAAGTTTGGGAAGCTCAAAAACACCACCCAAAACCGTGGGAACCAAGGGCTAGACAAGATCAACAAAAACAAGGTAAAAATGTGCTCTAACTTCCATCCTTGTTCTAGATTCTTATATTGCCGAATTTTCCACCATTTTTAACACACTTCTCTTCACTTATATCCTACTGGAACATTGGTGTCCTCCACCCACATCCATGGCCGAAATCATAGCAAGGGATTCTCCAAAGGTAAAATCTCCTAAAGTTGAGTTTTTAGTGCTCAAATCTTGTTTTTCCTTAGATCTACACATGTACTCACTTCCCAACTCCTTTATAGTGTTGAATAAGAGCTTGGAAGGGAAAAATCTGCTATCAAGAGCCATAAGGTAAAAATTAACCCCTAAAACCCATTTTAAGACTTTAAACTCTATATCTTTTTTGTGAAGTTTTAAAACTCTAAATTCACTTCTCTTTCCTCCTATTAACCATGGACGAACTGGAGTGATAGTGGTGGGAGTGCTTGGCTGAAAATACAAGGGGTGAATTGTGGATAAATATTAACTTTGAAGGGTTAAGTTACTTAATCAAGTCTTAAGGTTTTGAACTAAGGTCTAAGCTTGTGTATAGTGTATAATATGACCAAAACCTGTTACTAATGTAGTGTGGAAAATACAAGAGGATTCCAATATGGGTGATTTTGACTGAAAAATGTACTTAAACATTATGGTAGTTTAGCTAAGTTACTTAGACAAATAATGACTTATAATAGCTTAAAAGTAACAAAAGGTTAAAATGCAAAAACTAAAGTTTCTGGTCCTAAATGTAAAAATCCGAGACTTGGCTGTTATATAAACATTTTTATGTCATTAATTGTTATATTTGAGGTTTGTAATAAGGCCAAGTGTTTAGGCCATTTCTATGTATTATTTAAGACTTTTTATGCTTTATAAGTTATGTATTTGATTAGTATAAAATGTGGTGAGGAAATCTGTTACTATGGGCTGTTTGGTGAGTTTAAAACCACCTAAAATTATCAAGGAAAAATACCTACGAATTTGAGTGGGAGTTGGTTCAAATGTAAGGTTAAAACTAAGTTTAAAGGTGATTATAAACTTAAATATTGTTCTAATGTGAAAAAGGGTAAAACATGGGTGGTTAAGTGTAAATAAACTAAATTTAGGGTGTCAAATTAATATATGGCCAAAAGTTGGGCCTTAATTGGAGTTTGGATGAAAAATCTAGGTTTTTGTAAAGTTTAGGGCCTAAATGGTAATTCTAGGAAATTTTGGGGTCAAATCTGTAATTATGAAAACTTATGGTCAAGGAAGTAGGTGGTGGTCAACCTTGACCATATAGGGAGTGTTGACCAAATTGGGTGAGTGAAATAATTAAATTGAGAGTTTAAACATGTTTAGAAGTTAATTGTAAAGTTTATAAAACTATTGGGGTCAAAGTAATTTCTGAAAGTTAAGGGGAAAACGAAAATTATAAACAGTATAGGGGATGTAGGGAATTTACTAGATTTTTTAGAGTTAAATTTTGGAATTTAATTGATGAGATTGTATAATATATAGTTAACGATGAAATTGTAAAGATTGTAAAATAAAGGGGGTCAAACGGTAAATAAAGAAAAGTTAGATGATGAAGAGAATAAGCTGTAACAGCAAGAGGGATGTTCCATTTTTATAATATATGGTTGAGAACCATAGGTTAAAACTAGCTAAGAGTGGTATAATGTTATAACATAAGGTATAAGGAGTAAAATTGTGACATTAGAAAACTAGTGTGGAAACTTTGTAATTAATGGGTTTATGTGGGCTTTACGAAAATGTGATAGGCTAATAAATAATGTTTAACATATGGTTGAAGGGGTTATAAATGTTACATTATTCTAAAGTTCCAGAGACATTAAAGGGGTAACAACATAAGGCGAGGAGTTATAAGATTCACATAAAATAATGGAAATATTTTGAGAAATGGAAATTATAAGACTAGTTTGGGAAATAAAATAAAGTTGGGAAACTTAATATGATATGCTATGTAACATTATAAAAGGTTGAGAGTATGGTCTTGATATTTATTTGTAAAGAGTAACACAAATAAAAGACCTAAGAGTCTCACATGAAATGATAAGGAACAACGATTATATAAGGAGATATAATTCATGTAAACCAAAATAAATATAAGGAACATGGAGGTTTATACAATATGATGTAGTAAATATATGGAGGATAATGAAACATCATTTAAAGTGGAGGAATTAAATTATACAACATTTGTTATATAGACTAATGTCAGATTGTAAAGAAATTGAACAAACAAACGAACCATGTAATTAAAAGGTTATAATAGAGATTATCTAGACTTGTTGACTTGGGCACATTGACCAAGTCAACCCGAATTGACCAAGTCAACCTAATTGACAATAGAGAGTCAAGTTGACCAACCCGCAACTTAAAGAAGAGCTTCGAGATAAATAGACTGTAAAAATAAATGAGAACATGCGGTAATAAATTGCACAGTTATGTGCACAATGGTATATAAATATATATAAATACATGTCTAGAAATAATGACCTATGACCAAACGGGATAATATAAGGTTTAAATATCATGAGTATTGAACTAATACCACATGTTATATATATATATATATATAACACGAGTAAAGTACAAGCCGAAAGAATCCCGAATACACTGCAAAACCTGAATAACTACGACAACCACGTAAGGGTTAATCACGGGGTTAATACCGAAAGGGTTAGCAGTTATTAGAATACCGACTCAATTGAACCACATGAATTAATACCTAGTGAATATGTTCTAGAGATATGCACTAGGAGTTGCGAGCGGTACGAGCATAGAGGATAAGCGTGATACGTCACGCTAGCATTGTTGGCGGTGAACGGTATGTTATTGTATGTTCTGATTGTGCCTGAGGACTTCCTCGGTTTGGATGTGTGAAATGTTTGCTAAGAAGATATGCATGCTTGAATGTGATTATGTTATATGATTTATCTGTGAATACGTGCGTCATTATTTGTACGCGTTAGTTATACGAATCGGGACAGATATCAAACATATATGAGTAGTGATAGAGAAACATCACTCAAGAAGAAATGAACTCGAGTATGAACTTATACTAGATGACTTCTAGGAATACAGCAAAGACCTAATAGGTCCACATACACTCGAGAAATTAATCACTGGATAACCTAAGAATGAATCTTAGGCACTTAGTTTAAGAGAACTTAAACAAATTCATTGAGAGGTTGGCTATGGTGGAAGATCTGAAATGGTGAGAATCCAGGACCGTCTGGTTGTGCATTGTGATCACAGAGGGGACGACTGACAACAGGTCCGCTCAAGGAACTCCAAGTATCTATGGCTGCTTGGTCAGAGACAACCGCTGTTTGTTGAACGGCAATTGGGCCCCATAACATTATATCCTACAATTTATGTTGTGGATTTCCAACAAACGTAAACTTTGTTGGACGGAGGCACCACCGCTGGTTAAGGGCATTTGGGCCCAGAATTTGTAAACTGAGTAAGGGCATTTGGGCTCAGGATTTATAAGCTAAGTGAGAGTGTGGTGGTAAAATGAAAAAGTTGAGAGTGAAATGGAACCAGGATAAGTTGAGAACTTGACTGTCTGTAAAGACGAACAACGGCCCTAGAGCCCTAACACGAGAAACCATATGACTAACTCTCATTACGTTACTTCTTCATTTTCTTATGCGTTGAATGTTATATGCTGGTTTCTGGAATGGAATGAACTATGTGATTTGGATGAATTGTTGTTTTGCTTATTATTGCTCTTTATAGTTGTTATTATGTAAAACGGAACATGAAACCGGAACAGCATGTTAACAATTGGGCTAATTAATCCGAGTGGTTCAAGGTCCAAGAGGATCATATAGTAGCATACCAGCAGTTGTGCTGAGCCTTTATGACCACCAATTACAGGTATTTGATGAAGACCGGTGCGCGCGAGCGGGCTCATGGGATAGTTAGACTTTTGCTTAAACTTCTCCCGAACTTATGATATTTGTTTAGTTAGACAGCTCACTACTCTTTTTGGATTATTGTAAACTTTGGATTGTAATATGTCTCTGTCATCACTGCGGATTTTGGGATTGAATTGTTGGTAACGCTTCATTGCTCACATGGGTGAGTAATACGAGTAACACCCGGTTTAAGTTTATATTAGTTTATTATTTTTTTTTTCGCTGTGAATTGATTAATTATTTCTGTTAGGCGCGTTAGATTATCCGGATTTTAGAGTAGGGGTGTTACAATAACCCAAGTAAAATGCAGGTGAATATAACCTAATAAATGCATATTTTCACCACTTATCGACTACTCAACATCTCGTATAGTGATCCCCATCAGTACATCATCCAAGCCTCAAATTCCGATCCTCATCCCCGAAATGATCTTTGAACTGTCTATCAATGTTTCTTCATTGAGGTCCATCTGCTGGATATCTTAACTTCTCTCATCACTTTTTCTACCCTCTGCATGTCATCATAAGTTCTTTGCATCTTTCGGATTGGAAAACAATCGTTTGAATCTAGGAATGATTGGCAACTACCTACCATAGTAGTTTAGCTGTAGGAAATTTATTTAATTTCTGAACGGAGGAGGTCACCATCATTGTGCTTGTATCGGGATAACAAACATTATGGACACTTGTCAAGATGTTCTTAATCACCCATATACAACCACAGTTGCTGGACAAGCATGAATCTTTTTGTATTGAATTCCCATTGGACACTTCCATTTCTTTGCCTCGTAGATTGTGGTAGGGAGACAGTTCCCATCAGTAAGCATAACGCAGCTCGAGAAGTGTCGTGAAGCTCTTGTCACTCCATCCATATCTCCCCTTCAGATTGAACAAATTCAGTACAACCGTTATTTTGTTACTTAATGCATGTCAGGTACAAGACTGTCTTGGGTGTGTCTAATAACATTTGATACTCATCCGGCGTGTCAACAAAATTGTCCTTAATATTATCAAGCATCTTGTATATTTGCTCATCATCTTTGGTCTCACTGTCGTTCCTAAATAACTTGGGAGTTCCGACTCGTTGACAAAATCAAATGTGTGGTCGGTTCTTGAATGATACCGATCATGACTATACGAGCTAAAGGACATGTCGTTATCTCAACAGATTTCCCTGAAAAGTGCATCTTCTATAATGTGCCATGAACCCATGGTCTTCAAATGGAATTCTATTTCCTCGATGCTTTAATATTTCATTATAATACCACATTCAACACAAGGACTTGGAATCTTCACCGCATTATCTAGGCCTTATGTTGCGCTACCGCTTTTTGCAAAACCCTTTCAGCATCTTGTCAAAGTGATCCCCTCGATCACCATACATCCAGTTATGCTCCATACAATATGTGAAACAGAAAACGGGTATAAGCATTACCCGACCTAAAACTAAAATGTTTCTGTAGTATGGTTTGTATTTGTATCACACCTGTTGATGGATTAATGGGCTAGCCTAACTCTAAGATTCCAACCTAATTAAGCTAGTCTAACTTTAAGGTTCCAACTAAATAAAATCATAAAATTAATTTCACCAAATTATCGCATTTTTAAAAAACAGAAACCAAAGTTAAATTACTTATTGCTTTTGAGGTTTATAGAGGGAGAAGAAGACTGGTTGAAAGGAAGGCGGGCAATGACAGTGGTGGTTTGAATTTGCTGGAATACGTAGACTAATATATAACGAGACCTAATAGAAAAAAAAAAATTGTTACACACAACAAAATACATTATTACTAAGACATTAACTAAGACATTTCTAGAAAAAAAAAAGACATGACCCTTGCATAATTGTACACATCACATGTTTATTATTAAGCACTCACCAAAGGCTTACAACAAATTTTCAACAATTGGCAGCAATCAAACTAGATACGATTTCAACCAAAATTTCCAACCATTGGCAACAATCAACCAACATCCACAAAATCTCAATTATAGATACGTAGTCTAGTTGTTCACCATCCAATTCTTGCACAACATTGTTTGCCAGCTAATTAGGGTTGCAAAATTACCATTGGTGAATGCAGAGACACAAAATACGTATTTTCCATGTTCACCAGTTAGGCTAGAAAAATTACTGTGGAGAGAAAGAGATGATAAGTTCAAGAACATTACCAATTCACAAATGAAGCGTTTTCAACCCCATCTTCAACCTGGTGCGCTAGATGCAACAGCTCATGCAGAGGCACGAACGCAAGAAGTGAATGAAGATAAGCGCAAAGCATGAATTTCCATTATTCGCCAGTTAACTAGGATTGTAAAATTACTGTGATTGAATAGAAAAGATACATTCGAGATTATTACAGGTTCCTAGAGGAGGCATTTTCAGCCCCGTCTTCAATTTGGTGTGCGAAATTCAATAGTGTTGCGCATACACAAGAAGTGAATGAGACAGGTGTAGAGCTTGTATGCTCCTTATTCGACAGTTAATTAGGGTCAAAATTACCATCGGTGAAGAGAAACCAAGAAAATGAAGAAAGATAGAGAGCATATATGTTCTTTGTTCACGAGTTAGGGATGCAAAATTACTGTGAGTGAAGACGTAACAGCTCCTTATCTCTACAGAGACGTCGACACATGAACATAATGAAGAGAGACGCAGCATAGCACGATAGAGTAGTCAGCGAAGGCACGAAGGCGGTAGTGCGACCAGTCGGGTGGTGGTGTGAGAGAGTTCGCAAGGCGTAGACACAAAGTTCGATGAGTATACTTTACTGGCACATTATATATGTCTGTAAAAGCTAAATAATTTTTACTGACTCATTTATTAATGTTTTAATACACACCAAATCTTCACTGACATAAGCTCATTATTTTACTAACTTATAAAATTTTAAGTTAGTATAGTACGTAAGTTATCTATACTGATAAGTCTTAATCAGTCGCTAAAACCAATTAAAAGAACAAATAAAGTGGGCGCCAATCTATAACCATAGAACTTCAAATTAACGCTAATAGTTAAACCCTCCCCTTTACATTGACGATAGCAGAACCATTCAGATGCTTCTACACCACGAGTAGCAAGAGATTGAAAATTTTGAAGGCCTTAAACCCCGAAAAGAATAGGCATGGATTCAAACTGGTAATGATTCTCTACTTTCCTCCTCCTAATTTTCAGTTTAGGGTTTATTTGTTCTTCAAACTGGTAACAATTCTCTACTTTCCCCCGGAATCAGTCCTGCACCCCCCAAGTTGAGGATTGTTGTTTTACTGGAGTAGAATTTTGTACTTTTGAGTGATCACCATGTAAAATTAAGAGTTTGGTATGTTGTGGTGGTCAATGTTTGTTGATATTGAACTTTTGTATTCCTTTTTGGAAGTATTGTACCCATTTTTGTGTATTGGCTCATGTAAGACCGTCGAAATATTATAATGACTTTTGAATGTTAATGGAAATTTGCTATGGATCTATGGTGTTCCTGATGAACCTTCTCTTGGATCCTTAATTAATTTTCCCCAATTTTTTGTTATGTTTAGAAATATACTTGGACCCAAGCTGAAAATGGGGAAAGCTAGGCCGTGTTGGGTACATGAGTATGAGAGTGGCTTGTGACGCCAGGTTTCCAGCTTGACGCCAGGTAGGCTTTGCTGACCATGCTTGTACGGCGGTGTCACAAGATGATATTTTTGTAGTGCACAATCAGGTAGATTAGCGCTAGCCTCGCTAGGTATGCGTGGCTTGGCATGAGATGTGGGGTTCCCATTGGATAGTTGGGTAAGATGACGCTGATTGTGCTAGGCACAATGACGTCCCAAGTGCCGGAATTGGTGGCGTGCAACCGGATGGGTTGTCATCAAACACGCTATTGAGTGTGAGTCGGCAAGTGATGCCGAGTTGTCAGCATGCAGTCGGGGCGCAGATGCTAGATACGCTAGGGTGCGCAAGATGGCACGAGGTGCCAAGTTGTAACGGGGAACCGACTGGGTTCACATTGATCTCTCTGGCCAGAAGTATGGCGGCTATGGATGCCGCTATTTTAGTATGCAACAGGATAAGCTGATGCTGGCCGCACATGAGTGCGTAAACCAACACAGGGTGTTGGGCTATCAACGTGCAATGAGAGGAGTTGACGCTGGTCACGCATGTGTGCGTGAAATGGCATGGGATGCCATACTTTCATACGCGACCGAGTAGGGTCGGCGTTGGTCACGCTGAGTAGCGTGAGAGGGCACTGTGCCAGTGCTTAAGCGTCAGAGCCAGGTGGGCTGATGCGACCACGCGCGGTTGGTGTGCAAAGGCATCGGTTGCCCAGTTCTTGCACAAGACCAGGTTAGGTCAGTGTAGCCAGCACAAGTTGGTGCGAGACACGACAGTTAATGCCAACTGAATTAAACAGGTAACCAAGTAAAGACAACCCTACTCCCATGAGGACTTTTCCGAGGTCGGAAAATACTTTAACGGGGGAAGGTTTTGTCACGCACATTTTTGGGCAAGCAGTTTGGCAACTATAGCATGCCTTGTTATTGGCCTTGTCTGGTTATGTGTGATGGAAATTTTAATTTGTATGCCTTGTGCAAATTCCATGAACATGGTCTAGCCTTTGGGGTTGGCCCGAGGGTCGGGCCTAGGGGCGTGATGCTGAGGGCATACGACCCTTGTTGTGCGCAGCCGATGTCGTGTGAGTCTTGCTGTGTGCCTTGGGGCACAATGGTGTGGCATCGCAGGCCACCTTGTCTGTGGCGTCGTAGGCGGCCAGACCTTGTCTGAGGCGCCGGTGCCTGTGCTACAGGGTGATGGTGCTTGGGCACTACCACAGGCACCCAGAGCCCATCTGGACACTGTCTGTACGTAGGCACCCTGCTGCAGCCGATGTGAAGTTGGCTCAAAATGTGTGGCACCTTGATAACTTTGCTAGGCACTTAAGAAGGCCAAACGTTACTCTTGATTAATAAGGGATGTTGGCAAAGTTTCATGGCAATTGGAGCTTGCGTCTGGTTTTAGTGAATTTTTGAAGTGTCCCAAGACTATGTCGGGTTTTGGCTACAAAGGAGCATGTCTGGGTCCAGTATGGCCTGAAAGGTACATTAACCTCTTTGGGGGGCTGGTTAGTTTCTGTCTGACCTGTCCCCAAGCAGCCTGCACGGCTGTGTCCCGGTTGGGCACTCAAGTGCCCGAGGGCCTCAATGGCTACATTATACCCGCGAATGAGGATGTCAGGACGCTCAGACTCCTTGGCGGTGTTGGGCCCATGCAGCCCACACTGGTGGCTAGGTGAACTAGTTGCGAGTCATGTCGAGCTGCCTGGAGAGCACCCGACTAGGCACGAGAGTGTCTAGAACATGTCTTAAGGCATGTCCCACTATCTCTAGCTGAGGTAGTAGGCTTCAACGGCTATGAGGTCTTGACCCATCTGCCGGTGTCCCTAATGTCGAGTTACGCCAACGTGCATTTGTTGTACGCCTCATTTCACACTTGGGCAAGTGCGGGAGTGTGAGGGGTGATGCACTAAGTTGGGACTTGTGTCCGGCATGGCCGAGATGGTCTGGGTAGTGGTGAGTGCATGTATGGCCCATGCTAGTGCATCCCTACTAAAGGTGCCTTGGCACTGAGGTTGCTCCACTAGGGAAGATGTTCATTCAGTGGAGTGCCCCGCACATCCAGGCCTTTGGACAAAGGGGTGTGAGGATGTGGGAACTCACCGTGGGGCTGTTCAAGACCACCCTTAGTCATGCTTGTGGCACAAGGGTTGGTCCGGTTAGGCTGGTCGGGCCTTGACCTGACACCGATCATGAGTGTTGCTTGTTTGGTTGCCTAGATGTTGTCCCGTGATGTTTGATGTGTGTGCTTGCGTGTTATATGTGTGCTATACATACCACTGGACTTGGCTTCCAAGTGAAAAAAATTTATTTTGTTATTATACTCATGACAAAGTGCTCTAGTATGTTGTTGTTGTCATTCTCCTCCTCCTCCCTCTCCTTCACTGTGTATAGCATGGATTTAGATATTGATAGGTATATATGTGCTATATAGCTGCTTATGTGCTTGGACAAATTACTAGTTCGACAAAACTTTTTGTAGCAACTGTTCCACAAGAAAATCCTGCACCAACTATTCCTAAAATCGCAGTAAATAACTCTACTATTGTTTCCAGCCCATGTATATGTATGTGTATTTTGGTGCAATTTCTTGAACAAACACATGATTGTGAAGCACAAAATCGAAAGGAAAATGAACACGTGATTCTTCTTCTCCTACTATAATCTTCTGTATGTTTTTTCTTGTTTTTTTTCATTCGCTCTCTATTTTTTTGAAAGAATGATGTATAATTTTTGTCCCTTCTTGAGTGCTTACAACAATCTTCTATTGAAAGCCAATTTCATTGCGAGATATCATTACAGTGTAATGTAAAGCTTAATAAATCCAATAACTATGGTGTGTCTTCTACAATCTTTTCATTTTCAAGTAACGGTAAAAAACAAAAAATCTTACTGGCTACTCTCTGATACCTCCTCCCACTTTAACCTGAAAGGCTTGCAAGTGCATTTTTGAAGAATTCTTTTCAATCAGTAAATAAGAACATGAATACTAGTCTGAGACAGTGTAGTAGTAAAACAATATCTGAAGCATCAAGGTTGATAGCTCTGACAGGAATGTCCAGGTGTCATATCAATCTTAGCAACGTCCAAAATTTGTAATGGTGGTTGGTTTCTTCAGAAGTGCTTCATAGCATTGGGAGACAGGTTCAAACCCTCTCTAGCTCCGGGCCTGGATAAAGAATAAAATGTACTAACCAACCAAGCATTTCATTTAGTATTTCTTTTCTGGTTGCGGGTTTTATCACTTTGCGCTCAACAAAGGAAGAAGAGCAGCAGCGTCACCTTGACAGCAAAGTTTATATAAGTAATTGTTTGCAAATATTTTAATTCCAATATTATTGATTTATTTATTGATTATTCTTGCATCAGGGATACATAGTAAACCCACTCATATTAGTCTCAGCTTAAGGAAATCTAGATGAACAAAAAATAAAAAATGATTAGTTAGCTTTGAGGTAATTAAATTTTCCTCTATTTTGAATATATTATATACTTCATCATCTGATCGGTTCACAAATGAAATTAGGAAATTTTTGAACTTTGCTTTTGAAAAGAAGGTTGTCCTTGTGTTAATTACTTGAATATGTATTATCATATGACACAAGAGGTTCTCGATCATGTTCAGTTGGTTTTGTAAAAAGATATACAAAATAGAAACATCATGAAGAAAAGTCTACTGAATCATCTAGCATTGCGATACTTAATGAAGAGGAAGAAGAAAGAAGGTTTAACCATATGCAAGGGTTATTAAATGATTTATTCTCCCGGCTCTTCAGAAAGAATCTAAATTGAATACAGAAGGGATTCAACTTGATGCTGACCAAACTTATTTGAACAATCAGCATAGGGTGGAGGATGACAGAGGAAAAATTTATGACTTGTTAAGGATGTTGAAAAGAAGCTATATCCCAATTGCAAATACAACAAGTTATCATGCTTAGTGCATTTATACCATTTAAAATGCCTAAATGGATGGGGCAACAACACTCTTTCACGATGTTGTTAGAATTTCTAAAAGATTTACTACCAGAAAGTAGCTCACATGGTTAAAAGGATAATCTCTGACTTGGGCTTAGGATATGAAAAGATTCATGCATGTCCTAATAATTACATGCTATTTTGAGGTGACAAGGAGAAAGAAGAAACTTGTTCATATGGAGCTTTAAGATGGAAAGTTACCTCTGATAATGAAGACGAGGGGGTCACTAGTAAAAAGAAAAAACCAGCAAAAGTCTTGCGTGGGTTTCCATTAAAGCCTAGACTTCAAACACTTTATATGTGCTCAAAAATTGCTGGTCTTATGAGGTGGCACCATACTGATCAAAACAAAGATGGAAAACTAAGACACCTAGCGGATGGTGAAGCTTGGAAAGACTTTGATAGAAGATATCAACTCTTTGTGGATGAACCTTGAAATGTTCACTTTGCAATGGCAAGTGATGGGTTCAATCCATATAAAATAATGAATGTCACTTATAGTGTGTGTCCCGTATTTCTTATACCTTATAGCTTGCCTACGTGGATGGCTATGAAACAACCTACAATCATTATTTCATTGATCATCCTTGGTCCTGAAAGTCCTGGAGATAATTTGATATCTACATGCAGTCATTAATCAAAGAGTTGAATGAGCTATGGGAAGTTGTTGTTGAAACTTATGATGCCTCGAAAAAAGAACATTTTCAATTAAAGGCACCAGTACTTGGAAAAATCTCCGACTTCCCTACCTATGCTAGTCTTTCTAGATGGAGCACTATATGAAGATTAGCTTGTCCAGTATGTGTTACTAACACTGCTTCTCAACTTAATGGCTCCATAACACTAGAAAATTCTGCTACATGTGTCATTGCAGATTTCTACCACCAGAGCATAGGTATCCGTTTGAAGCTTCATCATTCGATGGTACCACAGAGTTGAGGGATTCCCCTCCCATTCCTTCTGAATATGTAATCACACAACAATTAGAAGGTATTAATTTCATTGAGCGTAATAAGAATGACCCTTGAAAAATTGAAAAACATTCTTTCATGTTGCCGTATTGGAAACATTTGTTGCTGCATTATAGTCTTGATGCTATGCACATGGAAAAAAATGTTGTTGACAATGTTTTGGGAGCATAATGGGACAAGAAGAGAAATCCAAAGATAACTACAAAGCAAGACTAGCCTTGCAAGAGTTAGGTTTAAGGAAGGAACTACATCCAAAAAACATCCTAGGAGGAAACTATCTACTTGCCCAAAGCATGTTATCAAATGACCAAGTCTGAAAAGAAAAGGTTTCTAGAAGTACTCAATAATATCAAACCTCCCGATGAGTATTCTTCCAACATCTCCTGGTGTGTTCAAATGAAAGCTAATAGTGTTAAAAAGTTATGATTGCCACTTGTCGATGTAGGAATCCGACGAGAAATTGAATTTAAAAATATTGCATTATCCAAAATTCTAATTTCTATTTAGAAAAATCATAAAATTATTCTTCTACATGTGGTTAAAATTTCATAGCTAGATTTCTTTCAGAAGTCACTTAACCAAATCCTGGTAAACTTCAGACTTTTACTTAGGTAATTGTATCTTTAGTGTTGTCTATATAAGGAACCTTATATCTTGATAAGAGACACACAAAGAACCTTAGACACTCCAGAACCTATCCGTCTCCTTTCCCCACGTTTTGAACTCTCGAGCCTCGATTAACACTGAATTATTTCACCGAAATCATCATCGGAACACATTTTTAAACTCCCACCACCACCACAACAATCATTATACCACCATCAAATCACCACAAAACGTGAAGAACATAATCAATTCTCAAGGGTCAGAAGCTAGGTTCAAACTCAATCCGCCACCGGCTCCGACGAAGCTCTGAAAGATTCCCGATGTGAAGTATCTCATCGATTTCGAAGGTAAAATAGGTTAGAATCCCACTTTTTCAACTCCCTTTGACTTCAATAACCTTCTGTTAAAATTTGGGCTCGAACCGACATTTTGTGGCCTCCGAGTTGTTATTTCTTTTTCGTTTATGTTTAGTAACTTGTTCACTAAGTTTCAGCCGTAATTCGAAGTCAATTTCAAGTTTATAAATTACTAACATGCTTAGAATCTTTCAGACTACGCATACATAAATTTGAGACAAAACAAAACACCGTCGTCCGAGGGCGGTCTGCACCCACGAACGCTACATCCGGGGTCCCGGACGCCCCTGGATGATGGCGGGACAATTTTATTTTCAAAATTTAGGGTTTTTCAACTTATGTCTGGGCCCACAGACGCCCTGTTCGTGGCCCCGAACTTTTCAAAATTTTGTTTTCTCATAATTATTGACTTTTCTGATTATCTAGGTTAATTAGGGTCCGTGGGTTGGCACATTAGGTCCATGGCCACGGACATAGAAAATTTGACCTAATTTCAATTAGTCAAAAAATGTCAAAACCACACAAAAAATCAAAGCTCGTGCACTTTAGTATAACCGACTTCGTAATAGCTGAAAATTACATAAGAAAAAAATGACTTAGAAGGGTAGAGAAAGTAAATTGAACCCTAAAAAGCGAATACCAAGCCCGAACAGAACTCTACCACCTGTCCTATTTAACCGAGGTTAAATTAGGTGCGACTCGTAATAGGTTCCAGTGAGCTAACTAGGATTTAATAACTATAGTTGTATGACTTAGTTATTAACTTAGGTTATAAGTGGATCTAGAACCCGCTCAGATCCTAGTCAACCCGAATCAACATAGGATAGAGGTTCCAAAAATCGAGGCTCATAGTTTCTCATTCTTGTATTGGTATATTGTGTTGCTTCTTCTACGTACATTACACCCAAAGCTAGTATATCCAAGTCTAACAATCCAAACAGACTACGTCAGCACCAACGATCCTACAACATTGACAGAGGATGTAAACAAGATGCTTTTGGTGTTACGCTTGTCATCTCTCCTATTTGGCTCACAATGGAGCCGGTCTGCTTGATGACCCCTTCATTCTAGCCTCATAAGCTGAGAAAGTATCTACATCAAAGATGCAATCTGTGATGAATGGTTTTTGATATATGCAAGTAAAGCTGAGTAGTTTTTGACATGGTGGTGAGCCAGAACCTTATATGGACTAGAATGTCAACAATGACATGATTATGTAGTAGACTTGCACCGTACTATGGCTGATGGTGATGATGAGAAGAAGTGACATCAAGAATGCAACATGAGGATATGGAAGCTCAGATGAAGATGGTCAAATTAGCAACTTTAGATTAGTATTTGGGATAGTTATTTGTCTTATGATTTGATCCTAAATTTATAAACCCCATACTCATCTATAACCTTTTTTGTCCAAATATTGGATACATTATTTTTTGCTTGTAGTACATCATAATAATTATGTTTTTAAATATTAACTTTTTGTTTTGTCTAAATGCATTTGATTTTCTTATCACCTTTTCCTTTAATGTAAGATGTAACCCTTTTTATAGTGATTCTTTTAGCTATTAATTCACATAGAATGACTAAACGTAGCTATGGGTGATATCTATCAATATCAATCTCAAGGATCTGCACAATAGGTAGGTGGTTCGACTCAATCACAGAAACTTTCCATACAATTGATACTGGTGCAACAGATATTGGTGAATCGATTTTTATGGATACACCTCTTGAGAAACCACTATGTACAAAAATTCTCACCCAGGTTGGTGCAAATACTAAAAAGATGAAAACCAGCATTGTAGATTGTGCATTCTCTTTTCCAACTATCATTGTTGTCGGTTATTGTTTTCTAACCTTTATTATTTTTATGTGAATGTAGTTGAAAATAATGTTCGTGGACATACCCCGATGTAAGATGTGTGGACTTTAGAAAGTCACCAGCGAGTCCAGATAACTTGAATGAATTGGGGTTACCAGTTGGCGGAGAAGGTTATACATTTACTCGATACCTGGGTACTCTTGCAAGAATGTCTCAACATCTGCCCATCAATTATTCGAACTAGAGAAAAGTTCCACAAAGGCTGAAGGATGACGTATGCAACATTGTGAAGGTTATAATTTATGAAATATGAACATTACTTTTTGCTTCAGCCATCGAAGTATCATATGTGTTATGCTTTGATATTCATATATATGCAACTCTTATAGTAGAAGTTCACATTTATCTAGCTAAAGCTGAATTTATAAAAGTTGGGTTATTTATAATGTGGCAAAAATGGAAAGGATAGAAATCTGATTTGAAACAATGCTACTACTGTGCAAGCCAGGCTGTTAATCAATTCTTGCGAAGTGGTAGATGATAGAGTTGACAAAGATCAAATGAAAGATTTTTGTGAATCTTTGGTTGAATCCAGAATATCAGGTATCTATGATGATTTGTTGATTTTGTTGTTTTTATGTTTGTTGGTTCATTAGTTTAAAACTGTAATCAACTTTTGTGAACTTTCATATGTTATGTGAGAAAATTAAGAACAATTGTAATAAATTAGATGAGCCTCATTGCACAGGAACTAAATCTTTCGCCCCGACTTAGAAGAAACGAAGAGGATAAACTTTTTTTTATTTCCTTTTGTCTTTTTATCCTTGACTTTATTGTTTAGTAGCTTTTCATTTCTTAACTATGATGTTTTGGGATGCACAATGTGTAACACAAAATGTGTGTTCACTTCTTTGCTTCTTAGCTTTATATTTTTATAACTTCACCATGCTTTAAAACTGTAACAAGTTTTTTTATCATAATAGTTTCGCTAGTTGTAGAAAATTATGTGGTTAGGCCTCCACTGCTCAACTTTATGTGAAGAGAAGAACTCGTAAAATAGGAGCATAATGAATGTTAGAGCAGCTGAAGTTATTATAAGTGATTATTACTTAAACTTTTAACTGATTTGAATATTGTCTAGTAAAATATTTATGATATACTTCTATCTATTAGGACCCTTTGGAAGGATATATGAATGAAGCAGACTATTTGAATAGCATAGTAGGGGTGAGATCTAGAGGATGATGAATTATCAAAAGCTAAAAGACCTGAAAAAAAAGGTCATGTTCGATGTGTTGGAAGAGTTCCACATGTGAAAAGAAAGTAGCTACACCTCATGAAGATTAACTATCATGGTAAGAAACTACTACTGATCTAAGGCAGACCCTTACCCAGACACAAGTTCTTGGGTAGTGTTGTTGGATTCATGAAGGAACACATTCTAGAAGCCAGCATGTCCAACTTTATCAACACCCTTAACGTGCAGGTAATTGAATGTGATTTTTGTACTTGTGTTCAGCTGATTTAGTGTGAAATGTAACTCATAATACTATTAAAATTTGGAATATGCATTATGATGTGAAGAAAGTGCCTATGATTGCACTTTGTGATGAGCTGTTGAAAAAGTATAGATAATGATTGCAGTTTTTATTATGTAACTTATATCTGCTTTTACATGTAGATTATTATGTGAGTAAATATGGCTGAAGATTGCATTTTCTACTTCTTATTGTTTGTCTGTGTCACTCTCTTACTTTGTGATATGTGTGTGAAAAATGTGGTTGATGATACTAGCAATGCCTCTACAGCATTGAGATGAAGTGGTGTGTCAAATTAAGATCTTATGATATTTATTTATATGTTTTAGGTTCCAAGGGATATTTCTAGCGGTACAAATCACTCAATTAGTGAAAATCAACTTTTGTTGAGTGCAAGAAATACTAATGGCACTCTTTCTTGCTATAATGAATACTTTCAACTTATCTTTGATAACCATTTACTTATTTATCTTCCATCTTTTTGACGATATATATTTTTGGGTGCTGGTGTTGAGTAAAATAAATTATATGAAGTGTATCGATATTTTATTTTATTTTAAAAGTACGAGAGGAAGAGAGTGCTATGTTTCACTTTTAAACTTCTTCAAGAGCGATATTGTATTTTTTGGCTTAAATGCAACTTATCTTGATGTTGAATACGATACTTTTGGAGGAAATGATGGATATTTTTCAAGAAGAAGAATCTTGAATAACAGTTTGTATTACTTTCTTGCTATCTGTAGTTTTGTTACAGAGAGTATATATGTTCTTTTATTACATTGAATGACAATTCTGATGTATATATATATATATATATATATATATATATATATGAGAAGAGGTTTGCTAAGCTAACAGCCGTTAACAAACTAACAAAACAATTTAATAAAGGACTCCAACTAATGTAATCCTAATCCTAATAATGTTTCTTATTACTCCCTACAAGATGTAGCCCATTTGGTGGTTGAATCTTGTCAGACAGAAACATCATAATGAACAAGATAACGACAAAAAATATGATACTCCCCCCTACTTTAGTCGATAGAGGAAGAACAGGTTTTCTACATAAAGTTATGATAATCTTTTGTAGTGAGTTGTTTAGTGAGTAGGTCTGCTAGCTGTTGTTCACCTAGTATATACTATAGGGTAATGATACTGCTTTGTATTTTTTTCTCGAACTAGATGACAATCTACTCCGTTTCGTGAAAAACGGGGTTCCGCGCTTGTAAATGGCTGCTTGGTTGTCACAGTTTATAATAATAGAAGCGATTTCCTTCACCCCTAGTTCTTCCAAGAGCCTTAACACCAGGTAAGTTCAGTAGTAACTCTTCTGATTAACCGATACTCGGAATCTGCAGTAGATAGGGGGACTTTCTCTTGTTTCTTGCATTTCCAACTTATTGTGGAGCCACCCAGCAGAACAATATACCCACTGATTGAGTGATGTAGTTGGGCAACTTGCCCAGTCCGCATCGCAGTAAGCCTTTAACTCCAGGTCTGCTTTGTTGTTAAGTAAAATGCCTTGTCTAATAGTCCCTCTATATACTTTAGAACATGTACTGCTGCATCAAAGCGAGTGGTGGTTGGTTCCTTGAGAAATTGACTAAGTTGCTGCACCGGGTAAGACAAGCCTGGTCTGGTGTTGCACAAGAAATTTAGTCTTCCTATGAGTCGTTAGTAAAGGAAACAAGGATTAGGAAAGCTTCTCCTTGATCTGGACTAAGTTTGATACTAATGAGTGTTCAAATGAGCATGCTTTAGGGGTGTATTTCATATGTTTTCTCAACACTTTTCATGCTCATTTCTCCACTTTAGCTAGTTTTGCTCTAGTTTTGTGTTTTATTGATGTTTTACACAATTATTGCTGAATCAGGAGGACAACATAGCTAGGAAATAGTAGACAATAAACCAAACGCGTGGGCGCAAACAGATCCAAAATCGAAGCTAAAACGAAGAAGTTACAACGTTTTGAAGACTAGCCTACCCACAGGACCGACCCATGGTGGGTCGGTCAGACTTTTTCTGGAAACTACTAGGTCGCCGACCCAGACAATGGGTCGGTCGTTACCTATTGGAACAACCGGACCTAAGGTGGGTCGGTCGCCCTCGGACTTAAATCGCTCCGTGCATCATCTCAACAGGGGGCGACCGACCCAGGGGGGTCGGTTGGGCCGAAATTTTACCCATAATCATGCTTTAAAAAGGGAAAAGAAGAGGAAAGAGAGGGGAGTCGAACACAGACCAAAAAGCGAAGGGAAAAGAAGAGAAAAGAGGGAAGAAGAAGAAGAAGAGAAAAGAGGGAAGAAGAGAGAAGAGGAGGAGAAGGCTCACCTCCATTGAAGCTCTTCTTCAACCTCCTATGGTTATTTATTCTCCTTTCTCTCATTTTTGTGTTTTAATGGTTGTGTAGTCTCTTGTAGTTGGGATGGGGATTTGCCCCAAAATCCCCAAAACTAAGAAGAAGAAGAAGAAGAAGAAGAAGAAGAAGAGAAGAAGGAAGAAGAGAAGAAGAAGAAGAAGAAGAAGAAGAAGAAGAAGAAGAAGAAGAAGACGAAGAAGAAGAAGACGAGGAGGAGAAGGCTCACCTCCATTGAAGCTCTTCTTCAACCTCCTATGGTTATTTATTCTCCTTTCTCTCATTTTTGTGTTTTAATGGTTGTGTAGTCTCCTTGTAGCTTGGGATGGGGATTTTGCCCCAAAATCCCCAAAACTCCATTGTTGTACTTTAAACTTGTGTTTGTGCTTTATTTTAGTCTTTGAGCTTAATGAAGATGATTATTGGGTATTTATGATTCTTAAACTCATTGCTCATGATTTGAGGATTAGTTTAGGGTTTTGCCCCAATTATCAATTATGTGTTAAATTGGTTAGTTTGGCCTACCAATTAGTTTAGCATTATTGTGGGATTCTATCAAAATGATATTCTGAGATAGAAACCTAAACTGTTGGAGACTAGAACGGTGTACTATAGTTTTGATGATTTGAGATTATACTACATTGCAACTTAGGGGAACTTAAGCTTAGTGTTATCGATTGACCTGGGGCTTAGCTGATTGAGAAGTTCCGATTAAATTGGTTAGGATTAGTAGGCCTAGATTAGGTTGCTAATTAATTAAGTGTTCCGTTGTTTAGCTATAAGTTCAAGGGTCGACAATCGGTAGTAAGGGGAGTACGGGTGCAAATATCCATCCAGGGCTACATCTATCCTAGATAGTTAGTTTAGTGTTTATTGTCTTTCTTTATTTCTCCATCATCAAACCAAAAACCCCCAAACCCCCAATTTAAATTTATGCACTTTTGTTCATATTTATGCACATTTACTAAGCTTATAATTAGCTAGATAGTTACGAATTCCCTTGGATATGACCTTATTGAGCTACAATGACTGAGTACACTGCCCATAGTTAGCAAGGTAGTTTAACCACTATTTTGCACAACAAGTTTTGGCGCCGTTGTCGGGGACTTCGGTCCAACTATCTGTTTTATTATCAGTTTAGTTGTTGTGCATATTTTTTTTCATTTCCTTTATTTCCTCCTTTGTGTATAAATTTTTTCTTTTCTTGGTAGGAATCTAATTTTGATGGAAGGTCATTATGATCAAGCAGAAGGTGGTATGGCCATTCCCATGGTACAGTTTACGATGGTACAACCTACCATCGGGATGTTGACTATCGAGGGTGTGGGCATTACCATTTGTGGCCTCCTTGTGAGGACCTTATTCCTGGATTAAAGGCTCATGTGGAGGATCAATTCTTTACTGCCAATCCAAAACCCACCGACAAGACGTCAACCAACGGATCATGTGCCAAGATAATGGAGGAGACCACAAGAGTGCTCATTGTTCTGTGATCACGGAAAGGGTAGATTCACCCACTCAGGAGGATCTCATCGCTAGAATGAACACCATCGACATGGATCAGCTCATTACACTAGCTCGAAGGGAGCAACAACCAGAGAATGAAATGCTTCATGAGATGGAGCTGCAGACTAAGGAAGGAGACCTCGACATGAACCAATTGAAGCTCTATGCCGAATTAGTAGAGATAAACGTGATGATGGAAGGCTTGCTAAACCTCACATCACGGCAACCGGAGAGCGAAATGGTTCATAAAGTAGATCACCTTGCTGAGGACTTGAGTTGCCCTCTATATCCTCCCCTATTTGAACCTGAGAAAATGCCATTCAACCATCTGCCTGAGCTTGAAGACAAGCCATCAGAGGATAGCTTCCACCTTGACTTCATGGAGTCTCCTCCCTCTAAAGTCAACTACCGTTATTTCCCCTCCTTCTCCATGCTCTACCTAGAAGATGAAGATAGGTACATCTTCAACCCTAAGAAGGAGGAGATGCCGCCTCCCTCTGAGTCATCAGAGGAGAGTGCTTTCATCAACTTCAAGGAGACATCTCCCTCTGATGTTGATGTCCATCAAGGCTCTTCCTATGAGCCTCACCCCAAAGACGAGGATGTTTACATCCTCGAAACTGAGGAGAAGGAGCCATCTATCTTTGATCTTCACGTGGAGGATCAAGGCCTTCCCCACCTGTGCACCAATGAAATAAGGTGGAAACTCAATGTTCATACGCTAAGTGTGGAGGCCACTCTCCCCTTTGATCCGGGACTAGAGATAGAAGACAAAGTCCGCGCCGGAGTTCTCCTTGCATCGCTAAATGAAGTTAAGGATGTCTTCATCCTTAAATTTGAAGAGGAGTCTCCACCACTTGATGATTCTCGAACCAAGGATCATCAACCTCAATATTTGGGTCGTTTTTTAAAGAAAAATGATGCCTGCCCAACCCACCCGTTGAAGCCCACTTCAATATTCATTTTTGATCCTGGAGGACTTCAAGGTGGTATGGTCTAGCCAAAGACCTTAAAGATGGGCAGCTTCCAGGGAGGAAAGCTGGATGAGTTTCTTTCATTTTCATTTATTTTAATTTTTCAAGTTCTCCTTTGATTTTGTTTTGCTAACTCTTAACCACGTATGTAGTTTGATTGCTTCCAGTGTTTCTTGTAGGTGCAACTTAAAGTCGACACCGCAACCAAGCTACGCTAATTGAGGCTAATGCTCAGTGTGGGGAGTTCCTTCAATGCAAGCAACAACAATCTCATGGGAGTACTAGTTTCTTAGATTTTGATACTCTCACTTCTCTTCTTTAATTTGACCTTGCTTGTTTTTTTCAGTGGGCATAGCTTATGTGCTATAATGTTGTTTGTGTCCCTTGCATTTTCTCTCCGTCTGCTTCCTGAAAAGGTCTTCTAGAAACTTCCTCAGTTTGTTTGGTGAACAATGAGGACATTATTCAAATTTAAGTGTGGGGGAGTGACCTTTTCGGTGAACTGAGTGCTTAAATGTTAAATCTCTTTGCTTATCATGCGGTTGTCCAAAATCAAAAACTTGGACCCTTGTGATGTGGGTTGTTCTCATTAAGAACAAATACTGTTATGAATTGTGGGATAAATGCTAAAATTTTGATTGCTTTTGAGGAGCATTTTTCACGCGGTGTGACCAAGTAAACTTGAATGGTTGGATTTTTATTGCTTAGGGGTTCTTTCTGTCTTCTTTATGAGGGATTGCTAAGGGGTGCTTCTTTGTAAAAATCCTTTAAGGGACTTGTGAGACACCATTGGGAACCAATAATGAGAGTTGAGTATTCTTTATTGCAAAGGCTTGATGTAAAAATGTTATCTTCTCATCTCTTATGCAAAAGTGAAACAAATGCATAAATCTATTTTCCTTTTGTTTTCTTCTCAATGCCCATTCTTAAGAGAAGTTGGCCATGGTAAAAGTTCTTCAAGTCACCTAATCTTTAGAACTTTGAAACACTCCGGATCATACCCCGAAACTCTAGTTTTTATTTTTCCCTGAGCACACCCATGCCGCCACTAAGAGATGGTTCACACTCCTCAAAGGTTTTAATCACTTTTTGCTTCTTCTCTTATCCTACAATTCATGTTAGTATTTGTTAATCTTGAGCATTCCTTACTTGCTTGGGTACTTGGTTTTGCTTGAGGACAAGTGAAAAGGTAAGTGTGTGGGTGTGATGAGTGTCCAAATGAGCATGCTTTAGGGGTGTATTTCATATGTTTTATCAAAACTTTTCATGCTCATTTCTCCAGTCTAGCTAGTTTTCCTTTAGTTTTGTGTTTTATTGGTATTTTACACAATTATTGCTGAAAAGGACGAACAACATAGCTAGGAAAATAGTAGACGAAAAGACAGACGCTTGGGCGCAAATAGATCCAAAATTGGAGCTAAAACGAAGAAGATGCAGCGTTGTGAAGACTAGCCTGCCCACAAGACCGACCCATGGTGGATCGGTCGGACTTTTTCCGGAAACTAGTGGGTTCGGCCGACCCATAAAATGGGTCGGTCGTAACCTATTGGAACTAACCGACCCAAGGTGGGTCGGTCGACTTAAAATCGCTTACGTCCATCGTCTTCAACAGGGGCGACTGACCCAAGGTGGGTCGGTTGGGCCGAAATGTTGCCCAGAATCATGCTTTTAAAAGGGAAAGAAGAGGAAAGAGAGGGGAGTCGAACATAGACCAAAAAGCGACGGAAAAAGAAGAGAATAGAGGGAAGAAGAAGAAGAGAGGAATGTAGAAGAAGAAGAAGAAAGAAAAGGAGGAGAAGGCTCATCTCCATTGAAGCTCTTTTTCAGCCTCCCATGGTTATTTATTCTCCCTTCTCTCATTTTTGTGTTTTAATGGTTGTGTAGTCTCCTTGTAGCTTGGTATGGAGATTTTCCCCCAAAATCCCCAAAACTCCATTGTTGTACTTTAAACTTGTGTTTGTGCTTTATTTAGTCTTTGAGCTCAATGAAGATGATTATTGGGTATTTATGATTCTTAAACTCGTTGCTCTTATGATTTGAGGATTAGTTTAGGGTTTTGCCCCAATGATCAATTATGTGTTAAATTGGTTAGTTTGGCCTACCAATTAGTTTAGCATTATTGTGAGATTCTATCAAAATGATATTCTGAGATAGAAACCTAAATTGTTGGAGACTAGAATAGTGTACTCTAATTTTGATGATTTTAAGATTAGACTACACTGCAACTTAGGGGAACATAAGCTTAGTGCTATCGATTGACATGGGATTTAGCTGATTGAGAAGTTCCGGTTAAATTGGTTAGGATTAGTAGGCCTAGATTAGGTTGCTAATTAATTAAGTGTTCCATTTTTTAGCTATAAGTTCATGGGTCGACAATCGGCAGTAAGGGGAGGACGGGTGCAAATATCCATCCCGGGCTACATCTATCCTAAGTAGTTAGTTTAGTTTTTATTGCCTTTCTTTATTTCTCCATTATCAAACCAAAAACCCTAAAACCCCAATTTACATTTATGCACCTTTGTTCATATTTATGCACATTTACTAAGCATATAATTAGCTAGATAGTTACGAAGTCCCTGTGGATACGACCTTGTTGAGCTACAACGACTGGGTTCACTGCCATAGTTAGCAAGGTAGTTTAATCACTATTTTACACAATAGATACATGCAGATAAAGGAGCAGAGGCTACAAAGGAGCTTGGGGCCAAATTTAGTTAGTAATTTGTTTGCATACTTGCCTTGGTTCAAGATAACTCCATGTTGAGTATAAAAGAATTAAATTCCCATAAATAACTCAACTTCCCTAGATCTTTGATCTTAAACTTGCAGTCAAGTTTTCCTCTAATGTTTTCTATCTCAACATGATCATTTCTCGTGAGTATAATATCATCTACATATATTCCTAAGAAGGTTCGTGAATCAACACTGTATCTAATAAACTACGAATAATCGTTCTTTGACTGAACATAACCATGAAATTCAAGAAATATAGATAACTTTTCATACCACTTCCTTGAAGCTTGCTTCAACCCATACAGAGATTTGTTTAGCTGGCAAACTTTACCTCTGAAAATTTCATTTAAACCTTATGGTACCTTCATGAAAACCTCTTCTTGCAGCTCACCATGCAGGAATGTGTTATTTATGTCCAACTGGTGCAATTGCCAACCTCTTTTTATAGCTACAACAACAAGTGTGTGAACCACGGTCATCTTTACCACAGGGGAAAGGTCTCCCAATAATCCTCCCCATTCCTTTTAGTGTAACCCTTCGCAACAAGACGTGCTTTGTATCTTTCCAAGCTTCCATCAGCACGTAACTTGACCTTGAACACCCATTTGGTGGATCAACAATGGTCCAGGTCTGATTCCTTTTGAGAGCTTGCAGCTCTTGATTCATAGCCTCAACCCATTGGGGTCTTTTGAAGCTATTTATAGCTCTGTGGCTCTTGTATTTTCTTAATTTCCTAAAAAACTGATTGTGACTATGTTGTAAAAGCTTGCATAGAGAGAGATTTTACTGATTGGAGGTCAATAAGAGAAGAGGGGATAATGTTTTGTTCAGATTACCTTGTTGTAATCTTTCTGCCAATATTGATGTAAAAACATCATGACAGAGTTGTTCATCACCTTCAAGATAATAGTCTTGTAGCCGTAGTGAATATGTTTTTCTCTGATTAACCTTCTCAATGAGTGGTCTTCATCTTGGTTCCGTGCAACCTGAGTGTTTTCCTCAATTTGCTGGGAAATTTCTTTCAGCTTCTTCCTCTTGCTAGTTAGTAAGAAAATCAGTATCGTAGTCATAGTAATTAGGGTGTTTGTTACTGTAATGGTATGAAATATACCATGCGGAAGGTCAAAGCGTCTACCGAAGGCCTGCTAACGGAAGGCCACAAGTCTATCGGAAGACCAATTGTCGGAGGGCCAATTGTCGGAAGGCCTGCTACCGAAAGGCCCCGCTTCCGGAAGGATCTACCAAGAGAGAGTCTACCGGAGACCAATTGTCGGAAGGCCTATCGTTGGAAGCCCTACTTCCGGAGGACCCGCTACCGGAAAGGCTGCTGCTTAAAGAATCGCTACCGACGGAGTAACTACCGGAGGGGGTATTATCAAAGTGACGGTCCGGAAGAGTTAGTCCAAGGCGGAAGCGGTATTTCAGTCCGGAGACCTATAAAAAGACTGATAGCTGTATTTATGTAATACTATCACATGTATAGGGGCTTAAGGGTAACATGGCCATAGGAAGTCTATAAATAGAGGTAGAGGGGCTCATTTGTGAAGGACTCAAGTTAGAAAAGGGAGCTCACATCCCAAAAGCTCTCTAGTGTTGTAAACCAAAGAATGAATAATAGCTCTGTCTAGAAGTGGACGTAGGCCGGATTATTGGCCGAACCACTATACATCACGGTGTGGGAATTGTGTTGGGAGAGTAACATCTGTTACATCTTCATTGGCGCCGTCTGTGGGAAACGAACTTCAACCACGATTGAACCACAATCAAGAGATCGAGGTCGGAGGAATTCATTGGCGGAGAATTGGTTCGTGATTTTCAAAAAGTGAACTGGAGGATCTATGATCGCAAGATGTGAGGAATAGATCGATGACGAGAGAGAAGTTCGATGGAGAGACAGGTTCATGGATTCTTTACTCGATCGATCAGGCGGCTTCGATCGACTAAAAATAGCAAACCAAATCGAATCGCAAAAAACAAAGTTCCTTGTGATTTCGCAAAGCAAGAAAAGGACGAGAGGAGTAGCCACGATTCAACCACGATCGGGAGAAATTGATCGATTGTTTTCCGTTTGTTTAGTCAAAACTTGATCAAGAAAGAAGTAGAACGTACCGCACTTCAGATTCGGGAATTATGTACATCAAAGGAATAAAATAGCACGTTCGAGAATCGACTCTCGATTATAGAAGAAATGGATCACATTGAAAATACTCGCTCTGTCAAAAGTAGAAGATCGATAATTCGTGATTCAGTGAGCATCGATGGCTTGGTGAAGAAGTCAAAAAAAAAAAAATGAGAAGAAGAAGACCGAAGAATAACCGCGATCCAACTAAGAAGTTGCGATCAAGCCAGCCAGACTAAAGAACAAAATCGGAACAAGGATGACTAGATCGGATGATTCGCCTCTTTGACTACCAGCAAGAGACCAAAAATCAATTGCGACGAATTGACGATGCGATTCATCTGAAAAATCAACTGCGAATGAATCTCTGGGGAGAAAGCAATTCGTAGAAGTTTACCGAAGGATTCTATAGGATTTGCGATTCAATTGAGGGAATTGCTGGTGCCGGCTTGTGACCAGATCTACGAGATCGTACATTCAAAGAAGGAGGATTCGTATGCTTCGATCGTGAGGAACCGATGGCGGACGATAGAAGTTGAAGTTCCCTTCGAAGCCATCTGGAAATTTCAACGTCGATGAGATAAGTCAAAATTTCTCTTTCAAAAAATCCTAAAATTCGCTCATATAACTGCGATTAATCAGACCGGCAAGCAATCACATATTTCCTTTTTGATTATGTACTTAAACATCCTCTCTGCATCGATAGATGAATCAAATTAAACGCCTACCCTTGCGAATAAACAGGGGAGGCCAAAGAAGAAAGACCCGTAGATCCTTCGAAGTACTCCGCCCCATGCACCGCGCACGGACCGCTTTCCAAGCTAGACTGAAGCTTCAAATTCAGCCTCAAGCGCGAATCCTAGAAAGCAAGATTCTAACCAGAAAACCGATGAGAAGATATAGGAGGGAAAAGACCGAAGCTAATTACTAAGATAAGTTTCTGCTTACTCAAATTTCTCCACTATTGTTGATTCAAGGATTTGATCGAATGTTGATTGTTTACGGCATGGATGAAAGAATAACGCTTATCTGTCTTTGACAAATAAGCCTGCTGCCTTTTGATGCATATTAACCTGTAACACCTAGGGCAATTTTATGTTGCTTACATTATGTTACATATCTAATCAATTTCATTTTTATAAGTCAAATCCAAACACCTCAAATTTGCTTCTCTGTCATATTGCTGCTGTGAGTTGCGATTGGTTATATTCATCTGAATCTTGACTAACCTTTTGGAGTCGTTTCTCCATTATGATCTGTACACGCATTTCGGTTTCTGATTTTACTTTGGATGCTATCTTGAGTCTTATATTCTTACGCATCTTTCACAAAAAACATTTATGGTAGTACTGTATAAATTTACAGATGGTCATGATTCTGGTCTTTGTGATTTTTAGGCGGATGAAAATCTTCACTGATAATGCCTAGCTTTCACAAAACTAATCTTTAAGCTGTTATTTAGGGATATAACTTCATTTCGTTCATGATTGTCTCACTGCTACCAACAGGTCTATCTCAGGAACACTTGCGGCCATGATTTTCACCATATTATTGCTTCAGTTTTTCCTATTGATACAAGCCACAGTATGACATATATAGTACATGCTTTTTTACCTCTATTTTACAATGGTTTCATAGCTTTACTTCACTTCTGATTCTTACAAGAGACGTAAGACCTGTTTTGATCTGGTATTCAATCAGCTGTTAATAAAGCTCAAATTATCTTTGATTGGCACTGTCTTGAAATAATCTCTTGTTGCGGTCATTTTCTTAAGTTAGAAATCTGAACTATTCTTGTGGTGCTATGATATTCATTATACAAACTGTCTCTGGGGAAAAGGGGAAAAGTTTGTACCACTGTCATTTGGCAGCAACATTTTGTTTTCAAAGAATCACACATTATGTGTCTGCTTTTGAATCCTTAAAGAGACAATCAATGTTGTTTAGAGTAAAAAAGTTGTTTCTGGTCAAACTGCACTGGTTATACTGGTATTCATACTTCTGCTGTAGTTAATCTAGGCCTTCACTGCTGTTATGATCGATAGAGTTCTATTAGTAACAGCCATGTACCAATGCGCTTAGGTTGTCTTCGTCACCGGTAGCACTTGTCATCTCCACTGATAGCAAACTGCAGGGTATCCCAGTCCGGAGGGAATAAAAAATATTGCACGGAAGGAGGATGCAGGTCGCAAGGATATAAAAGTTCTCCCAGGGGGTTCCAACATCCAAAAGTTCCATTCTATATTTCGGTTGCTTTGAGTCAAAGAGGAAGGGAATTATCAGCACAAATAAACAGAAAGGCTATGGCTGAACCAAAAAAGAAAAATTGAAAACCGTAGAAAGCATCGGTAATTTTTGTAGGAATTGACCAACGTCGATCGTAACAGTCAAAGGATAACAAAAGGAACAGATAGCAGGAGCGGAAAATTGAGAGCGGCGGTGCAGGCATCTGCGGATATATCTTTCTACCGGTAAAGGAATAAAAAAGGATGGAACCAGAAACATGACCTGCCCCGTCAGATACACGCATGCAAACTGTCAAGCGGTAATCTCTGGAACTCTCGACCTCAACCCCATGCAACGGTGGTTCTGTCTTCGGGAGCGGTATTTCATCGCCCAAAGAGCATCCCTAAACACTGGCAACAGATGTATAGTCCGGAGTGCCAGCCTGTCTCCAATCTCTCTTGGAGGCCATTTTCTCTCGGAGGCCAATTCCCTCTCGGAGGCCAATTTCTCCCTCGGAGGCAATTCCCTCTCGGATGTCATTTTCTTCTCGGAGGCCATTCTCTTCCGCTGGAAGTGAGGTTAATTCTCTTCAACAATACTAAACGAAGACAATAATTCAGTTCGAAGGCTTGAGTCCAATTTGAAACCTCCACCAATACCAAGTTGAAATCTCCTCCGGTAGCGATATCCATTTCCATTTTGACCGGTAGTGCGTATCGGAGTGCTTCCGAAGGGAGTTGGGATAAATGGTTTCTGGAAGCGTCATCACAACTTCAAATTCTTCACCAGTAGAAATAATGTGTCTTCACCGATAGTAGCTTGTCCTCTCCTCCGGTAGCCTCATTCTAAGCGACATTTTAATCCCATAACGGTGAATCGGAAAGGCAGTCTTTCTCCACTGGTAGCAATTTGTCTCCTCCTCCGGTAGCCAATTGTGGTTCGCGTGCGAATACTTTTCGGAGATATGGTCCGTTTAACAACAATTTAAATTCTTGGACCGGACGCAAGCTTCCTGGTGGGGGCTACAACAGGGGACGTGCAGCTTGAGCAAATAATCAGCAAGGTAGAAATGAGAAACTCGTCGGTCACATCTACCAGTAGTAACTTGCCATTTTCTCACCGGTATGGTATCGCCTGAAGACAACCATGTCTACAACAAAAACTTGGGTTGTGAACTACCGATAGGAGCCCCAGCGCGATGCCAACCCTGGACATGAGGTAGAACTTTGGGCTGTGAGCTGAAGTGCGTAGGTACGCCAGGGTCTTTTTACTTCCGGAGGCAAAAGAAATTCAAATAAGGGTACCAGTAGTCTTCGGTGGCATCTTCCCACCTCCTCCGACCATGTTTTGGGCAGACAGGCTCTTCCGGCAGGTACATCGGTAAAAAAGAGGTACGAAACTTTTTGGTATTCCATTATAAATATTGTTTCGGAACTCGAAGTTTACAAAACTTTCTCTAGAGGATTGATCACCCTCTAGTTTCCAAAAAGAAATATTTTAAAACAAATTCTGATTTACTTAAAACCAAGACCAGAGAGTCTTGCGAAAAGAAAGAAAGACAAAAAAAGAATGTATCCGACGACCTCACCATTGGCCATGGGAGAGTGTTTTGTATCCGACGATCTACCATCAACGATGGTAGTGTAATTCATCCGACGATCTCACTGTCAGCGTCCTGGCAGTAGAGTGTTAATCCGACGATCTCACCGGCTCAAAGTCGGTAGAGTGTTAAACCGACGATCTCACCATGTGTACAGTGGTAGAGTGTGAAAGCATGAAAGTGTAACTAAGGGGTTACCAAAAGAAATCTTGGCAAAACAACAAAAAAAGCAGTATGAAATTATTCATTATCAAAATCTCCAACTTTTGGGAACCAATAGAATTTTTAGTAATTCCTTTTGTTCACTTCAGACTTGTGCTATCCATGTACTTAGTCAGGCTACTCTAAGCAACCTATAGGATGTATATTTGGGTTTTTTATCCCCGTGATTAATATACTCTAACTAACAAAAGCTTTTTGGGAAATCCGGTCGCTCCGGGTAGCCCAAAAGACAAATATCTTTTAATCTGTTAAATTTAGGTATGCAGGTCCAAGGAATAAAGTGACTCAAGCAGCAATCTGATTATGAAGTAATATCCCATTATTATTATTATCTCGGACTTCTTGAGATTATTATGGTCTTCTGGAATTATTATGGTCTTCGGGAATTATTATGGCCTTCTGGGATTATTATGGCCCTTCGGAATTCCAGATCTTTGGATTTCTTATTATGGCACGTCCAAGGAGCGGAGACCTTTTCTCAGGAGAACAAGTGGGACTTTTGTTTCCGGAAGACAAGCTCTTGCACAGGCTAAAGTTTGTAAGTTCATTTCCTTTTTTAGTCAAAAGAAAAAGAACTTGTGGGACTAGGAGATATATAGTAGAAAAGAAAAGAGTACAAAGTGTAAATTTTATCTTCTTTTTATAAGTTCCACTTTTTAGTGTTTAAAAAGTAGAACTTGTGGGACTGATGTAATGGTATGAAATATACCATGCGGAAGGTCAAAGCGTCTACCGAAGGCCTGCTAACGGAAGGCCACAAGTCTATCGGAAGACCAATTGTCGGAGGGCCAATTGTCGGAAGGCCTGCTACCGAAAGGCCCCGCTTCCGGAAGGATCTACCAAGAGAGAGTCTACGGAGACCAATTGTCGGAAGGCCTATCGTTGGAAGCCCTACTTCCGGAGGACCCGCTACCGGAAAGGCTGCTGCTTAAAGAATCGCTACCGACGGAGTAACTACCGGAGGGGGTATTATCAAAGTGACGGTCCGGAAGAGTTAGTCCAAGGCGGAAGCGGTATTTCAGTCCGGAGACCTATAAAAAGACTGATAGCTGTATTTATGTAATACTATCACATGTATAGGGGCTTAAGGGTAACATGGCCATAGGAAGTCTATAAATAGAGGTAGAGGGGCTCATTTGTGAAGGACTCAAGTTAGAAAAGGAGCTCACATCCCAAAAGCTCTCTAGTGTTGTAAACCAAAGAATGAATAATAGCTCTGTCTAGAAGTGGACGTAGGCCGGATTATTGGCCGAACCACTATACATCACGGTGTGGGAATTGTGTTGGGAGAGTAACATCTGTTACATCTTCAGTTACCTTCATGGTTATTACCTTGCTGATCTTCTTGCTAAATGTTTTGATCTTTAAGAGGAAAGTTCTTTTCATAAAAAAAAAACAATGTCCGTACTGACTACAGTCTGTTTAGCTTCAGTGTTAAGCACCTTGTATCCTTTTCTGTTTTCATCCATACCTAGAAAAACACAAGGAACAACCCTGAGTTCAAACTTACCCTTGTTCTTCCTAACATCTGTTGAATAAAAAAGGCATCCAAATACCTTAACTTCACTAAAGTCAGGTTTTATCTTGAATAATCTCTCATAAGGAGTGTCATATCCTATAGCTTTAGAAGGCTGACGATTAAAAATATAAGTGGCATACTTAATGCATTATCCCCCATAAATCAAGTCCAAATCAGATTGAAAGAATAAGGCCCAGGCAATTTCAAGAAGGTACTTGTGTTTTCTCTCAACAACTCCATTTTGTAGAGGTTAGTGGGGACACATTTTCTGTTGGATTATTCCATTATCTCTAAAGAGTTTTACCCCTTCATTGCTATTGCCAAGATCAAAGGCATTGTCACTTCTAATTGTTTTTATTCTCTTGTCAAATTGCCTTTCAATAAGCTTAATAAAACTAGACCTGTCAAACGGGTTACCCGTTTGGGTTTTGGGTCATATTTTTCGGGTCAATGTAACACCCCTGAATAACGATCAACAATTAAACGACGCGCCTAAGTTAGCAGGAGAAGTCTACGCAGCGGTTTCCAACTTCATCCGGGTGCTACAGATGCCAACCACCCATGTGGTTGACAGACCACAATACCAACTCCAAGTTACGGTCTGGATGACTGGAAGTCCAACCTTAACGAAATCCAAATACAATATAAAGTACAACCCAAGTACCGAGCATCTACAGTTTAGTTAATACTTAAACAACATAACCCATACATAGGAAAGCATACTACAAAAAGTCTTGCCATGTGGACTACCCCTATGGTAGTCACCCTTGCCTACTCTCCGTTATCGTCTGGCACAAGACCTGAAAAAATTGGGTGTAAAGGACTCAGCAAACTACGCTGAGTATGAACGTGTGAAGCCCGCATGTTACCGGGCCACACGACTACTTGGTCGAATATTATTAGGTCAATTTACATGCTATAATAAAGCAGTAAAGCACACATCAACACATCATGATAACATACTCACTCATCGGTAGCATAGCAACATCAAAAGCAACCAAGCACAACTTGCAAGTAGCAATGTCAAACACGCAATCCAGCACAATAAGCTGCTAGTGTAGCAACAACAGTCAGGTAATTATAGGACGTGTGCGTAGGTACGTTTATACCGTCGATCCTCGCTATGGGATCATTCAAGAGGTTGCGTATTGTTTTCTCGTTCTCATTACATATGTTTTCATTTCTTCTCTTGCACCGAGTCAGGGGATATAGGTTAGATCCCGAGACTTCGCTATGAAGGTGCTATTCATACCTTGTTTCTTAAAGGGTCACATTTGTGACTTTCTCTTGTTTGCTTGGTCTCATTACACAAGTTTTCCTTATTTCTCTGGCACCGAGTCAGGGGATATAGATTAGATCCCGAGACTTCATTATGTAGGTGCTAATCGTTCCTTGTTTCTTTAAGGATTATTTGTGAATTCTTTTATCACCGCACGTTGGAGGACGTCTCCTCCATAGCTAGTCCCCCATTCCTGACACCCAGGGTCAAGGAAGCGGAAGTCAACTCTAGACTCCAGGATAAGCTTTCACCAATTTGTCACTCCCCCATTCTCGACACCCAGGGTCAAGGAAGCGGAAGTCACCTCTAGACTCCGGGATGTGCTTCACCAACTTGTCACTCCCCCATTCCCGACACCAGGGTCAAGGAAGCGGAAGTCACCTCTAGACTCCGGGATGTGCTTCACCAACTTGTCACTCCCCCATTCCCGACACCCAGGGTCAAGGAAGCGGAAGTCGCCTCTGGACTCCGGGATGTGCTTCACCAAAATATATTCCATCATAGACGGTCGAAGGATCTGATGCAGATACCAACTCCCGATCATCCATACCGTGCGGCCCGAGCTGTTGTCTTCCCGGGTTATTCTCATGTTTCACAGTTGATACTTTTCGTTTCATTATCATTATAATCTCGACACCATAGTGGGTGTCATTAGCGGTCCTCTAAAGTTAGAGAGGAGTTGTCTCTTTGTATAGCTCTTTTGTTTTGTCTACGTGGTTCGTCATGTCTCACAAAGGAGACTTGTTCTTCATTATCATTAAAGCATGGACACCATAGTGGGTGTCATGGTAGTCCTCAATGGTTTAGAGAGGAGTTCCCCTTATAGCGTTTTCTTTGTTTTCATAATTCGTAGTAGTTCTCGTATAGTTTTCCCTTTATGTAGCTTCTTTGTTTACATAGTTCGTTGAGTCTCGTCTCAAAGTTCCATAACGCGAAAGGGACTAAACTACTGTGTGCGCGCAATGATATATTCAACAATGATATAGGAATCATACAACATGATAAACAAGTAATCCAATTTCATGCTTTGATCTTATGTCATTTTCACACAAAGCACACAACACACAAAGCAAACAAGCCGTGTAACACGGCAACATACGAACCACACATGTCCATACCTTATTCGAAAGCACGAGTTGTCTTACACTCGAAGTCCGGTCGGAGCTCGCTACGGTCCTAGAAGTAATTAAAACAGTGTGTCAGCTTATTATTTTATGTGACGATAATTTATATCGTATGTTATTCCCTAAGTATGTTGTTGCATACTTGGTTTATATCGACTCTTAGAACTTCACCTGCATTAATCCTAGGCTCAACTTACTCCTAGGATATTCATACCTTTAGTTACATGTTAACTAAGTCCTTTTTCCTTAGCTTCGTGTTAAAGCATCTTAAGCGTTATTTATGTAACAAGTTTGTATAAAATAGACATAACTTGTCTAGGGTGTTTTCCCTCCTTAGATAAGTAAATGAGAAATATTTTAATCCTTGTTTAATGGTAATATAGACCATAGAGTATCCCTAAACTCATTTACACAGAGGCCCAAAAGTTTCCAAATCTGAAACATAATCCCCATGTAATACCTTATCTAACTTCACTTTTAATGTAGTAATTGGTGTGAAATTTTCTCCACATGCCTCGGTATATCCTAGTTATGTTCATTAGCTATTATTTGAGTTCATTATTAGACTAGGATCACACTCAATATACCCTAGTAACATCGTTATACAGAACTAGAAGACTGAAAGAACTGAGACACCAAAATCTGAAACTGATGCACATTCTCGGTTAGTGTTTTCTTTCTGCTCCAACCCTGTTTTCTTTTCTGTTGAGTATTGACCCGTCTTTGATCTGTCCCAAGCACTCATCTATGTAGCTAAGGTCTCTAGCCATAATTCAAACTCAAACAACCTAGAGTAACTCTGTTACATTCACCGCTGTATTGAATATACTGAACAGAAAAGACTGAAAAACTGAAACCAAAAAAAAACTGGTATACCCTCTTTGACTTCTTTCTGCTTATACCCAATTCAGGCCCTCGATTGTATTACCTAGTTTTAAATTCTAAATGGCCCCAATGTCGACTAGGCATCCTCCCTGGAAATTGTTTAGACAGAAGCAAAAATCTGCAACTCTGAAATCATGAACAGAAGCCAAACTGATAAGAACTGTAAACCTAACTGGTGCATCACTCCTTTATTTAATCTGTTAGCGGTGAAATTTACTTCCAGCTTCTTCCTACTTGTTTACACCCTTAGTTAAGTGGATTAACGAGGCTTTAAGTCCATCAATCAACCAAATAAAACATCATACAGTTTTGTACTCAAGTACACAGAAAAGAATCTTTCAGGAAACAAAACACCAACTGAAATATCGGTTCTGTTACCTTTCTTTGATTATCTTCTGTTACAGATCAGTTTCTTTTCTTTTATTCCTCTCACTCGATAACCTAGCTACTGGATTGAATGTCTTAACATAGGTTTAATCCCCCAAAACAAATTCACAACACACCATTTAGACTTCTGTAGAGTTGTTACACAGCAAAACTGAGATTACAAGTCTGGAACTAAACTGGTGAGTTTTCTCTTATTGTTTTCTTTCTTTTCTGTTACTTAACCTAACTTTCCATTTACTCCTAAATACTCACTTGTCTACCCACGAGCTCAAGCTATGTTTTTAAACTCAGGAACAACCCAAGCAATACTGTTATTCCTACTGCAACATTTTTTTATACTGAACCGAGAATCTCAGAACTGAAAGCTAACACACAAAAACCTGATAACTTCTCTTTTGTTTATGTTCTATTGGTTATTAATCTGTCCTCTCTCTTTTTTTTATCTGACCCAAGTATCCCTCTATGTAGCTAGGTGCACTAGCATATTTCCAACCCAACACAATCATGGTTTAGCTACTGAATTGCAGCAGGAACATGAATTGATCACCACATGTAAACTGAAATGGAACTGATAAACTCTCTTCAGTATTTATTTCTTTATTTGTTATCAATCTGTCATTGAAATCACCCCAAGCTGTCTGACCTCCTTGTTGTGTGTTTTAATATAGCTTGAATCCCCAGAACAACATTGTTGAAGCCAAAAAGAAAGGAAAAACAACATCCGAATACTAACTGGATGCAAACAAAAGAAAAACTGAAAACTGTACTGGTGCATTTTCCTTTTCAGTTGTTTTATTGCTGCTATCAACCTATCTCTATCTCCCTAACTTGTTTAGTGACTCATTTATGTGGTTTAGTACAGTTTAAGCTCTTGAAAAACCCATTACAACTCTCTTATCCACTTTGTAACCGAGTTATTCAGAACACAAACTTCTGGAAACTGAAACTAAAATCATAAACTGATGTTACAGAACTGATTGTTTTCATTTTTTTTTTCCAGTTTCTGCACAACTATTTCTTTTTCTTCTTTTTCTTCATCAACATCCTCACAAGTCTACCAAGTTAGTAAGGTTTTATCTTTCCCTCAAGTTCATTATTAACCCACACTACATCTATATCACTTCGGGCATTTATTAGACAGAGAAGGGAATGTTGCAGAACTGCTGTTAAAAAGGAAAAGGAACAGTTTCCAAGAGTCTCACCTTTAAGAGTTCTTGGAGAGGATTTGTCTCAGAATTTCCAAAGCTCTACCCTCAGTTAGCACGTGGAGTTCTTGCGAGATAAAAACAGAAAGTTTAGAGGGTAGGTTTGAAACAGAAAAACCAAGCTAAAAGAACTAATCTACCCATGCTGTTTTTTTTTTGTTTCATGATTTTACCTCGGTAGTTTCTTGGAGAGGTTCTAGCTTCAGTTTTTCCTCAGGACTCTAGCAGTAGGTGGCATGCAGTGTTCTTGCATGATAACAGTAGAAGTTTAGAAAGGCAGGTGCATGGAAACTCAGACAGACTTAATCAGAGAGGGGACCATTGCTACAGTTTTACCTGTTACTTCCTGTCTGGACAGATTTAGTTTTCCCTTGCTTTCCTAGAGCTTGAACATCAGACCAATCAGACCGCAAGGAACAAGGTGCTTGGGTTCATCGATCTTACAAGGAAGTTTCGTGAATGATGTTGCAGTTCCCTTTCGACAAAAACAACAAGGTAGAAACAGTGAGTGTTTGATCAGGGGAAGAAGGAAGTCAGTTGAGACAGGAGTACAGTCCTGAGTTTGGCTTACCTTCTCGTATGGCAAAGGAAAACAAGAGACAGTAGGGGACCCTGGAGTTGCTACTTGCGTGGGCATGCAAGCATGAAGATAAAAATGACTGAGGAGGAGAGTTGTTCAGGTGGTGCAGGACAAGGAAGACTGAATGCGAGAAAACCAACTAACTGGCAGTGGGATAAAGTTCCAATGAAGTGTCTCGTGGAAATTAGAGTATGGGATAAATGATGGAGCACGGGTATTCACCAGAGAGCAGCGACAAAGATTGAAGAATGCAGAGCCACTTAGTTGCTAATGGTGGGAGTTTTAAGTAAAACATTTCTCGGGAGTTTGTGAAAGGCTCACTGCTACGTGGGAGTTTTCAAAAGAGCACATTGATGTACTCTTCAGTTGAGTTGCTCTACTGGAATCCAGATGGTGCAGGTAGTGGTTGCAGGCTAATTTGGATTTCTTTTTTTTGTAACTGACCCAGAGACATCCCACTTCTGTTTCAGGTAGTCGACAACCAGATTCTCGACCCTGTTTTCTTTCTGATTCTGGTGACCTTAAAGGAGTGACTGAGGGCACAAGTTTCAGGAGGGATTAAGAGTTTAGTGGTCTCAAATTACAAGGCCATTATGAGAGTTTGTGCAGTCCAACTTCAGACGGCATTATTCCCGGTCTGTTTGAAAACTCAGAATTTGATAATAGCATGTTTGTCTCAGTTGGATTTTCTTTTGTTTTCAGGCAGAATTTTATTTGGTATTTAGTGAAATCAACCCCACGATACAAGGGACTGGCGTTAGAATAACCAAACTCCTGTCGATATAGCATTTGGATTCCTTGGTTACACATTTTTTGTTCGAATCGGAAGTTCCACCGAGGAAGAAGAAGATCGTTGCGCAGCAGCAGTTGTGTTTCTTTCTGTAGTACCCGTTTAATTCTAGTACTAGTATTAACTTGTGTGAGTAAGTAGCTGAATTTGCACGCAGCTCACCCGGTTAAGCATTCGGGGAAGGTACGGGAGGTCTCGGGTTCGAACCTCAACGGGAGCGTTTTTTTGCTCCTTTTTCTTTCTTCCCCTTTTTGTGTGTATAAGTTGTACTTGTAATATCATATAATATACCACGTTATAATTATTTATTTATTTGTTACAAGGTTACGCGACATTACCATTTTTATTACAACGTTACGATATTATAACGTTACGTACATATATTTTCGTGTTCGTACATATATATATGTACTAGCTTTAATGGTTTGTACGTTATTTTATGTCCATATTATAGCGCGTTATGATTTTATGCGTTTAATATTTAGGGGTATTTCAGCTTACCCCCCTTAAAAGAGACTTCGTCCCGAAGTCTTACTTCCTTAACTTATATTTTCCACTCCTCGTAACCTTAAGGATCCAGTGCTGCATTCATTATCGCTTCCCAAAAGATTGAGTCCATAATTATAATGCTCGGTGCTTCTAAGCACCGTGCCACATCAGTGGCTTCACACAAGTTCTCATAGTAGACCAAGAAGCTAGCAATGTGTATAACATGCTACAGTGCAACCCAAGGCACACGACATTCATTCATCCATAGCGTACATAACATTTTCACACACAATCCAAACACACAAACCTACCAACCAACCACGAGTGGTTGTAGGAATACATCATATAAATCAACACACATACACAACAAAACGCGCTTACCCCCCCTTAAAAGAGGGGTACGCCCTCGTACCCTACACTAAACCGAAACATCTATGAAAAGATAGGGATGCCTAGTTTTCCTTACCGGATTTGATTATATGCCATTGTGTAAACGCCAGATCGGGTTTTCCCGAGTGTGAGGAGGCTTTCTACCTCTCCAGCGTTTTCCTACGGATTGAAATGGACCCTAACTAACGAGCCTCACAACTAACCCGTAACCCCGTTTCTCAAATTTAGGTTTTCCTATACTCGGTACTTCCCAGTTCCAGTCATCAGAGCGCAACTACGCTCTGATACCACTTTCTGTAACACCCCCGAATAACGATCAACAATTAAACGACGAGCCTAACGGTAATACGAGATGTCTACGCAGCGGTTTCCAACTTCATCCGGGTGCTACAGATGCCAACCACCCATGTGGTTGACAGACCACAATACCAACTCCAAGTTACGGTCTGGATGACTGGAAGTCCAACCTTAACGAAATCCAAATACAATATAAAGTACAACCCAAGTACCGAGCATCTACAGTTTAGTTAATAACTTAAACAACATAACCCATACATAGGAAAGCATACTACAAAAAGTCTTGCCATGTGGACTACCCCTATGGTAGTCACCCTTGCCTACTCTCCGTTATCGTCTGGCACAAGACCTGAAAAATTGGGTGTAAAGGACTCAGCAAACTACGCTGAGTATGAACGTGTGAAGCCCGCATGTTACCGGGCCACACGACTACTTGGTCGAATATTATTAGGTCAATTTACATGCTATAATAAAGCAGTAAAGCACACATCAACACATCATGATAACATACTCACTCATCGGTAGCATAGCAACATCAAAAGCAACCAAGCACAACTTGCAAGTAGCAATGTCAAACACGCAATCCAGCACAATAAGCTGCTAGTGTAGCAACAACAGTCAGGTAATTATAGGACGTGTGCGTAGGTACGTTATACCGTCGATCCTCGCTATGGGATCATTCAAGAAGTTGCGTATTGTTTTCTCGTTCTCATTACATATGTTTTCATTTCTTCTCTTGCACCGAGTCAGGGGATATAGGTTAGATCCCGAGACTTCGCTATGAAGGTGCTATTCATACCTTGTTTCTTAAAGGGTCACATTTGTGACTTTCTCTTGTTTGCTTGGTCTCATTACACAAGTTTTCCTCTATTTCTCTGGCACCGAGTCAGAGATCCCGAGACTTCATTATGTAGGTGCTAATCGTTCCTTGTTTCTTTAAGGATTATTTGTGAATTCTTTTATCACCGCACGTTGGAGGACGTCTCCTCCATAGCTAGTCCCCCATTCCTGACACCCAGGGTCAAGGAAGCGGAAGTCAACTCTAGACTCCAGGATAAGCTTTCACCAATTTGTCACTCCCCCATTCCTGACACCCAGGGTCAAGGAAGCGGAAGTCACCTCTAGACTTCGGGATGTGCTTCACACAACTTGTCACTCCCCCATTCCCGACACCCAGGGTCAAGGAAGCGGATCACCCTCTAGACCCGGGATGTGCTTCACAACTTGTCACTCCCCCATTCCCGACACCCAGGGTCAAGAAGCGGAAGTCACCTCTGGACTCCGGGATGTGCTTCACCAAAATATATTCCATCATAGACGGTCGAAGGATCTGATGCAGATACCAACTCCCGATCATCCATACCGTGCGGCCCGAGCTGTTGTCTTCCGGGTATTCTCTCTCATGTTTCACAGTTGATACTTTTCGTTTCATTATCATTATAATCTCGACACCATAGGGGTGTCATTAGCGGTCCTCTAAAGTTAGAGAGGATTGTCTCTTTGTATAGCTCTTTTGTTTTGTCTACGTGGTTCGTCATGTCTCACCAAAGGAGACTTGTTCTTCATTATCATTAAAGCATGGACACCATAGTGGGTGTCATGGTAGTCCTCAATGGTTAGAGAGGAGTTCCCCCTTATAGCGTTTTCTTGTTTTCATAATTCGTAGTAGTTCTCGTATAGTTTTCCCTTTATGTAGCTTCTTTGTTTACATAGTTTCGTTGAGTCTTGTCTCAAAGTTCCATAACGCGAAAGGGACTAAACTACTGTGTGCGCGCAATGATATATTCAACAATGATATAGGAATCATACAACATGATAAACAAGCAATCCAATTTCATGCTTTGATCTTATGTCATTTTCACACAAAGCACACAGCACACAAAGCAACAAGCCGTGTAACACGGCAACATACGAACCACACATGTCCATACCTTATTCGAAAGCACGAGTTGTCTTACACTCGAAGTCCGGTCGGAGCTCGCTACGGTCCTAGAAGTAATTAAAAACAGTGTGTCAGCTTTTATTTTATGTGACGATAATTTATATCGTATGTTATTCCCTAAGTATGTTGTTGCATACTTGGTTTATATCGACTCTTAGAACTTCACCTGCATTAATCCTAGGCTCAACTTACTCCTAGGATATTCATCCCTTTAGTTACATGTTAACTAAGTCCTTTTTCCTAGCTTCGTGTTAAAGCATCTTAAGCGTTATTTTGTAACAAGTTTGTATAAAATAGACATAACTTGTCTAGGGTGTTTTCCCTCCTTAGATAAGTAAATGAGAAATATTTTAATCCTTGTTTAATGGTAATATAGACCATAGAGTATCCCTAAACTCATTTACACAGAGGCCCAAAAGTTTCCAAATCTGAAACATAATCCCCATGTAATACCTTATCTAACTTCACTTTTAATGTAGTAATTGGTGTGAAATTTTCTCCACATGCCTCGTTATCCTAGTTATGTTCATTAGCTATTATTTGAGTTCATTATTAGACTAGGATCACACTCAATATACCCTAGTAACATCGTTATACAGAACTAGAAGACTGAAGAACTAAGACACCAAAATCTGAACTGATGCACATTCTCGGTTAGTGTTTTCTTTCTGCTCCAACCCTGTTTTCTTTTCTGTTGAGTATTGACCTGTCTTTTGATCTGTCCCAAGCACTCATCTATGTAGCTAAGGTCTCTAGCCATAATTCAAATTCAAACAACCTAGAGTAACTCTGTTACATTCACCGCTGTATTGAATATACTGAACAGAAAAGACTGAAAAACTGAAACCAAAAAAAAACTGGTATACCCTCTTTGACTTCTTTCTGCTTATACCCAATCAGGCCCTCGATTGTATTACCTAGTTTTAAATTCTAAATGGCCCCAATGTCGACTAGGCATCCTCCCTGGAAATTGTTTAGACAGAAGCAAAAATCTGCAACTCTGAAATCATGAACAGAAGCCAAACTGATAAGAACTGTAAACCTAACTGGTGCATCACTCCTTTATTTAATCTGTTAGCGGTAAAATTTACTTCCAGCTTCTTCCTACTTGTTATTTACACCCTTAGTTAAGTGATTAACGAGGCTTTAAGTCCATCATCAACCAAATAAAACACCATACAGTTTCTGTACTCAAGTACACAGAAAAGAATCTTTCAGGAAACAAAACACCAACTGAAAAATCGGTTTCTGTTACCCTTTCTTTGATTATCTTCTATTACAGATCAGTTTCTTTTCTTTTATTCCTCTCACTCGATAACCTAGCTACTGGATTGAATGTCTTAACATAGGTTTAATCCCCAAAACAATTCACAACACACCATTTAGACTTCTTTCTGTAGAGTTGTTACACAGCAAAACTGAGATTACAAGTCTGGAACTAAACTGGTGAGTTTTCTCTTATTGTTTTCTTTCTTTCTGTTACTTAACCTAACTTTCCATTTACTCCTAATACCACTTGTCTACCCACGAGCTCAAGCTATGTTTTTAAACTCCAGGAACAACCCAAGCAATACTGTTATTCCTACTGCAAACTTTTTTATACTGAAACGAGAATCTCAGAACTGAAAGCTAACACACAAAAACCTGATAACTTCTCTTTTGTTTATGTTCTATTGGTTATTCTGTCCTCTCTTTTTTTTTATCTGACCCAAGTATCCCTCTATTAGCTAGGTGCACTAGCATATTTCCAACCCAACACAATCATGGTTTAGCTACTGAATTGCAGCAGAACATGAATTGATCACCACATGTAAACTGAAATGGAACTGATAAACTCTCTTCAGTATTTATTTCTTTATTTTTATCAATCTGTCATTGAAATCACCCCAAGCTGTCTGACCTCCTTGTTGTGTGTTTTAATATAGCTTGAATCCCCAGAACAACATTGTTGAAGCCACAGAAAGGAAAAACAACATCCGAATACTAACTGGATGCAAAACAGAAAAACTGAAAACTGTACTTGTTGCATTTTCCTTTCAGTTGTTTTATTGCTGCTATCACCTATCTCCTATCTCCCTAACTTGTTTAGTGACTCATTTATGTGGTTTAGTACAGTTTTAAGCTCTTGAAAAACCATTACTACTACTCTCTATCCACTCTGTAACCGATTTATACAGAACACAAACTTCTGGAACTGAACTAAATCATAAACTGATGTTACAGAACTGATTGTTTTCATTTTCTTTTTTCCAGTTTCTGCACAACTTTTCTTTTTCTTCTTTTTCCTTCATCACCATCCTCACAAGTCTACCAATTTAGTAAGGTTTTTATCTTTCCCTCAAGTTCATTATTAACCCCACACTACATCTATATCACTTCGGGCATTTATTAGACAGAGAAGGGAATGTTGCAGAACTGCTGTTAAAAAGGAAAAGGAACAGTTTCCAAGAGTCTCACCTTTAAGAGTTCTTGGAGAGGATTTGTCTCAGAATTTCCAAAGCTCTACCCTCAGTTAGCACGTGGAGTTCTTGCGAGATAAAAACAGAAAGTTTAGAGGGTAGGTTTGAAACAGAAAACCAAGGTAAAAGAACTAATCTACCCATGCTGTTTTTTTTTTTTGTTTCATGATTTTACCTCGGTAGTTTCTGGAGAGGTTCTAGCTTCAGTTTTTCCTCAGGACTCTAGCAGTAGGTGGCATGCAGTGTTCTTGCATGATAACAGTAGATTTTAGAAAGGCAGGTGCATGGAAACTCAGACAGACTTAATCAGAGAGGGGACCATTGCTACAGTTTTACCTGTTACTTCCCTGTCTGGACAGATTTAGTTTTCCCTTGCTTTCCTAGAGCTTGAACATCAGACCAATCAGACCGCAAGGAACAAGGTGCTTGGGTTCATCGATCTTACAAGGAGGTTTCGTGAATGATGTTGCAGTTCCCTTTCGACACAAACAACAAGGTAGAAACAGTGAGTGTTTGATCAGGGGAAGAAGGAAGTCAGTTGAGACAGGAGTACAGTAGTCCTGAGTTTGGCTTACCTTCTCGCATGGCAAAGGAAAACAAGAGACAGTAGGGGACCCTGGAGTTGCTACTTGCGTGGGCATGCAAGCATGAAGATAAAAATGACTGAGGAGGAGTTGTTTCAGGTGGCGCAGGACAAGGAAGACTGAATGCGAGAAAACCAACTAACTGGCAGTGGGATAAAGTTCCATGAAGTGTCTCGTGGAAATTAGAGTATGGGAGAAATGATGGAGCACGGGTATTCACCAGAGAGCAGCGACAGAGATTGAAGAATGCAGAGCCACTTAGTTGCTAATGGGTGGGAGTTTTAAGTAAAACATTTCTCGGGAGTTTGTGAAAGGCTCACTCTACTACGTGGGAGTTTTCAAAAGAGCACATTGATGTACTCTTCAGTTGAGTTGCTCTACTGGAATCGAGATGGTGCAGGTAGTGGTTGCAGGCTAATTTGGATTTCTTTTTTTGTAACTGACCCAGAGACATCCCACTTCTGTTTCAGGTAGTCGACAACCAGATTCTCGACCCTGTTTCTTTCTGATTCTGGTGACCTTAAAGGAGTGACTGAGGGCACAAGTTTCAGGAGGGATTAAGAGTTTAGTGGTCTCAAATTACAAGGCCATTATGAGAGTTTGTGCAGTCCAACTTCAGACGGCATTATTCCCTCCCGGTCTGTTTGAAACTCAGAATTTGATAATAGCATGTTTGTCTCAGTTGGATTTTCTTTTGTTTTCAGGCAGAATTTTATTTGGGTATTTAGTGAAATCAACCCCACGATACAAGGGACTGGCGTTAGAATAACCAAACTCCTGTCGATATAGCATTTGGATTCCTTGGTTACACATTTTTTTTGTTCGAATCGGAAGTTCCACCGAGGAAGAAGAAGATCGTTGCGCAGCAGTTGTTGTTTCTTTCTGTAGTACCCGTTTAATTCTAGTACTAGTATTACTTGTTGTGAGTAAGTAGCTGAATTTGCACGCAGCTCACCCGTTTAAGCATTCGGGAAGGTACGGGAGGTCTCGGGTTCGAACCTCAACAGGAGGCGTTTTTTTGCTCCTTTTTCTTTCTTCCCCTTTTTTTGTGTATAAGTTGTACTTTGTAATATCATATAATATACCACGTTATAATTATTTATTTATTTGTTACAAGGTTACGCGACGTTACCATTTTTATTACAACGTTACGATATTGTAACGTTACGTACATATTTTCGTGTTCGTACATATATATATATGTACTAGCTTTAATGGTTTGTACGTTATTTTATGTCCATATTATAAGCGCGTTATGATTTTATGCGTTTAATATTTAGGGGTATTTCAGTCAATATCTGTTTGGGTCATTTAACTTTCGGGTCATTTCGGTTCGGGTCATTCGGGCTCGGGTCAAATTGGGTTCGGGTTGTAATAGTGTCATATAGAATGGGGTTTCGGTTATTTCGGGTCATAGTTAATATTTTTTGACAAAATTATTAAATAAATATATACCTAATTTCTATAAGAATATACTACCTATAAATTACTAAAAAGTCAATACAATGGCTATTTTGAATTTCATTCGGATATAATAAGTTTGAATCAAGTTTTTTGTCATAGTTATTTGGGTCATTCAGGTTTGGGATAATTTATGATCACTATTATTTCATGTTATTCAAGTTTGGCTAATTTTTAATTACTATTATTTCGGGTCATTTCGGGTTCGGGTCGTTTCGGTTATACTTTTTTTTTCGGGTCATTTCGGGTTCAGGTCATTTGGGTTTTACCCAATCGGGTTCGGGTTTATTATATTTAAATAATTTCAGGTTTCATCCGGGTTTCGGGTTCGGATAACACGGATGGGTTTTCGGGTTGGGTCAAATTTTGATAGCTCTAAATAAAACTGATAAGAATATGAAACACATCTCCCTTTCCGTGAAGTAATGACACAAGTACATCTACTGGAATAATCTACAATAGTTATGAAATAAGAATTTTCATCATGGGTAGGAACTTTAAATGGCCCCAAACATCCACATGAATGGGGTCAAACAATCAATAGATTTTATTGATGAATCATGAAATTGTTTCCTAATCCCTCTGGCCTTATGGCATATATCACATGGTAATCGATCAGAAACTTTACTAGGATGAACAACTCCTAATCTACCAAGTTTAGGAAAGGGAACATGTCCCAACCTGTTATGCCAAAGCCAAATATCACTAGTGTCATTAACAGAAACTGCATTAGTTTCATTAACAGTCTTATGACATGAAGACATTCCTAAGCAAGTAGGTGCAGTTTTACAGAAAACATCTAAAGCATCTTTGATTAAAATATACAACTCATTCTTGCTTTTCCATGATTTCATCAGTTTTGCCATCACAGTCCTGCACAAAGCATATTTGTTCTTGGAAAATGATAGGTAACCTATCTGTCTAATTAACTTCCTAACAGAAATCAAGTTGTATTTAATTTTCACTAGCAGAACATTATCCAGCACAAAATATTTTCCTAATTTGATTTTACCACGCTTTCTAACTAGCTGGACATGGCCATCAGGCATGGTAATTTCATGACTTTCTACAAGATTATCTAACTCTAAAAACAAGCCAGCATCATCGCACATGTGCTCAGATGCTCCTGTATCTATTATCCAAATTTTATTTTTGCAATCAACAATCTCTCCAGTCAAACAAAAAACAGTAGGGAGTTTTGTTCTAGTCGTACCAGCGAAACTACAAGATGTTTCTTTGCTGGTGAGGTCTGTCTTTGTCCGCTGAAGGAGCTCCATCAACTCATTAACTTGTCGAAGATTTAGTCCCGCATAAGTACTTCTAGTTTGTGGTGAAATTTGTGTTCACCCTTCCTCTCCTGAAGCAAGATTGGGGCTACCTTTATTTATACCCTTCCATCAATCTGGGTAGCCTATGACCTCAAAGAAAATTTCTCTGAGATGCCCCCTATTCTGACACTTTGTACAAATTAGGGTTTGTTCGTTATTGTCTTTGTAGTTCTTTATTTGTGTCTGATTCTGACCAATTTTTTTTCTTTTCCACCTCCAGGGCCTGAGTTTCTTGTTCCATTGAAGAACCTTTGAGTTAGACCTTCCTTCTCCGTTCATCCTGAATCACCAGGGTGTACGCCTTCTCTAGCTCTGGTAAAGCGACATTAGCGAGATATTACTCTTCAGGGCATAGTACGTATCATTTAGGGCCATCAAAAATTGTATTATTTTGTCTCTGTTCAACTTCTTCTCCATTTCTCCCCTTTGCATTGCAAGAACAGCTGGGGTGTTCTTCAATCTGGTTCAGCTCGTCCCAGATTTTGGTTAGTTTGGTGTAGAATGTTGTTACAGAATCCTCTCCTCTCCTTGATGTAACTTTCCTATTTCGCGCTTTAATCCGTAGATTTTTGCTGTGTTTATTGTGGTCGTACCTCTTGCCCTCCCAGGAGTCCGCTACTAAATCGAAGTAGATAGTGGTCTCCGCTATGCTTTTATCAACTGATTGAGAAAGCATGAGATTACCATGTGATTGTTTTTCTCCCAGGCTAAATACATAGGATCGTCACGACTCGAAGCTTTGAAAGATAGGTCAAGAAGGCCAAATTTACTCTTCGCCTTCAAAGCCACAGTGACTTTCCTCTTCCAGGCTCCAAAACCCTCTCCTGTGAAGATGGGTGCGATAGAATTGTCCGGTTGATCAATGGGATGAAGATAAGAGGATGACCTTGTGGGACTCCGCCGCTTGACGATTTTGTCCCAGATTCTGTCATGATTTCTTTTTCTTTTTTTGTTTCTTTGTCAGCCATGGAAGATGGGACAAGGGGTGCCCTAAGGTCAAGAAGATGAAGAAGAAGATTTTGGGAATTGAGGCGACGATCACATACGTAGCTTTGATACCATTTTGAGAAAAAGAATCTTGAATAACAACTTGTATTACTTTCTTGCTATCTATAGTTTTGTTACAGAGAGTATATCTGTTCTTTTATTACATTGAATGACAGTTCTGATGTATATATATATGCAGAAGAGGTTTTCTAAGCTAACAACCGTTGACAAACTAACAAAACTGATTTAATAAAGGACTCCAACTAATGTAATCCTAATCCTAATGATGATTCTTATTGATATTAGTGTTGAAGATGCGCTATTGTAAACTCTTAACATTTTCAATGTCATTAGAGCTTATAAGTTACTACATTTATTGTTTGAGAATTCACAGGTCATTTTATGAATAACATTGTACATATCAGCAGGTAGATGTGTGCAGCATTGTGGAAATAATAAATTGAATTGAATTAATTTTGTGTTAGTAAAAGTCTTACTAACATAAGATTATGAGCTAGTATAGCTGTTATTTATAGGATGGTAGATGTATAAATGGCTTTTACTAACACAAATGATGTGTTAGTATGTAGGTATTCAATACTTTAGCTTTGTGTTAGTATAAATGCATAGGCTATTCCGTCAGTTAAGAGATGTGTTAGTATAGTTTTTTTTGTCTTTATTAACTAAGAAAATAGGTGTTAGTAAAAGTTTATAACCCTGTACCAACACACTATAATCTCTGTATAGACCTAAAGTATATAAGGTTACACCCACATTTTTTTGTGTATCGATAAAAGTCAACCAGTTTATACTGACCTTTGTAGTGACTTGATCTTAGTTGCTCTATGTAACTTCTTAGTTTTATTAAAGCAACCATGTGAGAATCATTTATGGGTTAGTTTTACAACATGCTAAAGCACACTAGGGGGATTTTCTTCAATCTAGAGTAGAATTATGACTTGAAAGTTTGGTGTGATTTGGTTTAGCTAGTTGTCCTATATCTCGACGCCTCGGCCGGTGAATATTATGTGCTTGGGTCACCATCTTCTGAAAATTAAAGAAACTGTTATAAATAGATATATGTATAGTGGACTTCACATCTTTATGTAATTAGGGTTTCCCCTTGTATCTAACCCTCTATAAATAGAGGCCTTGTATACTCATATTGAAATAAGAAGATCAGTTGTCTCTCTATCTCCTCCGTCTCTACAATCTCTCTTTACTCATTTACAACACGTTATCAGCACGCTCACCCCCGCCCCACCATGTTTCGTTTTTTCTCTAATCCAGTTTTTTTTCTTCGATCAAGAGATACAGTTCCTTCTCTTTTGTTTTCATTCAAATTCTCCCTATTTTTATTATTACCGAACTCCACACAAGCTAATCCTCTCATTGCTGCCAATGATTAACAAATTTTGATCTCTTGTAATTATTGCATTCCACCGATTGCAAACAAGATCGCATACTAATTCCGATTGCTGCATCTCAACGGCGGATTGAAGGGCTGAAAGAGTTAAAAAAAAAAAGTGAGAAATGAGTATCACGCGCGCGGCGGGGATCGCTGACTATGAGCCATGCTAGTTCTGTTTGTTAGCGACGATAATACTCGCCTCTTGCGGCTGGACTATTGGCCGAGTTTTGACTGTATTTGGTTATATTTTTGGAGGCATGCACTGAAGAAAGGGGGCTGTAAACCGGCATCAGCGAAAACGGTGGTATCCTGCTAAATCTATATAATCGTTTTCAATAATGATTGATTTTATTATTATTACATTAAATTAATATCACATGAGGTATATACTAGAAATTAATGTGAGGCATTGCGCCAGAAAATTATCACATGAGGCATCGTGCCGATAAAAATAATCACATGAGGCATCATTCCAGATCTTGTTTACTGTTGATTTTTATCTGTGTTGTTTAATTAATTCAGTTTCGCATTTATTTATTTGTTAAATATAACGTGAGGCATCGTGCCAGAGAAAGTAATCACGTTAGGCATCGTGCCGTGAATAATAATCACGTGAGGCATCGTGCCAGAATTCAATATCACGTGAGGCATTGTGCCAGATCTTGTTTACCGTTAATTTTTTATTTTGCGTTGTTTAATTTATTCAGTCTTGTTTTTATTTATTTGTGAAGTATAACGTGAGGCATCGTGTCAGAAAAATAATCACATTAGGCATCTTGCCAGAAAAAAAAATAATCACGTGAGGCATCGTGCCAGAATTCAATATTGTTAATTTTTATTTTGCGTTATTTAATTCATCTAGTTTTTGTTTTTATTTATTTGTAGTATAATGTGAGGCATCGTGCCAGGTATAATAATCATGTGAGGCATCGTGCCAGATATAAATTTTCATTTAAGGCATTGTGCCAGATATAGATATCACGTGAGCATCGTGCCAGAATTTATTTATTGCACTACTTTTATAATGTGTTATATGATTTATTTTGTTGCGATATATAATATACTTCATTATTTTATGATTGCTATTTGTAATGTTTACGCCAATATATAGGGCATTGCGCCTGTTAAAATTAATTTTAGTATTATTTGAAGAAATAATGGCACTGCGCTGAAAGTCTTTGATTCTGACATATCATAAACAATGTCCAATATTGCCGAACTTAGCTTACGGCCTTGGACATCACTAAGAAGGGCATCGCGCCAGAATGCTATAAAAGGCATTGTGCCTGGAAGTTTTATTTGCATATGTTTTAAAAGGCATCACACTTCAAAGTGTTAATATGATCAATATAAAGAGCGGTGCCAGATTTTTATTAAAATGTTTTTATACAATATGAGCAAAGAAATTGGCATTGTGCCGGAAACTTCTGAACTTAATATGATATGGTATTAGCATTGAGCTAGAAAATTAACAATATCTGAAAAATAAATGTATTGATTATATCATTGATCTAAAAGATGGTATACACCCGACAAATTCATCTGAAGTATCTATTTTATGTATAAGATGAACGTTATTCAACGATTTGTGAAACATCAATGATGGTATTGCACCAGGAGAAATTTTAAAATTCGTTTGAAGTAGTTCTTGGAAAACTACGTAAGTGATATACCATGATGATGATATTCATATGTCAAGTTTGACCTCTATGATGATATATATATATATATATGATGTCATATAAATAATTTGATTCGAATGTGATTTTATAAATGATTCTCAATGAATCATAAATTCATCTTCTTTGAGATAGTGCTAAACACAAAATGAGTGACTCTGGTGAATCGCCCAAATAAATTGGCATGATAAATATCGAATGGTTCTTGTTGGATCATTTTTATTCCATGTTTTTCATGAATAGTCAAAAGTCATGACCAGATTGTGAGAGATGATGAGCAATTATTGACATCACATAAAGTATAATAATTATCATGGTCGGATGTTATTATGATTGCAAGACTTTCAAGGTCTTTGTGGACATAACTCGACTTATTTCAAAGCTAGCTCAAACATTGAAGCTATGCAGATTTTTTTAATGAGAAGTTATGTTGAGGATGACAAATTTAAATTTCTAAATATTATTCTATGTTTTTATATATTCTATATTATTATTGTCCATTGTTTATAATATATATGTTGTTCGTTTACATTTATGAGATTTATTCATTTAAAAACATTTGTACACCCCAAAAGGGGTCATGAAAGACATATGTCCGGGAAGGCGTATGTTCTGAATGAGATTTATCCATTTACACAGAATTTGTACACCTTAAAGGGGTCATGAAAAGCATGTCCGGGAAGGCATATGTCTTGAGAAACATGGTTAAAGACAATACAACTATAAATAATATTTCTTGATGGAGTCAAGTAACACTTGCTTGGAATATAGAGCAGTTGTAGCTCGCTACCCTTTCCAAAGGATTATAGTTGACCCATAAGCATGTGTCTTGATGACAAGGCATTAGTCTCATGTGAGAATGATTTTCCATGATTTAAAAAAATATCATAAGATAAGGGTCAATAAGCTCTAGAAGAGCAGCTACAATACCACATATAGAATGAAATTTTTGTACTGAGAAAGCTTTGTAAATAACAAGTTTTCTCAAAAAATGGTACTGATATACCTGAGGCGGATATCACGTTAAGGCTATAAATAAGAGAATATCAATGTATATTCTGGAAACGATATAAGTCATGATTGTAGCTGCTTGTTTTCTCCTTTGATTTGTATCACATGTGTGTTGGTACAATGGAGAACTTGAGATATAATATAAAGAAAACAATAAGTTTTTCATTGTTCCTTTTGGCATGACTGGTTAGACCATCCCAGTTCAAAAATGATGCAAATTGATATCCACTGTATGTGTGGACACCTTTGAGGATTATATTCTACCACCAAATGATTTGTTGCTTACTTTGAAAACCTTTTATGAGGCTATCACGAGTTGATATTATGTGTAAACCTGGATTTTTTATACGCGTAAATTCAGGTAAGATATAGGGACCATTTTGGGGACCATATCCTGACCATTTTGGACTATTAATATTTGGTTTAAATTGATGCATCAACCAAATGGTCGTTACAGCTAAGGTTGTAAATTGAATAATAAAGTCCATAAGATTGGACAATGCTGGTGAAATGTCAACGCCTTAATATGAACTTTGACATGTTCATTGGGATAAATTGATGGTTAAGAAGAACCATCGATCAAAGATCTATAATAAATTGTAAGATCTTTTGGTTGAGAATCCCAATATGCATTTGGAGACATGTAATTTACATGAAGCACATTGATTTGCATCAAGCCAAATATGTTGATGAACTCTCACTCTTATAAATGACTTTGAGTCAAAAGCTAAATATTCTCCCATACAAGGTTTTGTTTAAAGATTTATATATTATGCTTCAGTGGATCAATTAATTCCTTGAAGATGTTGGGATTGTATGTTGAGTTCAAATTTTAATACCTTGAACTAACAGCTGGGGATACCTTTATGACTCATTGTCATTTAGGCGAGTAATTTTTCCCAACATCAGATGGAGAAAAGAAGCAATCGGAAGGTGAGATGATATGACATGAAAAAATCTATAATTTGTGTCATCCTCGTCAGTAGAACTTTTAAGTTCCAAGTACTATTCATCTCCAAAAAGTGCAACACAATTGCTTGATGTTGAGTGAAAAATATGCGCCAACGTCTAATGCTCCGGTATTATAATGTCCCGTAAGGAGACAATGCAAATAAGTGTGACCTGAAGCATGTTAGACTATGTGGTTCCATGACAAAGCCCTTAAAAGTCATAGAATTAAAAAACGGTCATACTACAAAGGGTATAGCTCTAGATGAGCCTCAGACATGACAAATTACGGTATATAAGGTAATCAGTACCTGATGATAATAAGATCTCGAGATATTATGTCATGTCAATAATATATGGAACCGATATGAAATCAACGTTGAATATATTTATGTATTTGCATGCAATGTATGTAGCGCTACATGTCACAATGATTACGAGGACATTGAATTGATTTGTCTAAAGTACTTGAAAGACGCAAATGAGAAGCAGAATTTCAACACACTCAAGTTGTGAATAGTGCAAACTTGATGTCCACATAATGATGTGAATCCAGCTAGATACAAACAAGTGTTTGTATGAAAATGAAAATGTGTGGTTTAAAATTCTTAATATACAACCTATATTGGTGTATACAGATTTTTCAAAAGCCTTGCTATCGATTACAAAGGCTTTATCCCCAGCAGTAGATTATTTTGAAGATATATGTATGGTTGAAATTATGATTAATTTGTATGGCTATACCTTATACAGGTAGATCACTTTGATAGTGCATTTATATAAGATTCAAAAGAGATTACTCCTGGAGGAGTTTGGTGAATTTCGGAAGGGATTGCCCCTGTGACCATGTTAATAAATCTTATCATGAACCTCAACGATAAAGGTGATTGTGGCATTACTACCTTGGTGAAAAATATTGGAAAGGTATCTCTGAGGTGAGTCCAATTTTATTGGATAATTTTGTGTTGCTATAGTAGCAGTGTAGGGTATAATTAGAACTCCTTACGAGTCTCCTGGTGGTCGTTGAATCAATGATCATGAAGTACCAATTTGAATGCTATTGCAGCAGAATGATTAATGGGTTATGGTATCTATAGATAACACATATGAATAACCCTACCACCCATGAGATTAATGGAGGGTGTGTTTAATTGAATCTATGGCTTAATACCCAGATGATATAGATGATTACATCTATATTGATTAGAAAATGCATACCACCAAAGTTTCTACTTATAAAAGAGTCGTTGATATTAATATAGAGCAGATATACTAAAGTTCAAAAGTGATGGATGTATTCGACCATGCTTCCCAAGTAACTGGGTGCAGTACCAATTAAAGATTGGAGATGCATACAATCAAAGTAATAAAGTGATTTTTTCATCAGGGGGAGCAATGATGATTGTACTTTTTTTCCTTCACCATGGTGTTTTTCCCATTGGGTATTTTCCAGGTAAGGTTTTAACGAGGCAATCGATGAAAATCATCCAATGGATTCATTTTATATGAATGCCAAGTGAAAATATATATCACAGATTATTATAGCTAGTAACGTTATTATAAGACTGTACTCTTTTCCTTTGCCCGAGGTTTTTATCCCACATGGTTTTTCCAGGCGAGGTTTTTAACGAGGCAGCATATAACAAGATGTTTCGTCCAAGGGGGAGTGTTATAAATAGATATGTATATGGACTCCACATCTTTATGTATTAGGGTTTCCCCTTGTATCTAACCCTCTATAAATAGAGGCCTTGTATACTCAATTGAAATAAGAGATCAGTTGTCTCTCTATCTCCTCCGTCTCTACAATCTCTCTTTACTCATTTACAACAGAAACAAATATGTATTCTTTATCTTAGTTGAGTCGTGTCTACTCAACTTGCTTGGCTGAGAAGATTTCTTCCAGCTGCAAGTACCTAACATTGCACCAATTCCATTAAAAATGTGATAACAAAGTTGTTTATTTCATTGTGAAAAATATGTTTTTCACGGAATGAAGATATGGAGTTGAATTGTTAGTACGTTTGTGATAAAGTTGATCGTAGCTTGTATGACCTGCCCACCCGATTTGACCTGAATTTTTTCGAGACTTGGACAAGAAAACTTACCCAAAACTAAAAACAAGTCAGGCTATGGACAATGTCTATGGCCCGCAAAAGCTTGACTTGGCCCGACCTTGGTTTAGAATACTAATTTTTTATATTTTTATGCAACTTATGAAGAAAAAATATGTATGAATATATGATATATACATATAATGTAAAATACGCTTCAAAATATATTGTAAAAATATTAAACAATTAAATATTTAAATTATTTTTAAAATTAATTAAATTATTTTTATTTTGTTAGATCAAACAAAGTAAGCCATGCATCAATGTAGACTTGCCAATTTGGGTCGATTGGTCGGGTTGATATTAACCCTAACCCAACCCATTTAAAATGTCATCAACCCAACCCAACCCAAAATGGATGGTTAGAAAATCATAACCCAACCCAACCCTTCAAAATCCTTCGACCCTAACCCAACCCACCCGATCCATTTTTAAGCATACAATAATTTAGATGGACTAAGAGTAGAATTAAAAAAATCCAAAACCATCGAGTGCTAGCTGCACACTAATTATGATGGAACAAAAAGAAGAGAAGTAATATTGCTTGATCGACCCAAATTTAAATGAATTCCATGTTATGCGAAGAATCTAAACTACTACACTAACTTCCCATGAATAGAATAACTCGGACATTTTTAATAAGTTTTTTATTATCATTCTGAGCCTAGAGCTCTACCTCTGTAGGGCAGGAATCCTATCTAGATATGCATATGATCCTAATGTCCTTAATAAAAAAGGAAACAAAATGAAAATCTTCATTATGCATTAGAGAAATACACTAAAGATGAATAATGTAAAGTTAGAAATAATTTATAAATTGAGTGCTCAAAGATTCAACTATGCCTGATAGTTTTAAAATGATTACACTCGTTTAAACTGAGAGCTCATGCCTGAGAAAAGTGTAATCACAATCACTATACTTAATCGTTACCAACAGTTGAGGAACTTTTATGCAGCACGCTATCCGCATTGCTGGCTTCAAAATTTACTAAGCGGTCTATAATCAAGATCCTACTTACAAAAAATATATATCACCTACTTTTATTCACCCTTTTAGATAATCTAAACATACCTACGTTCTTAAGAACGTAATGACAGTGAGAATAGAAAAAATAAACCTCGGACAGAGATGAAGAGCAACATAGACATGAACGGTGGCGTAGAGAATAAAGATGGATGTGAGTCTGCAAGTTGAGAGCATTAGGGTTTTCAACATTATGTTAAGTTCTTATTGGGCCTTAGTTTGATATGTAGTTGGTTGGACCGTCTGCTTAGTTAAGATTGTGTGATATTAATAAAGGTTGGATAGTCCAACTGCACTTGGGCTTAAGGCTAAGGCATAGTTTGATTTAAAAATAATATATATAGTGTGAATAATATTTTTATTTTTTATTATTAACTAATATATTTAGGGTTTCGGGTTGGGTCATGGGTTTAGATCTCTACCCTAACCCAACCCACAAAATTAGCTTATTACCCTAACCCAATCAAAAAAATAAATGGGTCAATAATCAAGACCCTAACTGGTAAAAGTATGGGTTGGGTTCGGGTTGGATTTCGGGGTGGGTCAAAATTGTTAGGCCTACCATCAATGTATTTTTCAGGTCAGAACACGGGCACAAGATAAAGTTTAAAGGGGAAGGCTCTGCTCGGCATAACTGTTTTACGGTTGTTTTGGTCTGACTTGTTTAGCAACTGTTTTATATGAGAGTATTATCGGAATGGAACGTAGGATCCACGTAGGATCCACACGGGACCCACCCATTTATACCACAAATATGGTATAGGCGAATAGAGCCTAACTGTTTTTACACGGTAACTGTCACGCCTATTTTCTAGTTAGCCCCTGTAACATGACAAAGGTCTTGTAATGTTGCCGATGTTCATGTACTTGTATTCATGTTCGATAATCAATAAAAGAAGTATTCATGCCTTTCCAATGTGTCCCAAGATTCTTGTGTTCGATTACTTGATGTCTTGTGTGTGCTGTCGAACAATGCTGCTTTGCTCGACGGGTGCGGCGTGGGGCAGGCAACGAAGTTTGCTTGTTGCCTCGCAAGTGCCCACGGGTGTCCAAGCGAGTGCTTGGTTGCGGGCACTCGGCAGACCCCGACTAGTCTCCGTAGGCACAAGGTGCAATGTCGAGGGCCCACGAGCCTCGTCGTGTGCACCTTGGGGCATGCAGGCATCATCTTAGGCGCCCAGACCTTGTCCGGGGCGCCCAGTGCCTGGTGCTGCAGGAAGCTGGTGCTGGGCGCTGCCGCAGGTGCGCACTGCCGCAGGCACTGTGATGCTGCCGATATGAGTTGGCTCAAAACGTGTGGGAATTTGACAACTTTGCTGAGCACCTAAGAAGCCAAATGTTACCCTTAACTAATGAGATGTTGGCAAAGTTTCGTGGCAATTGGAGCTTGCATCTGATTTTAGTGAATTTTTGAAGTGTCCCATGACTATGTCGGGATTTGGCTGCAAAGGGGCATGTCTGCGTCTGGTCTGGCCTGAAAGGTACATTAACCTCTATAGGGGGCTGGTTAGTCTCTGCCTAGCCTGCCCCCAGGCAGCCTATGCGGCTGTGTCCCGGCTGGGCACCTAAGTGCCCGAGGGCCTCAAGGCTATGTTTTACCCATGAATGGGGATGTCGGGACACTTGGACCCCTTGGCGGTGTTGGCCCATGGGGGCCACACCGGCGGCTAGGTGAACTAGTCGTGGGTCACCCGGGCTGCCTGAAGAGCACCCGGCTAGACACGTGAGTGCCTAGAACATGCCTATTGGCATGTGCCACTATCTCTAGCTTGGGTAGTGGGCTCCAACGGCTGTGGGGCCTTGCCCCACCTGCCGGTGTCCCTAATGTTAAGTTGTGCCAGCGTGCGCTTGTCGTATGACTGGTTCCGCACATGGGCAAGTGCGGGAGTGCGAGGGCGACGCACTAAGTTGGGACTTGTGCCCAGCATGGCCGAGATGGTCCGGGTGGTGGTGAGTGCATAGCGTTGCCCACGCTAGTGCGTCCCTACTGAAGGTGCTTGCACGGGGTTGCTCCACTAGGAAGGTGTTCATTCAGTGGAGTGCCCGCACACCCATGCCATTGGGCAAAGGGGTGTGAGGATGAGGGAACTCACCGTGGGGCGGTTCAAGACCACCCTCAGCCGTTCTTGTGGCACAAGGGTTGGTTCAGTTAGGCTGGTCGGGCCTTGGCCCGACGCCGATCATGAGTGTTGCTTTGTTTGGTTGCCTAGATGTCCCTTGATTCTTGATGCGTGTGCTTGTTTGCTATATGTGGGCTATGTGTGTTGCATATACCGCTGGACCTGGCTTCCAAGCGAAAAAAATTATTGGGAAATATGCTCATGACAGTAACCGAGCCCAAGTCCGCTACGCTCAGCCATGATCCGCTCACTTAGGCCATTCTCAAAGTCTAAGAGAGATTCTATAATCTCCTACTTTAACTTTGAAGATGAAATTTACAATTGATTAAACGCTTGTCGATGTAGCGTCTCATCTGGTGGGCCCGCTAATTTTAATCTACCTTCATCTTCAACACGGTTTGATTGCGGTGGGGCACATATCCGGTTCCAAACAACTTCTGAATGTTAACAAGAAATCCATAGGAGAGATTACAATGAACAGTTTAAGATAATGAATATACGTTGTCACAGGCCCTTACTTTTGACATATAAAGTGGAGTTAAACAATAATGATCTAGCTAGTTGCCCTGATGATAACATATACTAGTCATATCAGTATTAAATTGATTAATAAGAGGGTTATCATTTATCAATATAGAATGCCCGCTTTACCGCATCATTAATTTATTACTGCTACTTTTTTCCTCTAGATAGATTTTATGGTACTATTCTATTCTAACTAGAGGTGATTATTCGGGCGGGCGGGCTGGGTCAGGGAGAGTTTTTGGACCTGTCGGACCTACTCATGGAGACCAAGCCCGTTTTTTTATATCTTCGGGATGGGCCGGGCTAGGCCCGGTTTTTTTCAGCTCTGCCGGTGCCCGGCCCGGTTTTTTACTTATTTTATTCTTTAAATTAAAAATATATATATTTATTTTTAAAATAATTATTATATATATAAATTTGAGTAAAATTTTATATTATATGTATATTAAATATAATTTTGATATATGTATTATATAAAATAATATAAGATATACATTATTTTATATATACTTTTTAGAAAATAATAAATTGAAATACCCCAAACCTTAATATATTAATGAAATATCTAATTAGGATATACGAAGGCTAGAACGTGCCTAAGAATATGAGAAGAAGTGTTAAACACAACTTACTCCAAAACATGCTTTAAGAACAATTAGAGAAAAAGGTGTTTTAAAGAGCACAAATAAATTAGGGAACTACCAATAAGTTCCCAAGAGTATTAAAATGTGAAATACCTCTAAGATTAGTAATACGCATAAGCGGAATTAGCGTTTAAACCGAAAACGCACCTTAAGCACAAAAATGTGCTTTAAAGAAAAAATGTGCTTTAAGCATGTATACAAGGAAAGAAAAGGCTAATGAGCCTAAATACCATTAAGAAATAAGGGACAACAATTAAATGGTCATAGGAGCCATTGCGTATACACACAAATTAAGTATACAAAGTCCACAGTAAACAGGTACTAAACGGACGAAAGTCAAGGAGAAACCACTAAACGACTTGGTTTAATTGGAATGAGCAACATACTATTTCATGGACAAAGTTTCTAAAGGTTGTAAATATATTAAGGACACATTTAAACTAGCCAAAACAAATTGCATAATCAATGTGAACCCGGAAGCACATAAAATGGTGTTTTAAGGCATTTTTGGCTATGTAACATACCTAACACATGGTATAAGTCCTTATGAACGAGTTTAATACATCTAATGTTACATAAATATAGGAAGAAACAAAAAAATCAGATCAAATGAGGCTTATGGCTGCCGACATGGGGATGAGTCACCAAGCTCCAAAAATTTTTAATTTTTACTATTACAACAACCAAGACTTTCATTAAGTGCCATATCATCCTTCCCCTGAGTAAATCATTAATCAGACACTTACCTGTCATTATGAGAGCTCCCAAATTCGTAGCTCCTCCTCTCTTTGAAGAACATCACAAAAACTTCAATGTTCTTGGATTAGAACCTTAAAGAACACCTTGTCTTGCACAGATCATAACTTTCTCATCTTAAGTCCAAATAACAAGCTTGATAGCTCGTTGGAATCCTCTTTCGAAGAGATTTACAACCATAGCTCATGAGCCCCCATATTCTCAGGAAACACCACGAAGAGTGCCTTTGATTCTCGAGTAAAACATTGTCTTCTTGGAAACTCTTTCTTCTTTGATTTTCATCAAGGCCGAGTGCCTAGGGTTACTAACCCTCTTATTCTTCATCTTATTCTATGATTTTGGAGCCAATTTCTCTAGCAAATTGCTGTCAAAATTTCTAAGGAAAACAAGCTTAATATTAAGCTAAAGGTTAATATACAAGGTAAATCCTACAACTACCTATTTCAAGGTTCTAATTGTTGATATATATAAGATATAACATTTTCTTCATCTTATTATTTATTGCCGAAATTTTGGTGATTAATATTCAATTTTTAGCTTATTAAAAGTTAATGTTTATTAAATCTAAGAATAGATTTATACTCATTATGATATAAGCTTCAATATAAGCTATCATAATATACAAGAAAAATTCATATACTATGATTTTGATTATGGCCAAAAATTAAGGGGTTGTAATTAAGTTAGGAAAATTATCTAACTTAGTTAAATTAAAGGAATTAGAGTAATTAAGAGTAATATGTAATATTTAGGAAGTTTTGGTACCTAAAGGTGAATACCAAAAATTCATGGGGTCAATATGGAATTTTTGAGAGTTTAGATGATGAGAAAATAATTGTAGAATTAAGTTTACAATTTATAAAGAGTTTATAAGTATTATAAGGAATTTATAAGGTTTTGGTGTGTTTAAGGTTAATAAAAGATGGTATATATACTATAACATTAGATAATTAAATCTGGTGACTTAGAGATGTTTAAAATGATTTTTGATGTTCAAAAATCTGTAGGAAAATTAGTTACGAAAATTAGAAATTAATTAGAGTTAAATTGGTTAATAAATGAGTTAGGATAAAAGAAAAGACCACAAGGTAAAATGGTAATTCCCTGGTCAAACGTGGTCAATGACAGTTTATAAAATGTTTAGAGGAGCTAGAATTAAATTTGTAGCAAAAGATTAGATATTAAAAAGATAAAGGAATAAAAAGTTAAGTTAAATTAACTTTAGGGGTAATATTGTAAATTATGGAAAGTTAGGGGTTTTCCGGGACTGACTCCGGTCATGCATGTTTAGGTTAGGAGGTCGGCATCTGTATCAGATCTGTCTTCCGCATATGGCTCGTCTACGACTTGTCGCCTAGGTCGACAAACAGACCCGACCAGCTCGAGTGAACAGTTCGAGGTGGGAGGCAAATTCAGGAGGCGCGGGAGGTCAAGCCTACATCCCTCATAACTTAAGAATTTGTGTTTATTAACCCAATGGAGCTAATAACTCATTGGCTAGGGTTACCTTGACTCGACAAAAATAAACAATTCAGTTAGAGAACAACTAGTTCTTTTAAGAGAACGGTTGACACTTACAAGGTATGGTCAACACGAGAACTAAACAATTCTCAGGCCTCAGGAGTTAGGAATCTAACTTACTCATTAATGGGCGTTCATTACGACGTTTTACGATTTATTTGGTGTGAATGTTTCACATAAATGTGTTGTTTGTTTCATACTTCTTATTATTACTTGTATGAATAAACAATTGCATGTATACGACAAAGTAGTCGTGCGTAACCTGCTAGCTTGTGGGCTGCACGTTTTCTGTACCAGCATATGCTGAGCTCCTTGGGGCCTGTGATTTAAACTTTGCAGGTAGGTGCCAGACGAGGACTCAACCTGAGAGTGGGAGCGGGTAGAGTACTTCGGGTTGCTTTTACATTTGTTACACGAGTGTGCATGTACACTCGTTTAGTAAATTGATGAGAGTTAGTTATATGTATTAGGATATGAGATACTCGGTATAAGTTGTGGTTTATGAATTGTATTGTATAGACGCTCGAGTAATTATCCGGTAGTCAGACCGTGACTTGTAAGAGAATAGGCCTAGTTAGTCACGTGGGTGACTAACAGCGGTAACACCAATTTAGTAGAACTTTTCCGCTGCGTTGTTAATGTACAAGATGGACTTAGGGCGACGATAATTGTATTTGGAGATGGGGTGTTTACAAAAAGTGGTATCAAAGCGTAGTTACGCTCTGATGACTGGAATTATTGAGCTTAGGAATTGCCGAGTTAGGAATAGTAGACTTTGGGATAAGGGTTGAGTATTAGTGCGAGAGGTGTGTTAGTTAGGATTCCCCGATGTGTATCGGATATCTGTAATACCTGGCCCGCCCTTTGCGCCCCTGGTTCTAAGATACCAGAAATGAACACCAGAGAGATGACAAGCCTTCTCTTACTCGGGAAAACCCGATCTGGCAAATACTTGGTATTATGCAATGCGAGAGGCACCTCGTTATGCAATAGTACTTTCAAGACTTGAAGGTCCTAATTGGAGCGCAACGTTGAAACAGGCGCTACCAACGGAATCCTACCAATGAGAGAATATAATTACCGGCAACTTGGGTCGACATGCTACGCAGTCGATATAACCCCACCATACCAGTAAGAAGAAAGTACTACAAGTTGTAGACACCCAAAAATTCTCACCCCTTAAAGCAAGATATGAAAATAAATGAAATAAAAGGGTCGTCGTCTTTCTTTTTCATAACTTGTTGATGTGCATGCCAAAATGAAGCCATTGTTTTTTGCACAATTTTCAAACCAATATCCAGACGTTTGAAAAAAAAACATTCTTTTCAAAAATAACTTTCAAACAATAATTCGGTTTTAAACTTGCCGTTGTATTTATCTATCTTTATGCTGGTTTATTTTGCATTATTTCAAAAGAAAACAATTCACTTTGTTAGATTAAACTCTTTTGTTTTAATGTATATCTTCATCTAAACACTAGTGTTTTTAAAAAGATTATTCAGTTCGAAGTGGAACTGTAGTATTATTCCCCTCATGTATATACAAAGTACTGAGTTAGTGCAGCTGGTAAGTATAGGTGTAAGAGATACCATTGGTCTTGTTTTCGAATCTCAGTGCCAACATTAGAGTATTTTTATTCTTGTTCTAATAATTTCTTTCCAGTCAAACTGGACCCAGGTCCAACAAATCCGGTCCAGACACCTACACTTACACCAATTGAGGCCCGAGATTGCGTAGCCCATTCAGTTTTTTACCCTAAAAACCCTATTCTTTTCCCTATTTGAAGCCAGACATCCACTAACCGAGGGAGGCGGACCTCTCGACACTTCCACATCTTCCCCGCTTTCCTCACACTTTTGCATGCCAGTAACCCATCTTATTCGTTCCCACGTCTAGCCCTTCAAGAAATCCTTTCCTCCACCACAAACCCACCGACGATCTTCTCCCACCTGAATTATCACCGTCATTGCTCCCACGCTAGAAATACCTCTCTATTGCAAGCCGGGTTTTCCTCACTTGTGCCCTGTTGTGTACAACTTAACCCATACAGCTGGGAAATTCGTTTCGCACACCATCAGTTGACCACTGCTCTGACAAGGAGTGAATCGCGGCCAGCATGCTCACTTCGGTCATTTTATTTCCTTCCACTTCCTCCCTGTGTATATACATTCGTTTTTTTATCAGTATGCCTATCTGACCTCCTGTATTCAAGTTATTCTCAGAAATATGCACATTACAAGATACAGGGGCTGGTTCATATTATCTCCCTGGGTCTTCTTATTGACACCGTTTGGGTTTAGCCTACTTTGATTACTTTGTCTTCATTATTCCTATTCGGTTAATAATTTTCTTTTCTTCCTCTGTAATCTGATGAGGTTATGGCTTTCTGCTGTGATGTCTCCTCTCCTTTTACAGATTATGTTCATGGTCCTCACTCTGGTATTTGATCTGTACCTAAATAACCTCAGTTTGCTTGGCAAATATATTAAAAGTGTTCTGTTGAAATCTGTTGGATATTGTGAAAAGCATGCCTTTGTTTTGACTGCTGAATATCGTAAAATCCATCTGGTGATGTATGATGGTCGTTGTTGTTTTGCGGTTGCTCTAGTTTGTTTCTGAACGTCCATCTGTTAGTACGTGTGAGTAAAAAGAAATAAAAAGACCTGAGTAGCTGAACCTTGTTTTACCTTGTTAGGATGCTTCCGATTTGTTTAACTTGATGCTAGACTTTGAACTTCAACGGATAATAGAAGTAGAAAGTAGGAGAGGTCGTCATGACTTGGTTAGCTGTTCATTTGGTTCTTAATCACCATCAATTTCCAGCATTACATAAAAAAAAAAAAAACAGAAAAAGGAAATGATAAAATGAATGTGCGGAAGTTTCGGTAATTTAGTTTAGGATTGATTGACGTTTCAGTTTTTGACTTTGTATCTTGAAATTTTGGATTAGATCAGAACAATCGCCGGTTTCAATAACAATGAACATATGTGATTTTTTTTGAATGGCTGTGTTACCAGTTTGACCTATTGTTCATCATGTGAGTTTGCATCCGTACATATACATGCTGTATATCTAGCTTTATTGCATTCTTCAATTCATTTCCTTGTACTTTGGACTATTTCTAAGCCCTAGTTATGTCCTTAGATCCAAGCCATTAGGATAGAGGGGTCCCCCTGGCCTGATAGACCATTGGCCTATCTCGTGGTGGTGATATCCTAAACCCTAACACACACATTTATTTATAAGCAAACAATGACCCCTTTAGGATAGAGAGTGTTCCCCTGGCCTGATAGACCATTGGCCTATCTCATGTGGTAACATTCTAACCCTAAAATGTACCTAATATATGTATATATGTGATTAACAACCTCATTCTCGTTTCAGATCTTCAAACCCTTTGATTCAAAATCTAGTTACCGTCACGTCTTCTTGCCCTCCATCCTCAAATTCAGAATTTTTCTCTCATAATCATCTTGTAAATACAAATCCCAACGTTTTTTCAGTAACAAACTCATCTCCAATCTGATTTCTTCTTGTAAATTTTATTCTCTAGCCCAAATTTCCCATCCCAACTTGACCCAACACCCATACACAGCCCAGCCCATAGCCGGCCCAAGTCCAAACCCAACCCAAACTCAATTCAAACAAATTCGATTCGAACCCCATTCATTTAATTTCAAATTCAAATCCAATTCAATTTCAAATCCAAATTCAATTCAATTCCAAACTCATTCAAATCCAAATTCATTTCAATTCCAATTCGAATCAATATTCATTCAACCCCGGTTCAACTTCGATTTCAATTCCGTTCCAATTTCTCCTACACTGTAAATATCTCATAGACCCGAGCGTCTCACAGACTTTGTCATTCCAATGACTTGAATGTCTCACAGACCCGAACATCTCACAGACCGAGCGTCTCACAGATTCGAGCGTCTCACAGACTTCGACATCTCAAGGTTTCAAACGTCCCATAGACCCGAGCGTCTCACAGATTACCCCCTCAAACCCGAAACTTCAAACATCTCCAAAAATCCTGAACTACGTAAGGTCTGATCTCAACAGGGAGTTGAGTACGTAGGCAACCCACACAGGGTGCGACCCCACATCAATCAAAATGCCATTTTTCACTCAGCCATCTCACCTCCAAACAACCCCGTATTGTCTCACAGACCCGAGCGTCTCACAGACTTTGTTATCCCAATGATTCGAATATCTCACAGACCAGAGCATCTCACAGACCCGAGTGTCTCACAGATCCGAGCGTCTCATAGATTTTGACATCTTAAGGTTTCAAAACGTCTCATAGACCCGAGCGTCTCACAGACTATAACATCCCACACATCAACATCAAAATTCCAAAATCCTAAAACCGTGAACTACGTAAGGTCTGATCTCAACAGGGAGTTGAGTACGTAGGCAGCCCACCTAGGGTGCGACCCCATTCCAAACAAAAACCCCCTTCCCCCTCTACGGTGCTCTCACATCTCTCAAAACGCTCAAACCTTCTTCGGCTCCCACGAACTTCAAACCATCAGACACTAAGTCTTGTCTATTCACTCAATCTCAGACTTTTCCCAATTCTCATTCTACACTCATCCGAATTCACCTATCCCTTTTCTGGGTGTTAGCTTGACAGAAAAGCTCACCTCATCCACTCTCTTTCTCTCTCCGTCCCTAATCCTATCCTTGGCTTTTAAATGAATCTCTCCAAAAAGGTTTTGAAAGAAGGCAATCCCGACAACTGGAGACCGAGGTTTCCTCGGGCACCAATCCGAAGTCGTGGTCGTTGCCACTTCTAAGGGGTGTAACCCAGTACGAACCCACACAGAATCTCTGGCTTGATCAGATAAGTCCTATCCACAGGCAACAAATCACAGAGTCAATTAACGGTTCCTAGAACCCTTCTCCTCCCTTCCTAGTTCCTTAGGTCAAACTAGGTGGCGACTCTAGTCAACTTCCGCCTTTAGGGTATAAGTCCGCGTGGAGCCCATCGAGAGCGGGTGTAGTGCACACTTGCACTCCCCTTCATGCTTTCTGGGAAAGACGGACGATTTAGTAGGTATTTGAGGGATGCCAAGAATAACGGTTTTCACCCTCCACAGAATGGCAGTTTCTAGGATCTAGGCTTTTTAGTCAGACCATATTTGGTAGACCCCCCTCATACCGAAAAATCACCCTCCACAGAATGGCGACCCTGCTGGGGAAAACTTGAGTAAGTTTTTCTCAAACAAGGAAGACTGAACTCCATTCAAAATTGTCGGGACTTCCCCACCTCTTTCAAAACCTTCAAGAGATTCTTTTCAAAGCCTTTAGGATTATTCTACTCCATACTTAGAGTGTGTAGCTGATGAGGACAACTAGGATTTGTTAGATCCTCAGCAAACATTGCAACAATTGGGTTAATGATTAGCTCACGATTAGAAAGAGACACTTAGGACTGAATAAAGCTAACTTCCCTTTAGGTTAAAAACAACCAATTGGAATTGCCGCCTTCAAGACAAAACAGTTAGTAAATAGGGTTGCTTGTTCTTCTATGGTTTATTTACCGCATTCATATTATTGTTGCTTGTTGCGGGGTGAGACGGTCATTGACCTACACCATTACCGCTTTTACATTTACAAGTTGTGAGTGCATGGGTAGCTTAGGACATGCATTCCTCTGTGTCACCCCTATTTCCACGAGTCACGGCATCCCAATCGGTCCACGATTGATTTCCCATGAGTCGGGTCACTCATTGAGTGGTTAAGCCCGCGAGGCGAGACGGTCACCGACCTACGCCCTGAAGACTCATGATCCAAAATTATCCTCCAAATCCGAGTCCAAACCAGCATATAGTGAACCATGAGCCTTCAGTGTCCAGCTGCCTAATCCGGTGTCTAGGACGGGTTTTATGGGTAGTCACCCCCTTGTATGCCGCCTGTCTGACCACCTTTCTGCCTTACCCTGAAGATTGCATGGGCGCGGTTCTCCATTGTTCCTCTGCACCACGGGTGTCTCTAAAGCCCAATGTCACGCTACACGTCCATAGAGGATCCCGTATTTACCGGATACCCATACATGGCACAACGTAGTCAGTGAATAATTTGGACTTTAGACACACCTGACCGTGCAGATGACGAGAGACCCGTTCCCATGCAATACTTCCCCAAGTTTCCAAAAGTGAGTATGTTGTGATAATCCCCGGCCGTGGCTCATGTGACTGTATCACTTCGGGTATCCTGACCTTTCGAACTTAAGCACTCCGGACTTTCTTGGTGACGTGCCCCACAAGGCATAACAGAGATAAATCCCGAGAGATGAACAGTGAAGGAACGACGGTTCCCCCGGTGGTATGGAAGCACTGATTGACCTGGAAGGTGATTATCCCAATCATTCGCACTCAGCTCCACATAAACCAGCCACGATTTATATTTCGTTCTTATGTCTATGTGATCACGATTTAAACACTTGAAAAATCAGAAAACGAATCATGTCGAACGCTCTAATGAAATATCTTCAAAGCCGTTCATCTCGAATGATTTCAAAATTATTATTTCCAAAGCAGTTTTTCAAAATCATTTCCAATCAAATTCTTTCAGAAAATAAACTTTGTCCAACGGTTTGTAAAGACCAGATTTCAAAAATCTGTTACTTTCAAATGATTTTCGATCAGTATTTCTTACAAATGTTATTTCAAAAAAAAAACTTCCAAAAATGGATTTCAAAAACCTGCTTTTTACAAATGAATTTCAAACAACTTTTTCATGAATATTATCTCAAACTTGTTTTTGAAAACAGTTATTTTCGAAGTTGATTTCCACAAACGTATTTCAAAATAAAATAATGATTGTCCCCATGTTGTGACTCGCTATTTTTGAAGTTCAACCCACCTTCAGAGCAGTGGTCATTACTGTGGAGCGTACTAGTCATTTCGTGTTTTCACAAAAGTGGTGGATTTTCACAAAGTTTTGTGTCGATCATTCATCTTTCCTTTCTCAAAAAAAAAGAAGCCCCTCATCTTCCTCGTCGGAGCAAGTGGAGCGCATGAAGATCAACAACAGTCTGAACCAAAAATCGAGAGCTGCAACCACCAGTCCAGTGACATTGAAGACTATAAACAAACCATCCGAGTTCGAAGTTGCTGAGGGTCAGAAGAGCACCAACCAATTTCTCTTGATCATAGTGTCCACCTTGTTGAACCCGAACCCGAAGACGATCGAGCCAATCAGGAGCCACACCATGAATAAGCAGTCAGTCAGAAGCTCGAAGACGAAGCAGAAGAATTCGGAAGAGTTTTTAACTCAAACTCCCCATTTAATGACTTTTAGAATTGATGTATAGGTTTTCCTCTAGCATTCTTTTCTCTCTTGTCAATTTCTAAAAGACTTCATGTATAGGTTTATACATTCCCTCTGAATTTATTTAGATCAATGTGTTAAGGGTTCCTCACTCCCTTCTTTTATTTGCGAATGAACGAGCATCAAAGTTCCTACGAGAAAATCCACACTTCGAAAACACGTGTTTTCAAAAACGTTTTTTCTAAAACTTGATTTCTTTAAGCACATACGATTTGCTTCTTTCCATTTCCGATCAGTTCCACATTCATTAATCATGCATGAATCACGCTCACCTCAGAAAAAATGCATAATCACATATTTGCATTCCCAACACAAATCACACACAGCATTCATTCATTTCCTTTTTTCAAAGCATGCTAACATTCACATTTGTTCATATTCTTTTTCTGTTATAATGACTTGTTTGCAGGTGATTAACCGCTTTGCCCACAAATGAAAGTGTGACCCTCGAAGTGATAGCAAGAAATACCAAGGATCAAGCATCTTCCCATTCGGCATACCATGTACGTAGAGACCAACAACCACAAAAAAAAAAACAAATCCCCAAAAAATCATATTCCAAAAAAAAAGCATACATCCAAAAAAAAATCACACATTATTCAAATCCAAAAAAAAATCATACATCCAAAAATCCCAAAAATGCAGGCAGTCACTATCATATCGTGGGACTCCATGCGGAGTTGTCACTCCCCTAAAAGTCCATAACTCCAGGAGCCAATATCAACCGAATATCATTCTAGAACAATTTCTCCTCACATCACACCCAACAGCTAGGCCATCTGCAAGGTCGATATTGACAGGACGAGCTTCATGGACCATCAGCTGGAACTGATTCAAGCGAGACTAGGTGTACCCTTACCATGCATTGCATCCAAGAAAAAGCATAAAAAAAAAACATTCGGTCAAATCCAAAATCAACCATCTCCATTCATCGTTGTCAGTATTTTTATGCATCTATACATAGTAATTCCATATTACCACAAACATAATCCATTGTAGATAGTTGCATTTCAATACTTCCGTATCGAAATGACATCTTTGAAAAAATCTTGAGAGATTGATTGAACAGATTGCGTGAACCACTGAACTCTCTCGACCCGTCAAAACACAAGGTCCAATCAAAATTAGCACCACAAACCAAGTGAGTAGTGTGCGAAAGAGCGGTATTTTCCTTTGAATTTCAAATGAGTGTTTTGGACAATCCAATGAGTGATGAGGAAAGATAGAGCGAGTCCACAGAGGTAAAACCACGAGCGACTAGTGTTTTCCTTCAACACATGGAGAGGCACAATTCATAGCGAGATCATGTCGATAAACATGATACGAACTGTGATTCATGCAAAGATCCGAGAATAGTAAGAAAACAATTATCGACTAATGAGGAGACGAGGCACTTAGGAATAAAAATCCCCACAAAACCAAAAAGCTTTGATTGCCCTTTACATAACCCTTAGTGAGCCCTGCTGAGGCCTTTCATGAAAAACTCTTTCTTCAGAACTCCACAACATGCCAACCCACGTACATATACTTACCTGCCCTTGCATAGAGGATCTCAAGGAGCCGGAGCCATGGTCCCTCCCCACCATCTTCCACAAAAACAATGAAATGTTCAAAGAATCAGTGAGTCAATGCAACTCCAAGGCCAAACACCTAAAAGAAAGCTGAAATGTTCAAGTAGATCGATAAGTCAATGCAACTTTGAAGCTGAAAGCCAAAATGCAAAGCAAAGAATGCTTGAGGAAGTTGATGAGCCAGTGCAATTCAAAAACACAAAAAGAGAAGAAAGTTCAAATCTTACGCCAGAAGAGCAAGAAGGGAGAAATCCCAACCAAAAGGACCAATGATGTCCCGAAGAAAACCGATGGGGTTATCAAAGCCCTTCTAATCATTCCACCCATGGCGAAGGTGAAAACTATTCTCTATTGCACAAAAGCTCCACACCTCCTAAATAAATCCTCCAGTCCCATGTGACACACCATCACACCCCTCAGCCCCGTATAACCCAATAAAAGACCTCTGACTCGTTAGTTGATGAGCGTTAACTGAAAAGTATCGGATCTGAAACATGAATCATAAGCTTCATACTTGTTATCAACATGTCCCGTCATCCCAAAGGGACCATGAGTGGAAGAGTGTGACCTTACCCCACAAGGTCTTTCGAGTGCGAGTGACTCTTTGATCGAAGCACCAAATCATAAACGCTAACAACCCATTGCAATTGAGGAATTTGTGAGGATTAGAAAGTCCAGAACCTCAAAAAGGAATTCTAAGGAAAAATACTGCTCCCGAGCATCGAGAGTATCATCACATCATTATCACACACGACCATACTCACGCGAGAGATTGACCCACACCCCTCCATGAGAGGAAAGTGATTCACGCCTTCGAGCTCAACAATCACTCGAGATCGAACCGAAGATGTCTTATATTCGTAAGCCTCATATTAATAGAGATAGGACCGTACCTTCTCTCGAAAAACTGCACATGCATTTTGCATCTCTTCTTGCATTTAGCATTTGCATGCATCATAACACTTCATTTTCAACATCCGACTGGTAAGAACTCCACCTAGTCTTGCTGAAAGTCGACTTCAGTTGCAGTTGTTGAAAGCATAACTTTTGATGTCAACCAGAGCCATCCCGAGCCATCATCGAGCTATATCTTGCCTCGTCGAGCCATCCCGGGCTATCATCACCCGAGCTACATCGAACCATCAAGAGCTATCTAAGCCACCACGAAGACCATCTCGGAGCCATCCACTGCCATACTCCATCCCTATCGACACCGCCTCTAATCCAATCTGGAGCCATGCGAGAGCCCTCCGCAAAACTTTGAGACCATCCCTAAAGTTACACAGTGGTCCATCCCAATATATGAGACCATATGAGAGCCACCTCAAACGGAGCCATTTCGTCACCAGGGCCTTGCCTACAAAGTTTCGAACTACTTATGGTCTGATCTCAATACAGAATGAGTACGTAGGCAGCCCGCCAAGGGTGCGACCACCTCGAAGGCGCAATCCCCTTTCACTCCTCGCTATCATCATCAAACAAGCATCCCAGAATCATGACGGAACCATCCCGGAGCCGTGATCAGAACTACAACCGAAAGACATCCAACCATGTTTGGTTATTCAGAATGTAACACAAGTCCACCCACACGCAGCACATCCATCAGATGGAGCCAAACCGATCAGTCACCTCGAACTTCAACAACCACATCAAGACCATCGACCATTCTCAAGTTCACTACCTATCAAACCAACCCACCAACCACACCATACCGTTGGCCACACCAGAGCCATCAGTGCATACCAGAGCCATCGGCGTAACCCGGAGCGACCACTGCATACCGGAGCCATCAGCACATACTGGAGCCATCAACGCATGCTGGAGCCATCTCGGATCCTTGAAGCCATGCCGGAGCCATACCGGAGCCATCCCGAGGTTTTGATTTACTATAGAGCCTCTGCTCACACAAAAACCTACATCTACAACAGGGAGTTTAATTCAATTAATACATTGGTTAATCACCTCACATCAACTATCATCTGCATCCCACAAAATTTGCTCACTATCTGACGTATCTTCACACCCGCTAGGCAGCTATTGCGCTACTAGTACGGTCGCCTTTCATTTTACACCTGCTAGACAGCTATTGCGCTACTAGTAACGGTCGCCTTTCGTTTTACAACCTGCTAGACAGCTATTGCGCTACTAGTACGGTCGCCTTTCGTTTTACACCTGCTAGACAGCTATTGCGCTACTAGTACGGTCGCCTTTCGTTTTAACACCTGCTAGACAGCTATTGCGCTCTACTAGTACGGTCGCCTTTCATTTTACACCTGCTAGACAGCTATTGCGCTAATAGTACGGTCACCTTTCATTTTACACCTGCTAGACAGCTATTGCTGCTACTAGTACGGTCGCCTTTCGTTTTACACCTGCTAGACAGCTATTGCGCTACTAGTACGGTCGCCTTTCATTTTACACCTGCTAGACAGCTATTGCGCTACTAGTACGGTCGCCTTTCGTTTTACACCTGCTAGACAGCTATTGCGCTACTAGTATGGTCGCCTTTCGTTTTACACCTGCTAGACAGCTATTGCGCTACTAGTACGGGTCGCCTTTCGTTTTACACCTGCTAGACAGCTATTGCGCTACTAGTACGGTCGCCTTTCGTTTAACACCTGCTAGACAGCTATTACGCTACTAGTACGGTCGCCTTTCATTTTACACCTGCTAGACAGCTATTGCGCTACTAGTACGGTCGCCTTTCGTTTTACACACCTGCTGACAGCTATTGCGCTACTAGTACGGTCGCCTTTCATTTACACACCTGCTAGACAGCTATTGCGCTACTAGTACGGTCGCCTTTCATTTTACACCTGCTAGACAGCTATTGCGCTACTAGTACGGTCGCCTTTCGTTTTACACCTGCTAGACAGCTATTGCGCTACTAGTACGGTCGCCTTTCATTTTAACACACTGCAGCGCAGCTATTGCGCTACTAGTACGGTCGCCTTTCGTTTTACACCACACTGCTAGACAGCTATTGCGCTACTAGTACGGTCGCCTTTCGTTTTACACACCTGCTAGACAGCTATTGCGCTACTAGTACGGTCGCCTTTCATTTTACACCTGCTAGATAGCTATTGCGCTACTAGTACGGTCACCTTTCGTTTTACACCTGCTAGACAGCTATTGCGCTACTAGTACGGTCGCCTCTCGTTTTACACCTGCTAGACAGCTATTGCGCTACTAGTACGGTCGCCTTTCGTTCTACACCTGCTAGACAGCTATTGCGCTACTAGTACGGTCGCCTTTTCATTTTACACCTGCTAGACAGCTATTGCGCTACTAGTACGGTCGCCTTTCGTTTTACACCTGCTAGACAACTATTGCGCTACTAGTACGGTCGCCTTTCATTTTACACCTGCTAGACAGCTATTGCGCTACTAGTACGGCCGCCTTTCATTTTACACCTGCTAGACAGCTATTGCGCTACTAGTACGGTCGCCTTTCGTTTTACACCCGCTAGACAGCTATTGCACTACTAGTGCGGTCAAATTTTTCATTTTACACCTGCTAGGCAGCTACTACGCGCTAACTAGTATGGTATTGAATTTGCATTCTAGGCTCGTCATAAGTCCTAGAGCTGGATGTCAAGAGGTCCAGTTGAGGCTCGTCATAAGCCTCATGAACCAACCAAACAATTGTTCATGTTCAAAATTCGTTAACAAATCCAACCATTGTGTTCAGGGCTTGTCCCTCACCCATCAAAACCTTTGTCCTTTGGACTAATTGTAAATATTTTTGCATTAATCTCTACGTCAATGGTCGATCATGCACCCCCTATCCTCTTGCAATCGTAGTTGCATCACATAAGCCGACGGTGAGAATTTTTGGCGCCCCGTCAACCTTGATCCAATTCTGCAAGGGCTTGCAAAATTGAATCAAGGGGAGCCATCTGTAGACACCAAAAATTCTCACCCCTTAAAGCAAGAATGGAAAATAAATGAATAAAAGGGTCGTCGTCTTTCTTTTTCATAACGTGTTGATGTGCATGCCAAAATGAAGCCATTGTTTTATTGCACAATTTTCAAACCAATATCCAGACGTTTGAAAAAAAAAAACATTCTTTTCTAAAATAACTTTCAAACATAATTCAGTTTTAAACTTGCCGTTGTTATTTATCTATCTTTATGCTGGTTTTATTTTGCATTATTTCAAAAGAAAACAATTCATTTGTTAGATTAAACTCTTTTGTGTTTAATGTATATCTTCATCTAGAACACTAGTGTTTTTAAAAGATTATTCAGTTCGAAGTGGAACTGTAGTATTATTCCCCGGTATATACAAAGTACTGAGTTAGTGGCAGCTGGTAAGTATAGATGTAAGAGATACCATTGGTCTTGTTTTCGAATCTCAGTGCAACATTAGTAGTATTTATTCTTGTTCTAATAATTTCTTTCCAGTCAAACTGGACCCAGGTCTAACAAATCCGGTCCAGACACCTACACTTACAACCAATTGAGGCCCGAGATTACGTAGCCCATTCAGTTTTTACCCTAAAACCCTATTCTTTTTTCCTATTTGAAGCCAGACAATCCACTAACCGAGGGAGGCGGACACTCTCGACATCTTCCCAGCTTTCCTCACACTTTTGCATGCCAGTAACCCATCTTATTCGTTCCCATGTCTAGCCTTCAAGAAATCCTTTCCTCCACCACAAACCCACCGACGATCTTCTCCCACCTGAATTATCACCGTCATGCTCCCACGTCAGAAATACCCCTCTCTATTGCAAGTCGGGTTTTCCTCACTTGTGCCTCTGTTGTGTACAACTTAACCCAATACAGCTGGGAAATTCGTTTCGCACACCATCAGTTGACCACTGCTCTGACAAGGAGTGAATCGCGGCCAGCATGCTCACTTCGGTCATTTATTTCCTTCCACTTCCTCCTGTGTATATACATTCGTTTTTTTATTAGTATGCCTATCTGACCTCCTGTATTCAAGTTATTCTCAGAAATATGCACATTACAAGATACAGGGCTGGTTCATATTATCTCCCTGGGTCTTCTTATTGACACCGTTTGGGTTTAGCCTACTTTGATTACTTTGTCTTCATTATTCCTATTCGGTAATAATTTTCTTTTTCTTCCTCTGTATCTGATGAGGTTATGCTTTCTGTTGTGATGTCTCCTCTCCTTTTACAGATTATGTTCATGGTCCTCACTCTGGTATTTGATCTGTACCTAAATAACCTCAGTTGCTTGGCAAATATATTAAAAGTGTTCTGTTGAAATCTGTTGGATATTGTGAAAAGCATGCTTTGTTTTGACTGCTGAATATCGTAAAAAGCCATCTGGTGATGTATGATGGTCGTTCTTGTTTTTGCGGTTGCTCTAGTTTGTTTCTGAACGTCCATCTGTTAGTACGTGTGAGTAAAAAGAAATAAAAGACCTGAGTAGCTGAACCTTGTTTTACCTTGTTATGATGCTTCCGATTTGTTTAACTTGATGCTAGACTTTGAACTTCAACGGATAATAAGAAGTAGAAAGTAGGAGAGGTCGTCATGACTTGGTTAGTTGTTCATTTGGGTTCTTAATCACCATCAATTTCCAGCATTACATAAAAAAAACAAAACAGAAAAAGGAATGATAAAAATGAATGTGGCAGAAGTTTCGGTAATTTAGTTTAGGATTGATTGACGTTTCAGTTTTTGACTTTGTATCTTGAAATTTTGGATTAGATCAGAACAATCGCCGGTTTCAATAACAATGACATATGTGATTTTTTTGAATGGCTGTTGTTACCAGTTTTGACCTATTGTTTCATCATGTGAGTTTGCATCCGTACATATACATGCTGTATATCTAGCTTTATTGCATTCTTCAATTCATTTCCTTGTACTTTGGACTATTTCTAAGCCCTAGTTATGTCCTTAGATCCAAGCCATTAGGATAGAGGGGGTCCCCCTGGCCTGATAGACCATTGGCCTATCTCGTGGTGGTGATATCCTAAACCCTAACACCACACTTTATTTATAAGCAAACAGTGACCCCTTTAGGATAGAGAGTGTTCCCCTGGCCTGATAGACCATTGGCCTATCTCATGTGGTAACATTCTAAACCCTAAAATGTCCTAATATATGTATATATGGTGATTAACAACCTCATTCCGTTTCAATCTTCAAAACCCTTTGATTCAAAATCTAGTTACCGTCACGTCTTCTTGCCCCATCCTCAAATTCAGAATTTTTCTCTCATAATCATCTTGTAAATACAAATCCCAACGTTTTTTCAGTAACAAACTCATCTCCAATCTGATTTTTTCTTGTAAATTTTATTCTCTAGCCCAAATTTTCCCATCCCAACTTGACCCAACACCCATACACCAGCCCGCCCATAGCCGGCCCAAGTCCAAACCCAACCCAAACTCAATTCAAACCAAATTCGATTCGAACCCAATTCATTTAATTTCAAATTCAAATCCAATTCAATTTCAAATCCAAATTCAATTCAATCAAACTCATTCAAATCCAAATTCAATTCAATTCCAATTCGAATCAATATTCATTCAAACCCCGGTTCAACTTCGATTTCAATTCCGTTCCAATTTCTCCTACACTATAAATATCTCATAGACCCGAGCGTCTCACAGACTTTGTCATTCCAATGACTTGAATGTCTCACAGACCCGAACATCTCACAGACCGAGCGTCTCACAGATTCGAGCGTCTCACAGACTTCGACATCTCAAGGTTTCAAACGTCCCATAGACCCGAGCGTCTCACAGATTACCCCCTCCTCAACCCGAAACTTCAAACATCTCCAAAAATCCTGAACTACGTAAGGTCTGATCTCAACAGGGAGTTGAGTACGTAGGCAACCCACACAGGGTGCGACCCCACATCAATAAAATGCCATTTTTCACTCAGCCATCTCACCTCCAAACAACCCCGTATTATCTCACAGACCCGAGCGTCTCACAGACTTTGTTATCCCAATGATTCGAATATCTCATAGACCAAGCATCTCACAGACCCGAGTGTCTCACAGATCCGAGCGTCTCATAGATTTTGACATCTTAAGGTTTCAACGTCTCATAGACCCGAGCGTCTCACAGACTATAACATCCCACACATCAAACATCAAAATTCCAAAATCCTAAAACCGTGAACTACGTAAGGTCTGATCTCAACAGGGAGTTGAGTACGTAGGCAGCCCACCTAGGGTGCGACCCCATTCCAAACAAAAAACCCCCTTCCCCCTCTACGGTGGCTCTCATCTCTCAAAACGCTCAAACCTTCTTCGGCTCCCACGAACTTCAAACCATCAGACACTAAGTCTTGTCTATTCACTCAATCTCAGACTTTTCCCAATTCTCATTCTACACTCATCCGAATTCACCTATCCCTTTTCTGGTGTTAGCTTGACAGAAAAGCTCACCCTCATCCACTCTCTTTCTCTCTCCTCGTCCTAATCCTATCCTTGCTTTTAAATGAATCTCTCCAAAAAGGTTTTGAAAGAAGGCAATCCCGACAATTGGAGACGAGGTTTCCTCGGGCACCAATCCGAAGTCGTGGTCATTGCCACTTCTAAGGGTGTAACCCAGTACGAACCCACACAGAATCTCTGGCTTGATCAGATAAGTCCTATCCACAGGCAACAAATCACAGAGTCAATTAACGGTTCCTAGAACCCTTCTCCTCCCTTCCTAGTTCCTTAGGTCAAACTAGGTGGCGACTCTAGTCAACTTCCGCCTTTAGGGCATAAGTCCGCGTGGAGCCCATCGAGAGCGGGTGTAGTGCACACTTGCACTCCCCTTCATGCTTTCTGGGAAAGACGGACGATTTAGTAGGTATTTGAGGGATGCCAAGAATAACGGGTTTTCACCCTCACCCTCCACAGAATGGCAGTTTCTAGGATCTAGGTTTTTAGTCAGACCATATTTAGGTAGACCCCCCATACCTAACAAAACAAGTCCACACAAAATGGGAGGACAAGACCCTCCAAAGACAAGAAGTGACAGAAACACACCGACAACAGTCCAAGGAAGCAATAACAGCGGGATAATACCGCGCAAGAGCATAGGGACTACCTAAAAGTCAATTATGAAGCGGGTAACTCCGAACCTACAAAAAAAGGGGTTGCAAAGACCTAACTGCAATAGCCTAGACGACTACGAATGCATATGCAAGTCATACTCCAAGATAGGACTACGACCTGACATAGTGCCTAAAGAGAGTCAATACTCGATAACCAGGACGAAGGTGTGGAAACGAGAGTGAGAACCAAGGCGAAAGCAAAAGAAAAAGGGGGTCCCCTCAGAAAGAGGAATACCCTGATAAGTAACTATACAATCAAAAGCAGTCAGGAAGCTGCCCAGATAATCAATTAACCAAAGCCGAAAAGGGCAAAGAAGGAGTCCCATGGACTACCACCTACATGGAGTTTAGGAGGATGTACCATTACCGACGTACACAGTACCGATAGCCCATCTTGCATGGTGCACTTGCCTTGGCAAGTGCTGCCGTAATGAAGCTATACGGGGAGCCGTGAAGACCAAATGGAAAAAAAAAAACCTATACTAAATTGAGAAGGAATTGCCAGAAAAGGGCACCAATGAGAATAGAGAGATGATACAATGACGGAGGTGGAGAACGAACCACTCCTTTTAGGGTGGGATACCTCTCCTTGTTGTGAGGCCTTGAGTGGGAATAAACCCCCAAAAAGGGCTTTCACTTCTTAGAGATTGAATACTCTCTATTGGAGAATGGGAACCGTAGACCTTGAAATTACCTTAGAACATTCCAGTTACACATAAATAATATGGAAGGCTGCAGAGACAGACCTCATATCCAACACCCATGATTTAAGAATCAGCAATCGTCAGAGATAAACATTGTGAGTGTGTAGTATGGCACGTCAAGTGACCAACGCTCAAAAGAGCTTGTGATTCAACGGATGACTTCTTCAGTAACCGGTTAAATTACATGGTAAATAACATCATAAAGTATGAAAAAATGTGAGAGAAATTAGCCTACTTACGAACCTGAGATTGAAGTAGAACACCTTCATATTAAGAGATAACCATTTTACAACACGATACGGCAACCGCCAAACACCGAAATTAGAGACTCCCAGTGTGTTTACACCATGAAGGGGATTGAATATAAGACGAGTCGTTGAAGTAAAACGACCAAGAATCACGCCATCAATGGGCAATATGAGAAAGCTAAAGCTACTTCGATAGTGGAGGCCATGAGAATAATACCTATCAGGTAGATTAAGTTGCAGTGCGCAGCAAAGCAACCACTATGTATAAGCCATCAAATATTGACACGAAAGCAATCAGATTTGAATTAAAACCCGATGTAAGTAGAGTGATGAAATGAGAGACAGACTGTGCAGTAACGCAATAGTCTGGACCATGTGATGAAAGATTTCACAGGAAGCACACTGTCCATTCCGTGAGGAGCTGGAAGTGCATCGACATGAGAAATAAGATAAGAGGCTCTAAGGAAAGAGACCTCAAATTACAAAAGGATCGAGTCCGTACTAAATACAGAAGGTATAATGCAGTTATGAACCCAGTAGATGGATATTCCTTGATTAAGTTCAAGAAGAACGACATGCGCGTTATCAGGGATGATGAAAGAGGAGATCGACAATAGAATACTTCACAAATTAGCTGTAACTAAGCATGTGACGAACACTACGAGTATACTTAAATGAAATGTGTGGATGACCGCACTCCAGAGGAGCTTATGGGCCTGATGGACTTATTTATAAGTTAGTCGGGTAAGTAGCAATGTATCAGTAAGGTACCCCATATATGTAAACGAGTAGTGTAAGGAACGCGAGAAGTAGTCGACTTCATACGACAGTCAGCAGTGCAAACTCACACCAGAACAGCAATTTACCGTGAACACTTGAGGAGGAAGAACTCGGCTAAACCAATGAATTAAAAAAAGAGTCAGAGAACTCATTCCAGGAGGAAACAATTAAGAGTTATGAAGTGCGAGGAGCACTGATTACTAAGTACGAACAGTTTATATGTCTCAAGACTTTCGAGGAAACTGTAAAGAGCAATAAGCACTAAACAGTAAGTCCAGAATACACAGGAATCTTAGACTGAGGGTCAGTTAGTAGGAAACAATTTAGACGCTGGAACACGCAATAACAGCATGACATCAGATCTCTAGAGAACTGGATAGACAAGCAATAACTCATAGAGACCGTGTATAGATAAAGATACCACGCGTCCATTAAGAGACCTTTATTCCTAAATTATAAGGATACAAAGGAGCTGTAAAACATATTGAAGAGGATAGGAAGGGCAAACTAAGCCCCAAGATTATCAGAATCGCGCAGCAGAAGCTAGTGGACCGTATCTTAAAAAGGTTCGAAATACCTAACAAAAGAGAAAAAGGAATGATGTGTCTCACATCTTCCAGTCGAATAAAATATACAACATATCTACCAAATACTTTGGAGCCTTAGAGGCTACACTGGAACCCAGTTGTAAGATTGGTATAAACACCAATAAGAATCCTTGATACAGAGACTAAGCCATTACCATGGTGAAGATCCTCTTACCCAATCATAATGTGAGATAGACTACATGGACCTAGAATGCTCCATGACACATAAACATCTTGAACCTATGTTCAAGGATGATATAATGTTGATTACGTGGGCGTAATCCATTTTAAAGGGGGTAGAGCGTACAACCGCTTAGCCTATATTTTACGTATTGAGTATGTAACCTACAGTGTGCATAGCACAATACAATTAGTTTTGATGTTTGATACGTATGTTATATAAACACATGTATTCATTCTTATGTGGTTGTGGTTATTACGCAAAATTAGATGCGAATACAAATGTGTTAGAGGCTTATCTCGTTAACTTCGGTGCGAGAATTCGGGAAAAGAGGAGTAGAAACTCCAGGGGAATTAAAATCCCTACGATATGTATTGATATGAGACCAAATATGGTAATGTTATGAGGTATGAATCGGTATGAGACCGATATAGAACCTGGTAGGAATTAAATTCTCTAAGTAATTGCTGAGAGGTGAATTAAGAATGACTGATGGACTGAGTTCCATAATTTGGAGATGCATTGATTTATGGTTATGACTAGAAGGACTAGAAGATATAAAATCTACATGAATAATTATTTGGTTGTTTGAAGTTGACGTGGGAGGTAGAACTTGATCTTGGCCAGATCAAGGAAACTGAACACAAATTGGGGCGAAAGGATAGTTCAACACTGATGCTGATCACATCAGGGTCGAATGATTCCTGAAACCTCTACAAGTGGTCACAATTAACCACGTTAAGAGGAGATGCAGTAGCATAAAGTGGAATTAGAGTTTACATGTATTTTCTTTACTAAGTCTCGCCCATGAAGGCGTGGACGTACGAGCTTTTGTCTTCGGACCGGTTACATGAGGAGTATGCAGCAAAGAATATACAAAGAGTATTTCGATTACTGAAACATACAAAAGATATGTTGTGTGGTAAGTGTGGTAAATGTATATATATGGCAGACCTTATGAGTCAGAATGCCTATACAGATATTGAGTGATCTATATGACCTTTCAGTGTGAAGTTACCTGTGTATTCTAAGAGATAAAGATACATAGGAACTTTGGGGACAAAGTTCTTTTAAGAGGGGTAGATTGAAATACCCCAAACCTTAATATATTAATGATATATCTAATTAGGATATACTAAGGCTAGAACGTGCCTTAGAAATATGAGAAGAAGTGTTAAACAACAACTTACTCCAAAACATGCTTTAAGAACAATTAAAGAAAAAGGTGTTTTAAAAGAGCACAAATAATTAGGGAACTACCAATAAGTTCCCAAGAGATTTCAAATGTGAAATACCTCTAAGATAGTAATACGCATTAAGCGGAATTAGCGTTTAAACCGAAAACGCACCTTAGAACACAAAAATGTGCTTTAAAGAAAAATTGTGCTTTAAGCATGTATACATGGAAAGAAAAGGCTAATGAACCTAAATACCATTAAGAAATAAGGGAACAACAATTAAATGGTCATAGGAGCCATTGCGTATACACACAAATTAAGTATACAAAGTCCACAGTAAACAGGTACTAAACGGACGAAAGTCAAGGAGAAACCACTAAACGACTTGGTTTAAATTGGAATGAGCAACATGCTATTTCATGGACAAAGTTTCTAAAAGTTGTAAATATATTAAGGACACATTTAAACTAGCCAAAACAAATTGCATAATCATTGTGAACCCGGAAGCACATAAAATGGTGTTTTAAGGCATTTTTGGCTATGTAACATACCTAACACATGGTATAAGTCCTTATGAACGAGTTTAATACATCTAATGTTACATAAATATAAGGAAGAAACAAAAAAATATCAAATAAAATGAGGCTTATGGCTGCCGACATGGGGATGAGTCACCAAACTCCAAAAATGCTTTAATTTTTACTATTACAACAACAACCAAGACTTTCATTAAGTGCCATATCATCCTTGTCCCCTGAGTAAATCATTAATCAGACACTTACCTGTCATTATGAGAGCTCCCAAATTCGTAGCTCCTCCTCTCTTTGAAGAAATCACAAACAAAAACTTCAATGTTCTTGGATTAGAACCTTAAAGAACACCTTGTCTTGCACAGATCATAACTTTCTCATCTTAAGTCCAAATAACAAGCTTGATAGCTCGTTGGAATCCTCTTTCGAAGAGCTTTACACAATAGCTCATGAGCCCCCATATTCTCAGGAAAAACCACGAAGAAGTGCCTTTGATTCTCGAGGTAAAACATTGCCTTCTTGGAAACTCTTTCTTCTTTGATTTTCATCAAGGCCGAGTGCCTAGGGTTACTAACCCTTCTATTCTTCATCGTATTCTATGATTTTGGAGCCAATTTCTCTAGCAAATTGTTGTCAAAATTTCTAAGGAAACAAGCTTAATATTAAGCTAAAGGTTAATATACAAGGTAAATCCTACAACTACCTATTTCAAGTTCTAATTGTTGATATATAAGATCTAATATTTCTTCATCTTATTATTTATTGCCGAAATTTTGGTGATTAATATTCAATTTTTAGCTTATTAAAAGTTAATGTTTATTAAATCTAAGAATAGATTTATACTCATTATGATATAAGCTTCAATATAAGCTATCATAATATACAAGAAAAATTCATATACTATGATTTTGATTATGGCCGAAAATTAAGGGGTTGTAATTAAGTTAGAAAATTATCTAACTTAGTTAAAATAAAGGAATTAGAGTAATTAAGAGTAATATGTAAATTTAGGAATTTTGGTACCTAAAGGTGAATACCGAAAATTAATGGGGTCAATATGAATTTTTGAGAGTTTAGATGATGAGAAAAATAATTGTAGAATTAAGTTTACAATTTATAAAGAGTTTATAAGTATTATAAGGAATTTATAAGGTTTTTGGTGTGTTTAGGTTAATAAAAGATGGTATTATATACTATAACATTAGATAATAAATCTGGTGACTTAGAGATGTTTAAAAATGATTTTTGATGTTCAAAAATCTGTAGGAAATTAGTTACGAAAATTAGAAATTAATTAGTTCAATTGGTAATAAATGAGTTAGGATAAAAGAAAAGACCACAAGGGTAAAATGGTAATTTCCCTGGTCAAACATGGTCAAACGTGGTCAAAATTGGTCAATGACAGTTTATAAAATGTTTAGAGGAGCTAGAATAAAATTTGTAGCAAAAGATTAGATATTAAAAGGATAAAGGAATAAAAAGTTAAGTTAATTAACTTTAGGGGTAATATTGTAAATTATGGAATTTAGGGGGTTTGACCATAAAAGACTGGTCAAACTTGGGTATATTTTGGTATTAACCAAAAGTATAAAAGAAATTAATTAAGTAAGACTTTGGAAGAAATTAGAAATAAAAATAACAAGTTTAGAACTTATTATGAGTAAAATAGAGATTAAGAGAAAACTATGGGTAAGTAATGTAAATAACACATTTTTATGTGTTTAAAGGTTAAGGAAGTTAAATAAAGAATTTAGAAACAAGTTGTAAAAGAAACAGAGTTAAGACGGGGTTAACGAGACCCGTATATAACTTAAGGTATACGAGGGGTATACCCGTAATTTAATAAGTATAGGAGAAATCAATACTTAAAGTATTTTTAATGAAAATATAAGTTACATTGAAAAAGAAATAATACGTATGATACTCCGTATCATACGGACATATACGAAAATTTTGGTGTACATGAATAGTGCTCGTATACGTGAATAGTATCCGTATACATGAATAGTAAATACGTATACATGAATAGTAACTACGTATATATGAATAGTCAAATATGAGACGTATATGTGAATAGTAAAATACGTATACGTGAATAGTGAAATACAGTGATAGTAAATAAACGAGGCCTTATATGAATAGTAGAATACGAGACCGTATAAATGAATAGTGAAATACGGATGAATAGTGAAAAATACTAAAACCTGATACAAGGTCCGTATAAGTCTAAAGTTGCTAACTGTGCAACTTAATAACTGCTAACGACTTAGTAAGTTGATGAATTAGAATTGAGCTAGAAAACGCTCCTAGATGAACGAACCCGTTTAACAGTAAACTATTATACCTGGGTTAACCTAGAAAGAGGTTTAGTTGAAAAGAGAACCAAACTAGTTCTAAGACACGGGATACTAATACTAGTTCTGGTTACAGATCTAGATAGTCAGAGGCGTTCGGTGGATTAGGCGAACGTGGGATTAAGAGCTAGCCAATCTCCGGTGTACGGTATGGGATTCGTGTAGCTTGTTTGCTAACGGGGTCTACCTCGTTTGTGTGCTATGTGTTATTGTGATACGACCAAACAAGATTAGGCATGAAACCGATTTACTGTATTGTTATTGTGTCCATTGCACACTAACACGACTTGATTTAGAGCTTGTTCATTAACTATGTTTAGTAAACAATTGTATAAGGTTATAAATACTCCCCGTTGTTAGTTGGTTAATACCGAGAGAGGTTTAACTAACAAATTGTCATTGAGACTTCAACTAACTGGAACTTGGGGGGAGAGGAATCTGGGACTGACTCCGGTCATGCATGTTTAGGTTAGGAGGTCGGCATCTGTATCAGATCTGTCTTCCGCATATGGCTTGTCTACGACTTGTCGCCTAGGGTCAACAAACAGGCCCGACCAGCTCGAGTGAACAGTTCGAGGTGGGAGGCGAATTCAGGAGGCGCGGGAGGGTCAAGCCTACATCCCTCATAACTTAAGAATTTGTGTTTATTAACCCAATGGAGCTAATAACTCATTGGCTAGGGTTACCTTGACCCGACAAAAATAAACAATTCAGTTAGAGAACAACCAGTTCTTTTAAGAGAACGGTTGACACTTACAAGGTATGGTCAAACACGAGAACTAAACAATTCTCGGGCCTTAGGAGTTAGGAATCTAACTTACTCATTAATGGGCGTCCATTACGACGTTCGATTTATTTGAGATGTGAATGTTTCACATAAATGTGTTGTTTGTTATCGTACTTCTTATTATTACTTGTATGAATAAACAATTGCATGTATACGACAAAGTAGTCGTGCGTAACCCTGCTAGCTTGTGGGCTGCACGTTTTCTGTACCAGCAATATGCTGAGCCCCTTGGGGCCTGTGATTTAAACTTTGCAGGTAGGTGCCAGACGAGGACTCAACCTGAGAGTGGGAGCGGGTAGAGTACTTCGGGTAGCTTTTACATTTGTTACACGAGTTGTGCATGTACACTCGTTTAGTAAATTGATGAGATGTTAGTATGATGTATTAGGATATGAGATACTCGGTATAAGTTGTGGTTTATGAATTGTATTGTATAGACGCTCGAGTAATTATCCGGTTAGTCAGACCGTGACTTGTTAGAGAATAGGCCTAGTTAGTCACGTGGGTGACTAACGGCGGTAACACCAATTTAGTAGAACTTTTCCGCTGCGTTGTTAATGTACGAGATGGGCTTAGGGCGACGATAATTGTATTTGGAGATGGGGTGTTTCATAAATAATATTGAAAACCGGGCCGGACGGGCTCAGTCCGCGGGCTTGAAAATTTGCCGCGGTCCGGCCCAGTTTTTTATTCGGGCTCATTTTTTTGTCCAAGCCCGTCCGGACAGCCCGTCGGATTCAGGCCTTCCGAGCTTTTTTCCGGGCCGGGCAGATTTTGAGCAGTTCTAATTCTAACTCTTGATGGCAGAAGATCAAAGGTAAAATTGATCAAGTTGAAGGTTGGTCGGTCAGCACCAAACCTATGGATCAATAAATTGACGTGGACTGCCAAATAGTTGTAAAGATCCCTCCAATCAGAGACATGACACTAGAGGCGAGCTCAATTTGTTCGTCACACTATCTTAGTGGCGGACCTTGTTGAGGTTTCCATAGGTCCACTTTATCCATGATTTTTGTAAAAAAATAATTTACAAGTAGTTTCTAGTATAGTTTTTTATAAATAGTAGAGATTTTAAACATTGGTGATCACATAAATATTTCATGAATAATATTGTATAGTAATTTATATTTATTTCTATTTGTTAGTAGCCTTACAACTTTAAAAACTTTTAGGGCCTCCTTGCAAGTCACCATGAATTTATTGTTTAAGCTACTACTATTGAGGGTTGTGAGCGACCTATGCAATTGATGTGGTCTTGTGTGTAGTGGTTGAGCATCGGCCCTTCTACATTTTTCTAAGGGAAAATTACATCCCCCAACGACGTTTGGTGAAATTACACACCCACCCACGAGTTTCAAAAATTAATTTTCCCACCCATGTGGTTTTCCCCTTTTTACATCCGACAACTTTTATAATTTTCATTCAACCTAGGAGATGCTTAAACGTTGTCCAAATTTGTTGAAACTTTACATGGATGATGCTACATGTTATATTTGTCCCAATGTCAAATTCAAAGTTTTTTAAGCTCACATGTGACATGTGGGACCCAATGAACACACGTTCACATGACATATGTTTTATTGGGTTCCACGGATCACATATGATCTTAGAAAACTTTGTATTTCGTGCTGAACCAAAATATAACACTTTTGCATTGTCCGTGTAAGTTTCATCAACTTTGGACACCATTTAAGCATCTTTTAAGTTGAACAAAAAATAGAAAAGTTGCCGAATGTAGAGGGGAAACCACATGGGCGGGGAAAGTAATTTTTGGAACCACGTGGGTGGGGTGTGTAATTTCATCAAACGTCATGGGTGGGAGATGTAATTTTTCCTTTTTCTAATGAAGACTCGGTGGACTATACGAGAGATGGAAAGTATTCAACAAGGTTTTAGATATGAAGATTCTATACCACTTTAGGTGTGGAGCAAACAGACCCCCCAACTCTTCAACACCTTATAGTTGAGCTCACCACAGTTATACTTATACCTTGAAAAAGACTCATTCAAAGAGGGAGGAGTTTGATAAGTGCAAAACATATATATGTTTAAGGGTTTATTTGACTCTATATTCGCAATGATTTGGGCTATATTTCACATTTATCTTATGTTTTTCCTTTGGTTTGTTTTTAGATGAGACTGATGCTTATCTAAGTGTTAAAGGCAGGAAAAAGCCTTGGAAATACAAAGTTTAGCTCTTGGGGTTTACAAACGCAACAAATGGTGATATATATATATATATATATATCTGGGACCTGGTGAGAGAGTATGTGCTTTGTGATGTTAAAGGTCTGGTCATCTTGAGGGTGTGGAGGGAAGACGGTTGTTAAGAACAAGATTTCCATTGTTCATGACATCTTTGTTGTCTCAAAGATAGGTGTTAAGATTTCGGGCCCATTTCCCCAAGATCGACATAGTTACCGAAGAAGAAAACCACAAGATAATGTAATGATAAAATTAATGACACAAGAATATTCGTGGTTCAGTCCAAAAAGGACCTACTTCCACGAGAGAAGATAGAACAACTTTCATTAAGATGATGAGGATTACAAGTTTACATGAGGATTATCCAACCAACCCATCAACTTGTTTTTCCCGTGTTTCCTTTGGTGTTTTTACCCGAGTTCTTTTGAGTTCCCATAAAACCACCCTTGAATCTCTTGGATGTGATCCCCGCAAGTTAAGATGATCCTAAGCTATGAGTTACTAGATCTATTTATAGAGACAGATATAAACCCTTCACTTATCCAACATTAATATGGTAACAACAACCATATAATGGCTCATAAGTTAAAATGGTTACAATCTCATTAACACCATTCATTAACACCATCCATTAACACATAGGAACAACTAACACTCGGGTACCTAGAAAGCCAAAAAGTCTTAAATTCTTCGCAACTCTCCTCATAATGTTAGAAAACCAAATGCTTTAGACGCCACTAATTTGCACCGTATAAATGCTCTCATTAATACATCTTCAACTTTTGTGAAACTCTTCGTGACTAAGAAATTGGATGACATAACCATTTTACTTCACAAGGGCAACTCAACGGATTTAGCATTAATTCTAACAACTCTTTCCGCTTAATGCTCAATCTGGTCAATCACATACCACCATCGATGCCAAATTTCCTCTTGAAGAATAATCCAAAAAACAGCCCACACAAGGACTAAACCGGATAGCTTCATCTGGACTGACTGCATTCCAACTTTGGTAAATTGACCACTCACTTCTCCTCGAGCCCTCAAAGACTCATCTGATCAAAATTTCCATGTGGCGGAATAGTGATCTCTTCCGTCTTTATCTGCTTCTTGTAAAGTCTCCAAACACGACCTAATAGCTGCTTCATAATTGATCACCATGCGAAGCTTTGCTTGTGGTTATATGTGCGCTACACCACAATCCTAGGTCTACCCACTATCTAGATGATCTCCATGGAAGTCCACGATCCGTCACGTGACCTGAAAAAATATTTTTCTCATTTTCTGCACCATTCCACCACCATTGAAGCTTTACTAGATCTTTTACAATTCTTTATTATCTTTATTCCCCATAAAAGAGTTTGTAAAATAAAAAACCAGATCTTACTTCAAAATATGAACAATGCAACCAGACATTTCATGATCCAAGATCTCCAATTTGATCTTTTTCCAACAAACATCATCATCTTCAAGTACATTCATACTCCAAAAACACTGATAGTTGATGATTTTTTTATGAGCTCTTCCTCTCTACCAAACTTGTTTCAAATCCTTACATCTTCTTAAGAGCACGCCACCTCTCTTATGAAAACACCTCACCATCACCGTACTTGATACAATATGAGTCACCAAGCACTTGTCATTGCTCAATGAAGAATAAAACCACATTTACTCTTTAGTGGCTTTTCATCTCCATTAGTAAGAATTGAGTGCCAAGACTTTAAAAATATCATGAACATGATGTTCCGATCAAGGCAATGAAATGCATGAGCTTCAAGGCACGACGACTCTCTCTCTAGCACCTTCCTTCGTTTTTCACTTTTATCGAAGTCCACATCATCTTGAATCACGATTCTCTCTTCCCAATGACATCTTTACCAACACAGACATCCTGAAAAAACCATGAGCTCTGATACCACTTGCTAGGATTTCAGGCCCATTTCCCCAGGATCATGGTGAGATCGACATGGTTACCAAAGATGAAAAACCACAAGATAATGTAATAATAAAATTAGTGACACAAGGATATACATGGTTCAGTCCAAACATGACTTACGTCCACAGGAGAGATATAACAACTTTCATTAAGAGGATGAGGATTACAAGTTTACATGAGGATTACCCAACCCACCAATTAACATGTGTTTCTCGTGTTGCCCTTGGTGTTTTTACTTAAGTTCCTTTGAGTTCTCATGATACAACCACCCTTGAATCTCTGGATGAGATCCCCGCAAGTTGGGATGATCCTAAGCTACAAGTTAGTATATCTATTTATAGCGATAGATCTAAACCCTTCACTTATCCCAACTAATGGTGGCCACGGGTCCGGTTCCACCGGTTCCGGTTCCGGAAAATGTGTATTTGTATTCGGAACCGGTATGGGCGGTTCCGGTCCCGGTTCCGGTTCTGAAATCTAGATTCGCTTCGGATTCGGTCAAAAAAACCGGTTCCGGCCGGTTCCAGCCGGTTTCGGTTCCGGTTTCGGCCGGTTCCGGTTCCAGTTCCGGTTGTGATCGGTTATGATCGGTTCCGGAAAGATTCGATCGGCTCCAGTTGCTTCGTTTTAGCTCCGATTTGAGATCCGTTTGAGCGCACACGTTGGTCTTTTCATCCACTTTACTCCTAGATAGGTTATTCTTCAAGTTTATAATCTTAAATGTGTAAGAAACAAAGACCTAGGAATTTTTATTGAATTTACAAAAAATAAGGAACAAAGAGAATTTTATTATATGATTCACTGTCTCATTAAAACCTTATTAGGTAAAAACCCATTGGGAAAACCCTAATAAGGAAAAAGCATACAGCTACTAAGAGGTTACATGATTTCAATTTGCAAGTCTTAAAAAAAAGATTACATGGAAAGAAAGTAATACTAAATTACTAATACATTCTAAAATTACAAGATAGAAGTCCTAAGTGGTGTTATCCCCATTCATCTCATACCAATCATCATGTTGGCCTTCATATTACAATGCGCGTGCTTGGGATCTAAGCTCGGCTAAGTCCCAATCATACTTCTCAACACAAACCTTGATTGAGTCCGGTGCAAGGCTTGATCTCTTTTCATCCAATACTCGTTTGCCCGCACTAAACGCCGACTCTGAAGCCACGGTTGATGCTGGAACTGCTAGCACATCTCGGGCTATCTTTGAAAGGATTGGAAACTTGGCTTCATGTGCTTGCCACCACTTAAGAACATCTATATCACCATCATCATCATCAAAACTAAAAGTAAAGTTAATATAATCATCATATGTACAAAATCCGGAACCCGATTGAACTGATCTTGGTCTTTTCAAAATACTAGATATCAAAGAACTGCTTTTGCTACCGGGGCGTGGTGGTTTAGAAGAGGAACCACTACCACTAGCAGAAGAAAGTTCCCCCGGACGATACTTTGAAGTATATTCATCGTGTAGCTTTTTCATTGCTACATTAACCTTTTATACATATTCCTTAACATAACCATCCCTGGGTGGACCTCCTGGAACAATACTATAATAATAATCAACCAAATTTGTTAGACCTTCCATTTTATTCCAACGGTAACTTCAACCGGTTCCGGGGCGGTTCCGGTTCCCGGTTCCGAATCCGACGACGGTTCCAGGCAGTTCCGGTTCCAGGCCTGGTTCGAGGGCCCGAATCTCACAACATGTATTCGTATTCGGAACTGGCTGAGGCGGTTCGGTTCCGGTTCACACCGGTTCACGGGCCGGTTCCGGTTCCAATCGGTTCCGGGTAAAACCGCTTGTTCCGGGTAGAACCGGACCCGATGGCCACCATTAATCCCAACATTAACCCAGTAACAACAACCCACATAATGACTCACAAGTTACAACGGTTACAATCTCATTCACATCATCCTTAACACGTAGGAACAACTAACACTTGGGTATTTAGAATACTAGAAGTCTTAAATTCTTTGTATCTTTCCTCATAATATTAGAAAACCAAATGTTTCAGACGTCATTAATTTGCACCGCATAAATGCTCCTATTAATGCTCTTCAACTTCCGTGAAACTCTTTTGAATAAAAAAATTTGAAGACAAACCAATTTGCTTCACAAAGACAACTCGACGGATTTAGCATTAATTCTAACAATAGGTGATCCTAGTTAGATGGAGTGCGTCAATTCATAAGCACAATTCAGATTAGGCTTTGTTCGTCATGGTTGTTTCGTAACATATTTGTAGCATATTTAGGTAATTGTTTTGCGTTGGCATATTTGCTGGCTCTTTTGTGTTGTCATATTTGAAGCTGTTCTGAACACACTGCTATTAGCATTATGGCATATTATAACATAAGTTAGTTAAGTTAGTTATGTGCAGTGCATTTACTGTTTTTGTACTACAACTATTATATTAGATTATCGTTTAAAATTCTATTTCGTTAAAAAATAAATAAAGTAACTTGTAACAATGTTATAAGATAAGTAGTTTGTTTTATCAAAGGTCCGTCCACACTCAAAGCTTGATAAACTCGGTACGACAAATTAATTAGTTAATATTATATAAAAAAAATATATGTAATAAATTATAAAATAAAAAATGATAATTAATTAGTTAACTTTATTACTGTATACATCATAAACTACTATTTGATCATAATTCAACATGTAATGTATATTAATATGCTTCCATTTTCATGGGCCCTGCTATATTTAAGATAAAGTTAATTAGTTAATATTTTATAAAAAAATATAAGTAATAAATATAAAATAAGAATATGATAATTAATTAGTTAACTTACAACATATAAAACAATACATTAATAAATAGTAAAAAATATATGACTTAAATAATACTATATGTATGTAAAAATAAATATTGAGATTTTCTATTATATTTTTATAAAATGAAATATTAGCATTCTAATATGGTATTGATAATCTTAAAAACAACTAATTGATTTTAAAAATTATTTATGGTAAGGCGGGAAAACACGATCAACATAAATGTGACATTTTTGTCAAACTCATTTATGCCGCAAACGAACGAGGCCTTAGGTTGAATGTATAAAATAAAATCTGGTGTGGGATTAAAGTACTTAAAATGGCAAATGAAATATTTGTTCAAAGAATATTAAAACATCATGAATATGCAGGAGAGAAGATGTTACTTGGCTCAACTAGAGCATGTTGTCCCGATACGTATTACCAACACAAACTCACAAGAACTTGCTGAATCTAATTCACTTTGGTGATCCACAAATGATAATATGGGTGCTTTTGCTCTATGTTGTGAATGTGGGACCGCAAAAGGTTCACTCGATCTTCTAAGTCATGTTCTTTACACAGAAAACTTTCCATTGTCCTGGCAACCCAGGGTCTAAAAGACTATATAGAAGACCACCTCCCAAAATCTTCATAACAAAGGCCCACAGTTTCAACATTAATTTAAGGCTGTACAAGATAAGAAAAATAAAACACTTGATTTAAGACTGCCCCTTCAGCATTGATGCATAATCAGAGACGTATCTAAACAATATTCAAGGATACACCAATCCACCGACATCCCAAATCTATGACACTCATGGTTTCATCAACTGTTGTTTTATATACTTGATCATTTCCTCGACATTAACAGTCCAGGCCACTGAAATAGGAGAATATCCTGTCCATGGATTGCTCGTATTCCACCTGTATTCACACAGCCGATAATACGAGCAAGTTAGTTACCATTCCATATAAAAGCATAAAGATCTTGTAGCATAACCGAAATGGCATAAGAAAAAGAAAAGAAAAAGAAAAGAAAAAGAGACAGCTCTAAGCATCTAACCCTTTGAGGCCTTGGTCCATAAGAGTGTGCCCCGCACAGATCCCCTGTGTTCTACCCTCACAACACCTTTCTTAAAGGTAAAAAGATCAGGCCTAACAAAAGCTGCAAAACTGACTGGATCATGAAGGAAGATTCCTGCATCACATTTTAGGTAATTTTTGGTAAGAGTTCGGTCCAAGAGCAATACTCTTCAAACCTTTCCCCCTTAATGGTATGGATGTATTACCTGGTACTCCATCAGACTTCACATGGAAATCTCTATAGAATTTGCACATATCAGTGATCAACTGCGTGTGCCTTCCATTTGACTGCCTTAATTCAAGAAGATCATGATCTGATGCCAAGATAAAAGACTTAGGATGATATGTACATTTGACTAGGACATAGATGTGACTAAAGATGAAGTCAAGTAAAAACCTGTGAACATGGTTTGGGTTGTGATATTGATGCCAACAACTGTGATGTCTGCCCCAGAAGTGAACACAACGTCTGCTGCTTCCGGGTCCCCATAAATCTGTCAAGCACCAGTACAACCAAGGTACTGTCTGAGAAAGAGATTCGTGATAGCAATGGATGGTTTTATTTCAATTTGGATTCTGACGATGTGCTCTTATTACAAAAATGTTAATGGACCATAAGATTTAACATACAAAACACATACTTCTAGTGTAAGGAGTGAGAGAAAAAGAGGTATTTCCTTGAGCAATAAAGTTGCTCATGGTTAAGTTATTAACTTTATGAGTTAGCTAGAAAGCCATTAAACTGATCCTCTGGTTTTGCGGCTGACATTGACAAGTTGAATAGAAGAGAGAAGAGATTACATTAGCCTCAGCGGCAGGATTGACATTTCCTGTTGCAAAAAATGCACCACCAAGAATAACAACTTTTTAACCTTGCTGGCAAAGGTAGAGTCTCTTTTGATTGCCTGCACAGTTTAGAGAGTGTGACAATATGCCACAACAAGTACACCTCCATAAAACTCAGTCAGAAAGAGAGAGAATCTTGAACTAACCAAAGCTATATTTGTTAGTGGCCCAAGAGCAAGTACAGATACTTCACCCGGGTTCTTTGAAACTATATCAACCAAGAATTCATCTGCTGCTTTCTCAATCTGTTTACCTTTGGGTGGAGGAAGAGAAATGTTTCCCAATCCATCAGAACCATGACAAAAATCAGCAACCCTAGGCCTCCCTCCCTGCTAAACAGAAAAAGTAACTGATGAAAATATCCAAATGCCTAAAAAAGCTTAATACTTTGTAATAAGGCAGGGCTACTATTTTGGGATGACGCAGGGGACTCGGTATTTGCCTGCCTTACTAACATGTCCATATATCTCATCCTTCAATCGAACCATATAATGAAAAACAACAAAATGCTCAGCATAAGACATCTTTTCTCTTTTCTAGTAGGATTCTTTATCTCTCAGTGTTATATAATTTTTAATGAAAACGCCAAATGGCTTTACTTCTTATTAGTTAGACAAAATGCCCATTGTTCTTTCTTTTTTATTGGACTTCATGTGGGTGAGATACTTAACGCACAGTAGACTGTAAGCTAGCCTCACCATCTGTCAAGGATCAACTTTCCATGGTTTCAAGTGGTCTCCCAAGCAGTATATCTCAGTACAAATCTAAAACCCTGCCCTCAATAAGCAATAAAAGTTTCCTTTGAGCTAATTTGAAAGAGTTTACAAACAGGTTCTCCATTAACTTTCAGCCTCTCGCATGAAAATAGAAATTTTTTTAAAATCTAGTTTGACTAGTTTAAGAGGTTAAACGAGATGAATTGACCAGTTCATCTTTAAAATCATGTTAAAACTTTTATTAACCCCGTCGGAGAATCGAGGTGAAATGTTATCCCTGTTTAACCACGGTTTAACTCACTTTTTTTGTTCCCACGCAGGCTGAATTAAACTATTCACACTCTATTTCACCCCATTAAATCCCAATCCAAACATACTATTAGTAGGTAAAGGGATAGTTGCAAAATTGCTGAATTCCGACAGCTCTTTGTTTAACAGTTCCGCTATGAACCCCAAATTCAAGCTTTACTATTTGAAGAGGCCAAATCAACCTCAAGGGCCGTTAGAGCATAAGGGGTGTCAAATTTCCTGAAAGTTATCCTTAGTTAATAGGCAAGTCTGGTTCAGCCACAATACAATCAAGTAAAAAGTAACAAATGAATGCTTACTTGCCTTCAAGGGGTTCACAACTTCCTTCAGCCACCGGCACTTCTGGACATCCTGCGATTTCACACTATCCTTTGCAAATCACCGAAATAAGTGATCCCCTATTGTTGCTAAGAGAGCCATGGAGATTAAATTACTGACAAAAGAGCACCAGAAAAGAAAAGAAAACAAACCAAAAGCAACGCATTGTTGGTGGCATCTCTTGTAGCAACATTGCCAAAAATCGTTGTCAAACCGACAACTTCTATCTCAGGATTGTGGAAAGCCATCAGGAGAGTCATGCTATCATCTGTATACAAAACAATAATCATCACCTTCAGAAGGGTTAATCCATGTATACATTTAAGTGTATGTGACAGACATGCTTCGATATAAACTGAAAGACAGGGCATCATAGAAGCATCCAAGATTAGTGAGTGATCAACTAAGGCAACACAGAGTAACGTATGCGTCCTTCAAGAAAAATTTAGAGCATATGAACATGCATTCAACCACATGCACTCAGCAACTGATTATCAATGTCCTGCAAGCTTCCAGATTACTGCCAACCATTTAGGCTAACTATTTTCAGAGAAAAATCGAAGCTTAAGAAAAGGTAATAAGAGAAACCAAGTTCCAGGGTAATGGATTGATAGAAATCTGACAGAAATTGATATAAAGAGATAGTAGAATTGATAGAAATTTGATATAAAAGGAAGAGATTGGTTTTGTATTTCAGACCTTGTATCGTTGTTCATACCAGACACCCCTATTTCTAATCTAAGACAAAAACACAAACCTTTACATTGCCCACTTAATGAAGACTCCACATATACTACAATAATAAATTGACGAAACTGTTGTAACTGACGAAACTTAAGAAACTAAATAAATTGACGAAACTATCTATATTTAAGAAACTGATGTAACGACGAAACTGAAGAAACTAAATAAATTGACGAAACTATCTATATTTAATAGCACACTTTAGATATCCAACACCCCCGCAAGCCGCAAGCAATAAGGCTTGGACTATCTGCACGTCCTATGCCCATCCTAGAGAGATGCGCACGGTAGCGAGTACCAGGTAGAGCTTTTGTTATCATATCTTCAAGCTGAGAGGTCGAGGGAGTATAAGAAACATCAAACAAGCCCCTGTTTGATCTTATCACGAACAAAGTGACAATCAAGCTCAATATGTTTTGTACGTTCATGAAAAACCGGATTACGAGCAATATGAATGGCTGACTGATTATCACACTTCACCGGTATGGTGTAATATTAGCAACACCGAGCTCATGAAAAAGCCGACTAAGCCAAGTAAGCTCTGCTGTGACACAACGGAGAGAACGATATTCGGCTTCTACGCTGGAAAGTAACACAGTTCCTTGTTTCTTGGTTTTCCAGGAGATTAGACTATTCCCCAAGAAGATATAATACCCAGATACAGATCTCCTCGTGTCCGGGCAAGCCGCCCAATCAGAATCACAATAGGCAACCAAATCTAACGGCGTCGTAGACCCCTGACGAAGAATGATCCCATAAGACAATGTACCCTTCACATAACGCAGGGTATGCAAAGCAGCTTGCATATGGACATCAGTAGGTTGTTGCATAAACTGACTCAGAACCTGAACAGCAAAACAAAGATCTGGTCGAGTGTTAGATAGATAGTTCAATTTCCCGACCAGGCGTTGATAAACAAAAGGGTCATCCAAAGGTGTGCCATCAGTACGGCGTAGAGAAAGTCCGGGCTTGCATAGGACCAACTGCAAACTCTGCTGTCTTCACAATCATTCTCCTTGAGGAGATCCTAGCAGAACTTTCGTTGCATAAGAATTACACCTTGTGATGTATGCAAAAACTCGATACCCAGAAAATAATGTAAACTTCCAAGATCCTTAATCTTAAAAAAGTCATCCAATGCTTGCTTAAGCTGATCTATGTCCTCCTGATGTGTACCAACCAGTAACATATCATCGCCATAAACTGCAACATAGAGCAAGTGGGAACCATTGGTTCTGTAAATAAAGAATAATCATTCTTGGATTGACAAACCCGAGAGTTTTTAAGAAAGAAAGCCAACTTAGAAACCAGTGACGTGAAGCCTGTTTCAAGCCATAGAGAGAACGCTTTAACAAACAAGCTTTATTACGTCCAGAAACATCCAGACCTGAAGGCACCTTCATATATACCTCCTCGTCAAGGTCTCCATGTAAGAAAGCATTATTAATATCCAATTGATTTACAATCCATCTGTGTGAAGAGCCACGGCAAGAAGAGCACGAATTGTGGTCATCTTAACAACTGGTGAGAAAGTCTCATGATAATCTAGCCCATGGCGTTGAGTAAAGCCTTTAGCCACCAAATGTGCCTTATAGTGCTCAAGAGTGCCGTCAGACTTGAGTTTAATTTTGTAAACCCATTTACAGCCTATAGTTTTCTTTCCCTTAGGCAAATCTACAATCCCAAGTGTTGGTAGCCTCTAGAGCGTTTAGTTCATTCTGCATAGCCTCTCGCCAATGTGCAGAAACAACAGCTTCTTTATATGATTGTGGCTCCTCCTCTTTCATAATGCGATCAAACGAAGCATGTGAAGCGGTCAGAGTGAACGCACAAGAAACCCCAGGCTTAGTATCTGTCAGATTTTGACAATTCTCAACAAATTCTCATGTTTTCCTTTGTGATAAACACGTGCATCCAAAATATCCTGAAAATGAGAAGAACAACATAATCATCAAGATACCTAGGCCGATGACTCTCACGGCTAGAGCGTCGAAGACCACCTTCTGATTCACTCCATGATCCGGCTCGACCACCACAGATGGCATAACATCTTCACTAGGGGGATGAATAGCGACATTATCATCAGAGGAAGAACGCACAAGGGGGCTGGGACTATCGACTTCCCAATCCCAAGGAAACTGTTCAAAAAAAATCAACAGCATGCTCTGGAGAATTAGAAAACACAATCTGGTCTTTTGTAAAAGGGAAATAGTGGGATGAAACTTCACATCCCTGTAAACTGCAACTTGTCGGGTATCCAAACTGTATAACTTATGCCCTTTCTTCCTTGGTTCTACACCCAAATAAACACAAGCCTCAACCCGCGGACTAAATTTGCCACCCTGGTCACCAACAAGAGTTCTATAACACAAGCAACCAAAAGGTTGCATATCATCATAACAAGGATTTGTGCCGTAAAAAGCTTCAAAAGGAGTCTTCCCCTTCAAAGCCTTGGTAGGCAGCCGATTAATCAAATAGGTTGCATGCAAAATACATTCACCACAGTAAGCAAGCGGAACCTGAGATTGAAAGAAAATGGCTCTGGCGGTCTCAAGAAGGTACTTATGCTTCCTTTCGACCACGACATTTTGTTGAGGAGTATAAGCACAAGTAGTTTGATGAACTATTCCTTCTCGAGCGAAATAATTTCTCCCTTCATTCGAACTACTCAATTTTTTTGCATTATCACTACGAACCACTTTTATCTTGGCATCGAACTGACGTTCTACCAACTTAAGGAAGCTTACAAGAGCTTCCCACGCTTCACCTTGTGTCGCAAAGTTGAACCCAAGTAATTCTGGTATATCATCTACAAAACAGATGAAATATTTGTAGCCATTATAAGTGGTGACATTAAATGGTCCCCAAACATCCACATGAACCATCTCAAACGTTTTTGAGTTTTAATTTCTGAGTGCCCAAACGGAAGACGTTGTGCACGAGCTTTATAAAAATGTCATAAGCGTAATCTGATGAAACATCATACTCTTTATAAGTCCCATTTGAACTAGCTTCTGTAACTGAACATGGCCTAAACTGTAATGTAACTCCACAACCTTGGCACAAACTCTAGAAACAAGACCGAAATGCTGATGACCAGCTCTCTTTGCCGTGTCTCCAGAAACACAGAAAACCTGACTAGCTCGTTCCGCATCCAAAATATAAAGACCTTCTTGATCCAGCCCTATGACCTCAACTTTATTTGTGATAGAATTTGTGTAAAATATATTTCTCACCAAAATGAGGGCTGAGCAATTTGTTTTACTAACCTTTAACGGAGAGTAAATTGAACTTAAAATCTGGGACGTATAACAAATCTTTAACCCATAAGTATTTTCCCAATTCCACATCTCCAACCATAGAAACAACCTGTGGCCTACCGTCAGGCAAAACCACTGACCTGGAGTGTGACAAAATTCTCCAATTGACAAAGAAAATGAGCTCCAGACATATGATCTGTTGCCCCAGTGTCCAATATCCACTTCGTAGAAAAATATGACTAGTTTGTTAATTCTTACTCAATAAGCAAAGACCTGCCAATTCCTTCTCAGATGGATCGACATACAGAGGATCTGAATACCCATCGTGCTTGTCTCGGCACCAGGCTTCTTCTTAGTTCCTTTTTCGCTAGCCATGTCTGTCTGAGGAAAGAACTGCGATCGTTCTACAACACTTTCTTCAATTTGTCATAATCTAAAAGAAAAACATTGATACCTGCTCTGATACCATAATGGATTTGATAGAAATCTGACAGAAATTTGATATAAAAGAAGATAGTAGATTGATAGAAATTGATATAAAAGGAAGAGATTGTTTTTGTATTTCAGACTTTGTATCGTTGTTTCATAACAGACTCCCTATTTATAATCTAAGACAAAACACAAACCTTTACATATGCCCACTTAATGAAGACTCCACATATACTACAATAATAAATTGATGAAACTTAGAAACTGATGTAACTGACGAAACTTAAAAACTATATAAGTTGACGAAACTATCTATATTTAAGAAACTGATGTAACTGACGAAACTTAAAAAACTAAATAAATGACGAAACTATCTATATTTAATATCACACCTTAGAATTCCAACAAGGGACGAATGGCGACCTGTTGAACAAACCAAAATCTGGGCTTACTGGTATGGAATCTAGACAATTTAGTGTTGTGTAAAGTGCCGAAACTTTTGAGGACTATCTGGCAGATATAGAAGCAAATGACGTGAAAATTTCAAGTTGTGGCAGGTCATTATAACGAACATGGAGCACAAGCATAAAGCAAGAATTGACCAATTTGACCTGTTAAGCCATCAGTATTAAACCTAAATTTCTGTCCTATTTTATTAGATAACTTGGAACAGTTTGTTACTTTGTAAAATCGTCGAACTAGATCATTACCTCCAAACAATTAATCAGCTGATGGAACTTATTTTGCGTCGCATCACTTTAGAGCTTATGTCTCTCGGACAGATCTATCAGTCTTATTAACTGGACAAAAGAAGTTCGGAATGCACTACGAATCAACTAGGTACCACAATAGCGCACGGTAATTTGTATTTACTGACGCTGCACTCCAAATTATCTTCTCTGATAACTGGTAAGTTAACCAAGAGGATCCAGAAATTCAAGAATCCACTAATATGTCAGTTTCAGTAGGAGTTGCTCCGGATTGTATTAATTCTGCAAAGCCAGTTCTACTTAACTTAAATACAAAGCAAGACTATTTCATAATTTCAACTAAGATAACAAGAGTAAGATAACAAATATGCTAACCTATTCAAGCAGGTCAAACGTGTGGGACCTTCAACCGAGTTATATAGGTTAAATTTCACCTCGAAGAAGAAAAAACAATTGACAAGTAAAAGCACACACTTCGCATATGATTAATCGAGTAGATTGAAAAGACAGAGAGGGATACAGACCAATGCGGGATCAGTGTCGATGACGAGCTTTCTGCGCAGGCAGGTGAATCCGTGGATACACCGTCAACGTGAGAGTCGGACATCGGCATAGTTCACAAGTCAAAGAAAAGGGAGAACAGCCAACTTCACAAAGGTTCTGGAGTGAGAAAGATCGAAGAGCAAATGGCGGAGGGTGAATTTACTGGAAATGGGGAAGGAGCGGATTGGCGTATCGTATTTGTCCCCTGCTGCTTCTGTTACGTCAGACTGTGCAATATTTTAGTGAACGAGAGAGCTTCGTACTAGTATAATATTCTTCTGGTCTACGTTTCTCTCACCGGGTGGAGACAGACCTGGCAGAGGCAATAACGTAGACGACCATAAAAAACGTGGGACCTCTTTCAAATTTATTATCCTAGACCAATCACGTTACCTCGTCAGTTCTTTACTTCAATTGGCCTCATATATTCGGATTTACAAAAGCTACACAATCATTTTTCAAATCACAGCATGGCCCCCTCAATTATCAATTATTGTTTGCAGATGATTGTGTAATTTTGGATCTACCACAAAAGGCCAACGTGCAGATGCTATCAACATATTGGATGGATGACTCGAGCAAGCTTGAGATCAATGTATAATGCAGGAAAAATTTGCTATTCGTTCTCAAGGGGTTTAGGTTTTCCATGCATGCTGATCTGGCTCAAATACTCCAAGCCAATCAAGTTAATGGACCTGGGCCATGGCCATTATCTTGGCGTTCCTAGCCCATAGGAAGAAATTGGCGTCTGTTGTGCATACTACGTGAACGAGTAGAAAAACGCATTCCAATCCTAGACCAAACAAGTCTCCCAACCAGAAGAATCATCCTTATCAAATATGTTCTTCAAGCTATACCTACATATATAAGTTGTTGTGCTTCTACCAAAACCTTGCTCAACATGATTCAGAAGATCTGGCACGTTTCTGGTGGAAGGATCACCAACACTAACCAAGGATTACATTGGGTAAATGGGGCACATCTGTAACACCCCTACTAAACCGGTTCCTAGTAATCCTATAGAAGTCGCGCACAATAATATCTCGCAGCGGTAAATAATAAACTATCGCCCTACTGGTGTCACTGTTATCACTCGCCCATACGGGTGATAACGATTTACCTGATAATCAACTTGCGAAACGTATTCCCGCAGTGACCACAAGAGATAGATAGTAGAACTTAAACAACTTAAAACAAATCTAACATCAACAATTATTACAGACCGTGAGCATCTAAACCAAATACACCTCGGTTAAACAACCCGAGTCCAAAACAACCTGAGTATCACACCGTACCAAGTCTAAACCAACTGTAATATCACAATGGTCACGTCTCGCTGCGACCCACCAGCTAATCACCTGAAATAAAGATGGTTTGTGGTATGGAATCAGCCCCTGCTGAGTATGTCATCACATGCCCCGTCATGCCCCCAAAGACCCCTCAATTATTTGGTCGAGAGCATGAGGTTCATTACATGCAATACCATTTTAATATATAAACTGTAAAATAAACAACAGTAATCCATACAACAACACAACCATCAACACACATAATATACCACAAGTATAACCAATGAACAATAAGCGAAACAACGAGAGTAACAATAAGTATTAATTCTCGTCCATGGTGTAGAAGCCAATATGTTCGCCACTGTATAATTCTCAATGTATTATTGTTCAGTTATACCTAGTGACATTGTCTCATTAAAACGACATGTCTCTAGTTACCCATATATTATGGCGGGTCACCCACGGCAGTAGCCACTCCAACGGTAGAGTCTCCGACCAACGAGCCATTCTAGCTCACGGGAAATTTTCTTGATACTTGCGGACCCGTACGCGGACATCCTGGTATCGTTTTTGTGATCACAGCGCGCACCAAGAGCCACATCCTCTTGGCTTTACTTCCATTCATTATTTACTTAATTATACCATCGCATCGCATTACCAAATTTTCTAACACAGCAGACAAGATCATTAGTCCAATCCGGAGTCTGTAAACTCGGGATCCAGTGTTAGATACGAGAGCGGCGTATAGAAAGGCCAATGCTCCGTATGAAAGTCTTGGATATATATATGTATTATTATCCTAGTGCTACAACGTTTTTCTGACGTTCCTTATTTTCGTATAAGATAGCACCATAGCCGCTAGTTCGTTTATATATATAGGTTCTTATATACGAACCAATACTGTTAACTCAACAACAGTAAATAATGAGCAGCTATAAATACACATTCATGCATATTAATTATCACATTCAGACAAACAATCTTATCACAGATCACACAGAAGTCTGAACTGAGGAAGCCCTCAGAGACAATCAGAGACACATAACAACATACCGTTCACCCCGATGTATTACGGTGGAGTATGAATCAGCAAGATCCTATGCTCCTTGTGTAGTCTCTAACAATCTAAACAATACATAATGCTACTGATTAGCATACCGTATAACAACACAATTCTACGGTACCGTACCGTCACTAACACCTCCCGGTTAACCCCCCGTTATTAACTATCAATGTTGTCGGGTTTTAGGTTTAACTCGAGATTGGGAAAAGGTGTTATATTACATGCGTAGTCTTGTTTGTATATTAGTATAGTTGTTGTTAAACTTGTTATCGCATGTAACTTAATGTTTGTTTGTACATCATACAGTTGTTTCATTATTGTATGTGTAATCCTTTGTCATGCACTATGCATCTTACCTTAGTATTTATTTTTCTAAGGTTTGTCTCTTTTTTTTATATTTCATGTGGTATAATTCATCTGTAAACTATACTCTTAATATTAGGATCCTTATTATCCCATGAATACTCTTAACTTTAGAATTTCCATATCTAATGTTTATAATTCTTTTCTCCTTAACTATTATCATTTTAATTATGATAATTTATAATTATTGAACCATATCACATTTTCTACACCATTACATATATTTATTTATATGTGTGTATTATGGAACTATTTATTATATGGTAAGTCTTATAATCTATATTCATTCTTTTTAATGAATATCTCTTTATTATAAATGTTATAACTCTTATAACATTTAAAACCATATTATAAATTCCATTTAAAAATGTTAATATTTTCGAACAGCACCTATGTTCTTAAATATTTATAAAATCCACCTCTTAATTAATATAATGTCATCTTATAGTTATATAACATATCTTATGACATTTAAATCATTAAAACAATTATAACCTATAGTTATATTTTGTTTTTTAAATACCAAACAGCCCTTAGTATTTCGGCTTTCACTTATAACCACTAAACTTTTATAAACTCACAATTCAATTCCAATTTATAATACATAGTTTTCTAATCCCATTAAAACTATATATTATACATATCTTTATAAAACCTTATACCATTCCAAAAATTACCAAACTATACCAAAAGGTTATAAACATTATTCTTAACCTTATTTTTCCTCTAAATCTCGGTTTATATATATTTGTTACCTATTTGTAACAATGTCATAAAATACCATATATTATACTTATATAATTCATATGAACTCCAAATTTAAACCAAATAACTTCTAAAAATTTCAATAACTTTAAGGACTTAACTAAACTCCATTTAGTACCCTTCATTCTCTCGTAATTACATTACCACCCCAACCTTATAAATCTTTTACAATTTAATAAGTATCTTATTATAAATAGTATTTTAATTTCTTAAATTTTCCAAACTTGTCAACTCCTATATAGTCAACTTTGACTCCTAACCCAAATGGGAACCAATCTTTCGGTAATTACAAATAATGACCTATACTTTTCTATTTTACAATTTTGACCCAAAACTTTATAAAGTGTTATAATTTTTATTAAATTCATTTAAAACCCTAAATTGCTCTAAATTACCCACGGCTTTTCTAATTCCTTAATAATTACGAATTGGCCCCAACTTTAATTATAAGCATAAATAAAACTAAATAAGCTTATAAACTTAAATTAAAATGGCCTAATGACATGGCCTTATTACAACCTTGATCTTGCAAATAAATTACACAATAAATGTCTCAAAATATAGCATATATATTCGGCCTCTCCATGGTTTAATTATTTTTCCACATAATGTCATAATTTGACCATTATGTTAATTAAATCTCTTAAATGACTAGCTTAATTTATCTTAGCCATTTTTTTTACATTTTTAGGTCAATATGACCTATATGTGTATGTTCACTCTCGGCCATATATATATATATACTTAAAGATTGCAAAAATCATAAGTTTAAGGTGTTTATACCTTGATCTATCCTTGTATAGGCTCGGTCACTTGTAGGAAAATTCACCACTGATTTAGACATGTTTAATACACAAAATAAGATATGGTTACACTCCAAGCATGAGCTTAACCATAAGGAATAATTAATGTAAGATTTAAGGCAAAAATCACCTTAAAAATGCAAGGGGAGTTCTAGGTATTTTCGACCTGAACCAAACACACCACAAGGTGTTAGATCTACCATATTAACATAGGAAATAGTTAGATCTCGAAATCCTACCTTGTTATTAGGTTTTACCTTGGAAAATGCCTTAAAAGAGAGTATTTCTCTTGGATCTCGGTCACCCTTGCTCCAAATGGCTAACCAACAGATCCCACATGAAAGGAGATGAAGATGAGTCTATGACCAAAATTTCACAGCCAAACTCGAAGGAATCAAAAGTTATGAGCTTAAAGCACATTTTTACCTTAAAATGTAGATTTGGACAACCTTGGTCCCTCTACTGGTCTCAACCGAGTTTAGCTCTTGTTCTAACCTTAGAACACTGAGAATAAGCCATAGGAATAGATGAGCCACGAAATTTAGGTGTTGGTGGTGAAAAGATGAAGAAAAAGAGCTAAAAATGACATTAAAACACTTACATTAGGAGCTTAGGAGCTAGACTTGCCTTCCATGGCCAAGAACAAGCTTTGAGAGCTTGAGAGGAAGGATGGAGCTCGTTGATAGGGAGGAATCGGACAAGGAAGGAGGAGGAAGGTGGGAATGATTGATAAGGTTTGAATTAATGTAAAAAGTAACATTATTTTGTAAAAGTAAACATATTAGGTAGCATTTGTCTCCAAAATAATTGCATGCTGTCTCCTCCTTATTGCAGCCGGCCTCCTTGGTCCAAATGAGTCAATTAATTGACCATTGACCAGCTTGGTCAATGTTGACTCATGCGGGCCCCACTTTAGGGTTTTATTAATATTTTAATATTAAATTTGTAAAAATTCGTAAATTTCTGGAATTAAATTCCTAATATGATATAATATGATTAATATCATATTTAAGGATAATTATAATTTTTAAGCCCATTAAAAATCAATTTAAAAGGCAATCTCACAAAAACGTGCTTTAAGGAGTTTTAGCGCACATTTTTGTGTCACAGGGTGTTCCTGAGCTTAGTTCTCTTTGAGAATGGTTTTATTGTGTTCCTTGCTTCATTATAATACTTAGGAATCCACTTTGGATCCTACTTGGGTCATACAACCTTCATGGTGTCTTAAAGCACATTTTTGGCTTTACCGATCTTAAGGCGTGTTTTGCCTTGTTGAGATCTTTTAGATTGTTCCCCAATAATATTTAGATGTTTAATAATCATCTTAGATCATTAATAGATCATTTAATTATATTTTAAAGATTAGGGGTATTTCAGTCTACCCCCCTTAAAAAGGCTTCGTCCCGAAGTCCTTAATCCTCTACAGTTCACCTAAGGAATCAAGTTCCACTAAGTAACCAAACAGTCCATTGCTAGGGAGTAACTCCCACTAGGTTCAGACCTAGTCTATGTATACAACATATATTAAAAATTTAAACTCATGGTGTACTCATTCACAACACAGCACTACAAGGTGCACATCTCATCAAAAGTACTCAGCGGTACTATATATTCAACCAGGTGCACTAAGGCACATACATACATAAAATGTATCATACACATACAATCATCCAACCACATGTATGACGCAGCATACCAACAAAAGTGTAACACAAAACAAGACCTAATGCACAAACATGTGCGCAAGCCAAGTGGTGTCTACCCCCCTTAAAAAGGGTTTGACCACGAACCCGTACAAGTAACACAGCTACTACTCGAAGAGTGCTGGGTACTTCGCTCTCATGGAGTCCTCTAACTCCCATGTAGCCTCCTCCACCTCATGGTTCGACCAGAGAACCTTGACCATGCTAACGGTCTTGTTCCTAGTCTGTCTCGTCTTCGTATCGAGAATGCGGAGTGGTACTTCCTCATATCGTAGAGCAGGGTCCAACTCTAAAGTCTCTGGCTGCAAAACGTGCGATGGGTGGGGCACATACCTCTTCAACTGTGAAACGTGGAAAACGTCGTGCACCCTCCCGAGCTCTGCTGGTAAATCCAGTCTGTAGGCTAATGGGCCCACTCGCTCCCTAATCGCATAAGGTCCAACATACTTTGGGCTCAACTTGCCCTTCTGCCCAAACCGGAATATCCCCTTCATGGGTGACACTCTAAGGAATACCATATCATCGGTAGTGAACTCAATGTCCCTCCTTCTGGTGTCTGCATAAGATTTCTGCCGGTCCTGAGCTGCCTTCATGTTCTTGCGAATCTGTAGAACATCCTCCTTAATCTGCTCTAGGTACTCTGGTCCTAGAGCGTAGTCTCGCTGGCCTCATCCCAGCATAAAGGAGTCCTACACGGTCTACCATAAAGTGCCTGAAATGGTGGCATCTGTATCGAGGAGTGGTAGCTGTTGTTGTAGGCGAACTCTATCAGATGTAGTCGCTCTAACCAACTCCCCTGAAAATCTAAGGCACATGCTCTCAGCATGTCCTCCAGTGTCTGGATGGTCCTCTCACTCTGACCGTCGGTCTGTGGATGGAACGCCGTACTAAGCTTCAACTTTGTACCCAAGGCTTCCTGAACCTGTCCCCAGAATCTGGACAAAAATCGAGGGTCCCTATCAGAAACAATAGTCTTTGGCACACCATGGTGCCGGATCACCTCCTTCTGGAACAAGTCCGCTAACTTCGGGACGTTCCAGGTATCCTTCATCGCAATAAACTTTGCCACCTTCGTCAGACGGTCCACTATGACCCAAATCGTGTTCAGTCCTCCCTTAGTCGGTGGGAGACCGACAACGAAATCCATCGAAATGTCCTCGAACTTCCAACAAGGAATAGGCATAGACTGCACTAAACCTCCGGGTCTCCTATGCTCAAACTTAACCTTCTGACAGGTCAAGCATCTAGCCACATACTCAGCTACATCCTTCTTCATCCCGCTCCACCAGAAATGAACCTTCAAATCCTTATACATCTTCGACGAACCAGGGTGGACGGATAAGGACGAGCAATGAGCCTCCTGGAGTATCTTCTCCTTCAGATCAGGAGACGACTCCGGAATACACAAACGGCCTTCAGTCGAATCATGCCATCATCGCACAGTTCGAAGTCATATTTTAGCCTCTCAAAACAACCATCTATCATTTTCTGCCTGATACTCTGCATATAGTGATCACTCTCCTGTGCAGCTCGTATCTCATCAATCATACTGCTGTTTGCTATAAAGTGAACAATGAATGAGCTCTGCGGCTCAGGGCATCAGCTACCACATTCGCCTTGCCCTCTTTGTACCTCAGGTCTATATCGTAGTCCTTCAAGAACTCGACCCATCTTCTCTGTCGCATGTTCAGCTCCTTCTGCGAGAAGAGATGCTGTAGACTCTTGTGATCAGAGTAGATAGTGACTGTCACACCATACAAATAATGTCGCCAGATCTTCAAAGCGAAGACTACTGCGCCTAACTCAAGGTCATGTGTGGGGTAATTCACCTCATGCTTCTTCAGCTGTCGGGATGCGTAAGCAACTACCTTCCCGTGCTGCATAAGCACACAGCCTAGACCGGTTCCAGAGGCATCACAGTATACCTCGAACCCATCAGTGCCCTCAGGGATAGTAAGAACGGGCGCTGATGTCAGGAGATCCTTCAGCGTCTGAAAGGACTGCTCACACTCTGCAGACCATAAGAACTGGGATTCCTTCTTCATTAGATTAGTCATCGGTTTGGCTTCCTTGGAGAAGTCCTTCACAAATCTTCGATAATACCCTGCCAAACCCAGAAAGCTACGGACGTCTGTGACTGTCTTCGGCCTTGGCCAACTCTTCACTGCCTCAATCTTAGCAGGATCTACAGATATGCCGCTAGCTGATATAATGTGTCCTAGAAATGACACGCTGTCTAACCAAACTCACACTTAGAGAGTTTGGCATACAGTTGGTTCACTCTCATAATATTCAACACCTGTCTCAAATGGAACTCATGATCTTCCTTGGTTTTTGAATAGATCAGAATATCGTCGATGAAGACTACAACTGAACTATCAAGATGCTCTCTAAAAAGTCGGTTCATCAAGTCCATGAATATGGCTGGCGCATTCGTCAGTCCGAATGGCATAACGGTGAACTCATAGTGTCCATACCGTGTCCTGAAAGCTGTCTTCTCAATGTCACCCTCTGCAATCCTAATCTGATGGTAGCCAGATCTGAGGTCTATCTTCGAGAACACACTGGCTCCTCTCAGCTGATCAAACAAATCATCTATCCGTGGTAATGGGTACTTGTTCTTGACTGTAACCGCATTAAGCTCGCGGTAGTCGATGCAGAGTCGCATACTGCCGTCCTTTTTCTTGACGAACAGCACTGGAGCACCCCAAGGAGAAACACTAGGTCGGATGAATCCCTTGTCGAGGAGGTCCTCCAGCTGTAGCTTCAGCTCCCTCATCTCAGCCGGTGCCATACGGTAGGGTGCCTTAGCAATGGGGCCCGTACCTGGCAACAAGTCGACGGCGAACTCAACCTCGCGCACAGGCGGCATGCCTGGCAGCTCATCAGGAAATAAGTCGGGAAAATCTACCACGACTGGAATGTCTACGTCCGTCACGTCGCTCTGTCTCGTGTCCTGTACATAACAGAGGAAGGCTTGTCGGCCCTTCCTAACATCCTTCATCAGGGACAATGCTGACACGATCTTGACAGTCGGCTCTCTCCTCACACTGCGGTATGACACTGTCTTGCCGCTCGGCCCCTTCAGTAGTAGTCGATGCTCTGCGCAATGAAGGCGGCCCCTATGCTTCTGTAGCCAATCCATGCCCACTATGATGTCAAAACCCAAATTCTTGAACTCAATTAGATCAATGGGGAAGGTCTCAGTCATAATGCTGATCTCTAACCCTGTATACTGTCTAGTGCAACCTACTTTCTCCTTCGAAGGAAGGGTGACTGAAAAGTCTGAAAGCTGTTCGGGGGTGGCCCCCAGCTTCTTAGCAAACGTCGAGGAAATGAAAGAATGCGAAGCTCCTGAGTCGAACAATACGGAAGCACTAATACCATCAATAGGAAAGGTACCTGAGATTATCTCTCGTATTAGCATCGAGTCCCAATAAATCACTAATTCACTGTTGTTTGTAACTGTCATACCTGTGATGACATTACCAGACTCCTTGGCTTGCGCCATGTCTAGGATGCAGATGGTACCCTCCTTTTCATTACTATAGCCTGAAGTTATGAATTATCGGTATCAACAAAACTGAACACAACACTTGAAAGTAGGAAACTCTTATTTCATTCATCCAACGGTATTTTACAAGGTTACACACTTAGCTACTGCTATTACATCAATACTGTCTAAAAGTCAAATTTAAACGGCCAGGGTCGGATGTGGGTATCATTCACTAAAGTGGTGGTGCGGTATTGAGCTTAATGCTCTTAATACCATGATATACAAGCCTCGACTCTCCACCAAATACTAACACATCTCCAGACTTGAGGATGATCTTGCTTGCTAGATCCATCCTCTTCTGGTCTCCATAATAAACTCAGCATCATCGCCGATGGAAATGATACAACTGGTATTCCTCTGGTGATGGACTCGGTCGTCTCATCACGGTCCTGGTGCATTCCAAGCTTCCCTCCCTGTTCATAGTAATTGATGATGCAAACGTCAGGTGTCATGTCGGGTAATGGATAAACTCACAGTCTTGAGCAATATCCATTGCGTTTCTCACCAAGGTAAGGAAACTCTCAGGTATACTAGGTATAGATACGTCACCTACCATCCCTCACCTCTCGATAAACCCTAGCTTGTGGATCCCAATCTTTTCCTAAGCACATCATGTGCAGTTTCATTCTAGAACCACTAGTAAATACAGGGGTATAAAAACCTCCTATGCCCTTACCCAAAGCTCTACACTCATTCACTATGGTGATTTGCTCATCTAGGGTTAGGAACTCTCTGAGAAGTATCATGCCCGGTCTGACTACATGACACAACTCACTAGGGTACTCCTCTTTCTTCCACGGGTCTAGGTGATCTCTGTCTTGTAAGTGGGATAGCAGATATCGAAGTCTCCTAAGAGGTAAAAGGTTTCCTAGGTAAGTTGTCCATCTAAAGCGGTAACTTAAACACACATTCATGCTAAGGTAAAGCGTGTAACAAGTAGTCATGCTTTCATACAATGGTTAAGGTTTCAAATGCTAACCTTCACCGCGCTGGGTACTAGTGCCAGCGCCTGAAGCTCCCGCTGCATTCAGCATACGGTTGCCCGGCGGGTTCCTCTGGCCCTGGTTCTGCTGCTGCGGCTGCTGCTGCTGCTGCCCTCTCTGGGCTTGGGGCGCCGGCCCCCTCTGGCCACCTCGGGCTCCACCTCCTCCAGTAGGTGCGCCCTGAGTCCCCTTCGGTGGGCGGTACGCTCGGCTATCAGGATTATTGAAGCACTCGTACGACCTGTGGCCCTTCTTCCCACAGTGGTGGCAGTCCACCGCTTGCCCGGTGCAGTCGACACCCGGGTGGTCTTTACCACAGCGCTTGCAGTGAAAGTGGCGCTGGGGTGCAGAACCTATTATCATATCACACTCAGGTTAATACAAGGATGGTAATGGGTAGTGTAGTACACAATTTATTCACAAGGTGAGATCGCTTACCCTTAGGGGGTACAGATCTAAGAGGCTGCACATCATAGGTAGGCCCGGTCAGCAACGGGACCTTGTCTTTACCCTTTTGGCTGGCCTGCTCCTTCTTCTTCTCCCTCCAGGAGAACTTCTTCTTCCTGTGATCGTCAAAGTGTCAGGATTAGCAGGTATAAAAGCAGGCAGTAAGTAAGTAATTTAAATAGATTAAATAACTTAAGGTGGTTCTTACTTCCAGCCCTTACTGCCTCCGCCTCCAGCCTCAGTCTCTGCCTCTTTCTCTGGGGCCTTACGCTTCTGCCCCTGGCCGTCCTCCCGGCTGTTCACCATCATCTCAGTCCGAGAAGCAGCGTCATAACACTCCTGTAATACATCAATAAGTTCTCCGAACTTGTAACAAATCAACTGAATCATAAGGTACAAACTGTCAATTAGTTTTACCTGAACCGTAGGGTACAAGGTAGCACCCATGGCGGCCTTAATAGCATATCTCAACCCGCCTCTAAACTTCTCTACTTTCACAGCATCAGAATATACAACTCCTGGGACGAAGTCCAAGAGCCCAATAAACAAGGAGTAGTACTGATCTACTGTCATACTACCCTGTCTCAGGGACTCAAACTCCTCCCTCTTCCTCTGCTTCAGGTGAGCAGGATAGTACTTCTCTCTCAATATCTCCACGAATTCAGTCCACCCAAAACCCTCTGTAGCAAGGTAGTGTGCCTTCACGGACCTCCACCACGTGCTGGCAGCGTCCTTCAGGTGAAAGGCTGCTATATCAACTCGGTGCCCAGCAGGCACATGTATGGCATCGAAGGCCTTCTCGTGCTCGACGATGTATCTCTCAAGAACAGTAGGATCAGCAACTCCATCGTAAGTAGGTACTCGCGTGTCAGCTACGCTCTTCAGCCAATTCGGCTCTCTAGGTGCGGGTACGGGTGGGACTACCGGTGGTGCAGGTGGTGCTCCTATATGGATACCTCCCAACTGGGCTAGCTGAGCGAAGACGGCGGCTACCGTCTCAGCCACGCCCACGGGTGGGGCCTCCGGAGGTCCTCCTCCAGGCCCGCCGCCTCTTCCACCACCTCCTCCTCTGCCTGCTGATCGCCTCCCGGAAGACATCTGAAGATTCAATCAAAGCCAAGGTCAGCTCTTGGTATAAATACCGTACTTTCCTTACTATATCTTAACTCAAATCATTTACACTATCTCTTGGTACTGGTGTGTAGATAACCTAGGCTCACGGTACTTAAACTACTATCTCTTGTAATCAGAGCGGTACTCCGCTCTGATACCACTTTTGTAACACCCCTACTAAACCGGTTCCTAGTAATCCTATAGAAGTCGCGCACAATAATATCTCGCAGCGGTAAATAATAAACTATCGCCCTACTGGTGTCACTGTTATCACTCGCCCATACGGGTGATAACGATTTACCTGATAATCAACTTGCGAAACGTATTCCCGCAGTGACCACAAGAGATAGATAGTAGAACTTAAACAACTTAAAACAAATCTAACATCAACAATTATTACAGACCGTGAGCATCTAAACCAAATACACCTCGGTTAAACAACCCGAGTCCAAACAACCTGAGTATCACACCGTACCAAGTCTAAACCAACTGTAATATCACAATGGTCACGTCTCGCTGCGACCCACCAGCTAATCACCTGAAATAAAGATGGTTTGTGGTATGGAATCAGCCCCTGCTGAGTATGTCATCACATGCCCCGTCATGCCCCCAAAGACCCCTCAATTATTTGGTCGAGAGCATGAGGTTCATTACATGCAATACCATTTTAATATATAAACTGTAAAAAAAACAACAGTAATCCATACAACAACACAACCATCAACACACATAATATACCACAAGTATAACCAATGAACAATAAGCGAAACAACGAGAGTAACAATAAGTATTAATTCTCGTCCATGGTGTAGAAGCCAATATTGTTCGCCACTGTATAATTCTCAAATGTATTATTGTTCAGTTATACCTAGTGACATTGTCTCATTAAAACGACATGTCTCTAGTTACCCATATATTATGGCGGGTCACCCACGGCAGTAGCCACTCCAACGGTAGAGTCTCCGACCAACGAGCCATTCTAGCTCACGGGAAATTTTCTTGATACTTGCGGACCCGTACGCGGACATCCTGGTATCGTTTTTGTGATCACACGCGCACCAAGAGCCACATCCTCTTGGCTTTACTTCCATCTATTTCTTAATTATACCATCGCATCGCATTACCAAATTTTCTAACACAGCACAGCAGACCAAGATCATTAGTCCAATCCGGAGTCTGTAAACTCGGGATCCAGTGTTAGATACGAGAGCGGCGTATAGAAAGGCCAATGCTCCGTATGAAAGTCTTGGATAATATATATGTATTATTATCCTAGTGCTACAACGTTTTTCTGACGTTCCTTATTTTTCGTATAAGATAGCACCATAGCCGCTAGTTCGTTTTATATATAGGTTCTTATATACGAACCAATACTGTTAACTCAACAACAGTAAATAATGAGCAGCTATAAATATACAATTCATGCATATTAATTATCACATTCAGACAAACAATCTTATCACAGATCACACAGAAGTCTGAACTGAGGAAGCCCTCAGAGACAATCAGAGACACATAACAACATACCGTTCACCCCGATGTATTACGGTGGAGTATGAATCAGCAAGATCCTATGCTCCTTGTGTAGTCTCTAACAATCTAAACAATACATAATGCTACTGATTAGCATACCGTATAACAACACAATTCTACGGTACCCCGTACCGTCACTAACACCTCCCGGTTAACCCCCCGTTATTAACTATCAATGTTGTCGGGTTTTAGGTTTAACTCGAGATTGGGAAAAGTGTTATATTACATGCGTAGTCTTGTTTGTATATTAGTATAGTTGTTGTTAAACTTGTTATCGCATGTAACTTAATGTTTGTTTGTACATCATATTTGTTTCATTATTGTATGTGTATCCTTTGTCATGCACTATGCATCTTACCTTAGTATTTATTTTTCTAAGGTTTGTCTCTTTTTTTTTATATTTCATGTGGTATAATTCATCTGTAAACTATACTCTTAATATTTAGGATCCTTATTATCCCATGAATACTCTTAACTTTAGAATTTCCATATCTAATGTTTATAATTCTTTTCTCCTTAACTATTATCATTTTAATTATGATAATTTATAATTATTGAACCATATCACATTTTCTACACCATTACATATATTTATTTATATGTGTGTATTATGGAACTATTTATTATATGGTAAGTCTTATAATCTATATTCATTCTTTTTAATGAATATCTCTTATATTATAAATGTTATAACTCTTATAACATTAAAACCATATTATAATTCCATTTAAAAATGTTAATATTTTCGAACACAGCTGTTCTTAATATTTATAAAATCCACCTCTTAATTAATATAATGTCATCTTATAGTTATATAACATATCTTATGACATTTAAATCATTAAAAACATAACCTATAGTTATATTTTGTTTTTAAATACCAAACAGCCCTTAGTATTTTCGGCTTTCACTTATAACCACTAAACTTCTATAAACTCACAATTCAATTCCAATTTATAATACATAGTTTTCTAATCCCATTAAAACTATATATTATACATATATCTTTATAAAACCTTATATACCATTCCAAAAATTACCAAACTATACCAAAAGGTTATAAACATTATTCTAACCTTATTTTTTCCTCAAATCTCGGTTTTATATATTTGTTACCTATTTGTAACAATGTCATAAATACCATATATTATACTTATATAATTCATATGAACTCCAAATTTAACCAAATAAACTTCTAAAAATTTCTAATAACTTAAGGACTTAACTAAACTCCATTTAGTACCCTTAATTCTCGGTAATTACATTACCACCCCAAACTTATAAATCTTTTACAATTTAATAAGTATCTTATTATAAGATAGTATTTTAATTTCTTAAATTTTCCAAACTTGGTCAAAGTCTCCTATATAGTCAACTTTGACTCCTAATACCAAATGGGAAAATTTTGGTACCAATAATTCGGTAATTACTTTCTATTTTTACAATTTTGACCCAAAACTTTATAAAATGTTATAATTTTTATTAAATTCATTTAAAACCCTAAATTGCTCTAAATTACCCCACGGCTTTTCTAATTCCTAATAATTACGAATTGGCCCCAACTTTAATTATAAGCATAAATAAAACTAAATAAGCTTATAAACTTAAATTAAAATGGCCTAATGACATGGCCTTATTACAACCTTGATCTTGCAAAATAAATTACACAATAAATGTCTCAAAATATAGCATATATATTCGGCCTCTCCATGGTTTAATTATTTTTCCACATAATGTCATAATTTGACCATTATGTTAATTAAATCTCTTAAATGACTAGCTTAATTTATCTTAGCCATTTTTTTTTACATTTTTAGGTCAATATGACCTATATGTGTATGTTCACTCTCGGCCATATATATATATATATATATAGTATACTTAAAGATTTGCAAAATCATAAGTTTAAGGTGTTTATACCTTGATTAATCCTTTAATAATGCTTCGTCACTTGTAGGTATTTTCGACCTGAACCAAACACACCACAAGGTGTTAGATCTACCATATTAACATAGGAAATAGTTAGATCTCGAAATCCTACCTTGTTATTAGGTTTTACCTTGGAAAATGCCTTAAAAGAGAGTATTTCTCTTGGATCTCGGTCACCCTTGCTCCAAATGGCTAACCAACAGATCCCACATGAAAAGGAGATGAAGATGAGTCTATGACCAAAATTTCACAGCCAAACTCGAAGGGAATCAAAAGTTATGAGCTTAAAGCACATTTTTACCTTAAAATGTAGATTTGGACAACCTTGGTCCCTCTACTGGTCTCAACCGAGTTTAGCTCTTGTTCTAACCTTAGAACACTGAGAATAAGCCATAGGAAGATGAGCCACGAATTTAGGTGTTGGTGGTGAAAAGATGAAGAAAAAGAGCTAAAAATGACATTAAAACACTTACATTAGGAGCTTAGGAGCTAGACTTGCCTTCCATGGCCAAGAACAAGCTTTGAGAGCTTGAGAGGAAGGATGAGCTCGGCTGGATAGGGAGGAATCGGACAAGGAAGGAGGAGAAGTGGGAATGATTGATAAGGTTTGAATTAATGTAAAAAGTAACATTATTTGTAAAAGTAAACATATTAGGTAGCATTTGTCTCCCAAATAATTGCATGCTGTCTCCTCTCTTATTGCAGCCGGCCTCCTTGGTCCAAATGAGTCAATTAATTGACCATTGACCAGCTTGGTCAATGTTGACTCATGCGGGCCCCACTTTAGGGTTTTATTAATATTTTAATATTAAATTTGTAAAAATTCGTAAATTTCTGGAATTAAATTCCTAATATGATATAATATGATTAAATATCATATTAAGGATAATTATAATTTTTAAGCCCATTAAAATCAATTTAAAAGGCAATCTCACAAAAACGTGCTTTAAGGAGTTTTAGCGCACATTTTTGTGTCACAGGGTGTTCCTGAGCTTAGTTCTCTTTGAGAATGGTTTATTGTGTTCCTTGCTTCATTATAATACTTAGGAATCCACTTTGGATCCTACTTGGGGTCATACAACCTTCATGGTGTCTTAAAGCACATTTTTGGCTTTACCGATCTTAAGGCGTGTTTTTGCCTTGTTGAGATCTTTTAGATTGTTCCCCAATATATTTAGATGTTAATAATCATCTTAGATCATTAATAGATCATTTAATTATTTTAAAGATTAGGGGTATTTCATCTACCCCCCTTAAAAAGGCTTCGTCCCGAAGTCCTTATCCTCTATAGTTCACCTAAGGAATCAGTTCCACTAAGTAACCAAACAGTCCATTGCTAGGGAGTAACTCCACTAGGTTCAAGACCTAGTCTATGTATACACATATATTAAATAATTTAAACTCATGGTGTACTCATTCACAACACAGCACTTCAAGTGTCACATCTCATCAAATACTCAGCGGTACTATATTTATTCAAAACCAGGTGCACTAAGGCACATACATACATAAAATGATCACCATAACAATCATCCAAACACATTATGACGCAGCATACCAACAAAGTGTAACACAAAAACAAGACCTAATGCACAAACATGTGCGCAAGCCAAGTGGTGTTACCCCCCTTTAAAAGGGTTTGACCACGAACCCGTACAAAGTAACACAGCTACTACTCGAAAAGTGCTGGGTACTTCGCTTCATGGAGTCTTTAACTCCCATGTAGCCTCCTCCACCTCATGGTTCGACTAGAGAACCTGACCATGCTAACGTCTGTTCCTAGTCTGTCTCGTCTTCGTATCGAGAATGCGGAGTGGTACTTCCTCATATCGTAGAGCAGGGTCCAACTCTAAAGTCTTGGCTGCCAAAACGTGCGATGGGTGGGGCACATACCTCTTCAACTGTGAAACGTGGAAAAACGTCGTGCACCCTCCCGAGCTCTGCTGTTAAATCCAGTCTATAGGCTAATGGGCCCACTCGCTCCCTAATCGCATAAGGTCCAATATACTTTGGGATCAACTTGCCCTTCTGCCCAAAACCGGAATATCCCCTCATGGGTGACACTCTAAGGAATACCATATCATCGGTAGTGAACTCAATGTCCCTCCTTCTGGTGTCTGCATAAGATTTCTGCCGGTCCTGAGCTGCCTTCATATTCTTGCGAATCTGTAGAACATCCTCCTTAATTCTCTAGGTACTACTCTGGTCCTAGGAGCGGTAGTCTCGCTGGCTCATCCCAACATAAAGGAGTCCTACACGGTCTACCATAAAGTGCCTGAAATGGTGGCATCTGGTATCGAGGAGTGGTAGCTGTTGTTGTAGGCGAACTCTATCAGATGTAGTCGCTCTAACCAACTCCCCTGAAATCTAAGGCACATGCTCTCAGCATGTCCTCTAGTGTCTGGATGGTCCTCTCACTCTGACCGTCGGTCTGTGGATGGAACGCCGTACTAAGCTTCAACTTTGTACCCAAGGCTTCCTGAACCTGTCCCCAGAATCTGGACAAAAATCGAGGGTCCCTATCAGAAACAATAGTCTTTGGCACACCATGGTGCCGGATCACCTCCTTCTGGAACAAGTCCGCTAACTTCGGGACGTTCCAGGTATCCTTCATCGCAATAAACTTTGCCACATTCGTCAGACGGTCCACTATGACCCAAATCGTGTTCAGTCCTCCCTTAGTCGGTGGGAGACCGACAATGAAATCCATCGAAATGTCCTCGAACTTCCAACAAGGAATAGGCATAGACTGCACTAAACCTCCGGGTCTCCTATGCTCAAACTTAACCTTCTGACAGGTCAAGCATCTAGCCACATACTCAGCTACATCCTTCTTCATCCCGCTCCACCAGAAATGAACCTTCAAATCCTTATACATCTTCGACGAACCAGGGTGGACGGATAAGGACGAGCAATGAGCCTCCTGGAGTATCTTCTCCTTCAGATCAGGAGACGACTCCGGAATACACAAACGGCCCTTCAGTCGAATCATGCCATCATCGCACAGTTCAAAGTCATATTTTAGCCTCTCAAAACAACCATCTATCATTTCTGCCTGATACTCTGCATATAGTGATCGCTCTCCTGTGCAGCTCGTATCTCATCAATCATACTGCTGTTTGCTAATAAAGTGAACAATGAATGAGCTCTGCGGCTCAGGGCATCAGCTACCACATTCGCTTGCCCTCTTTGTACCTCAGGTCTATATCGTAGTCCTTCAAGAACTCGACCATCTTCTCTGTCGCATGTTCAGCTCCTTCTGCGAGAAGAGTGCTGTAGACTCTTGCCCAACACCTGGCACCAACGGCAGTGCCCTCCGCCATCGTCGAATGTGGACAATGGATTCCCTTGAGTGACTCCCCATTGAAGTCTCTCGTAGTGATCACGATGCGCAACCAGAAAGTCGAAACAGTGGATTCCTCTCTTTATAAGTTAGCCCTTTTGTCAATGATACAATATCCAATCCTTGAGTTAAGACTATAACAGTTGACCATCAGTTAGGTTCAATAATACCTAAAGGTCAGTTAGTCTTGTTCCAGTTTAGATGTATAAACTTCCGTCATAAGACGTCCGCGTAAAATAGAACGCAACAGTGTGTTGAGCAATACAGTGTACAATATCATATACATAAATCACAAATACCGCTCTTAAACAATTAAACACATAACGTCTGGACCTTAGGAAAATCCTTAGGACATTCAGACCACACAATTAACATACCGTTCACCGAGTAACTGCTAGCTTGACAATTCACGTTCAGTAATCCTTCCCGTACGCTGTTATATATACATGCAATACCGGGTAATATTAATATAGTTATTCACTAAATATTACAGTACTATCACTGTAGAGTTTATACTCGTAGTATTCTAACTCTGTATGTTCTTTATTACTCCCTGTTATTTTACAGTGGCTCTAGGTAGTTCAACAGTTCATTATTTTATGTAGCATCCACATGTGATAATAAATTTCTTTGTGTTGTATATCTTTATTCCATCAATCTTATATCCATAATTATTTCCACTTATCCAATATATCAATATCCATTGGTTATTTTTATTACAACCACAATTATTTAATAAACTTTATATTATACTCCATAGTATACCATATTACCTAATTTTAATTCCTTTCTTTATTAAATTACAAAACCAACTTATTAATTCGGTATTTATACTTTATACCCAACAACTTTTATAAATTATCAAATAACCATATAACTTTATAATTTACTAATTAACCACTTAATATTTCGGTAATTACAAAACTGAATATTCTAATCTTTATAAATTACCAAATGACCTCATTAATTTTCGGTCTTGACATATACTTTCCTTATATTTACATTTTAATCCCAAAACTTATATAAGTCACATATTAACTTATAAACTATAGTTTTAATATTTAATTTCCTAAAAATACCGAAAAGACCTCTAAACTTTTGTAAATTATATTTCCACCCCTTACTCAATTCGGTTTTACAAATAAACTTTCATAAATTACATATTCACCCTAAAACTTTTATAAACTTAATATTTCATGTCATAAATCATTTTAACCCAAAGTTTTTGGTCAATACTTTGACCAAGACTTAATTTCATAAATAATATCTTAATATGCCCATAAATTCCTATGTATTCTCGGTTTATACTCCTAAACTTTCCAAATTACAAAATAGCCCCAAAACTTTATAAAATGTTATTTTAACACTTAAACACTTATTTAAAGTTACAAAATTCATAATATTAATTCCTACCTTATATTATAACATAAATATACCAAACAACTCCTTAAACTCTCGGCAATTAATATTAGTACCCTATACTTTTCAAAATTACATTTTAGCCACTTAACTTTATAAACTAGCCATTTAAATACTTGTAGATTTTTAATATTCCCAAAATTTATAATATAAGTTAATATACTTATATATTTTGAAAATCACCAAATCACCCCTTTTATTTTCGGCTTTCACAAATCTTTACCATATAGTTTTAAAACTTGATTTGAACTTATAATATATACATATAAATGTATATAAGCCATATAACACTTCTAAAAATTATGCTAATGACTTAGAATGATTATAAACCCAAAATAGAACATTTAATTCTTAGACAACTCGGTTTTAACTATATATGTATCATAATAATTTTTGTGACACATATTTATACCTTAAGGTAGTAATCTTACCTTATATGTTATAAATTATTTTCTTGATATAATAACCCAATATTTTCGGCCTTAATTTATTTAGAGGTTATACATAATTTTTATACCAAAGTTTTAAGCTTAAATCAAACTTAACTTAATAAACCTTAATATATAAATTACTCCTTAAATAAAGACAATTCTTGTACTTGATTTCTCCTTGAATTCCAAGCACTTCAAATGCTATTTTGATGAAGAGAATTCGGACTCCTTGTACATATTTAGGAGATCCATTGTTAGACTTCTAACAAGGATTTATAAATAAGATTTGGAGTATTTTTACAAGAGCTTACCTTAGGTATTTAACAAGGTATTTTTGGTACACCTTGGGATGATTGTAGATCCAAGTTTCCTTCATGAAATAATGAAGAGAATATAGATTTAGAAGCTCAAAATTTTCGGAAATGCTTAAGGTATTTTTCTTAGGATTTTTTAACATGAAAATATACCTAACTTATCTTGTTGTTCTTGTATTGTGTTGAATCTAGGAACCTCCTTGGAAAACTTATGCTTGGCGAATTCTTGTAGGTTTGCTAGGACGATTCTTGCTTCAAGACTTAGTAGATTTAGCTAGGAAAATTACATTAAAATGTGTTAGAACTTAATTCACCATTAATGGAGCTTTGAAGCTCTAAGGAATAAACTAGCAAAGGAAGAAGAAAAGAGAGAGTTTGGAACACTTACACAATCGGCTGAATGGAGGGGCAAGAAAGAATGGTTGGTCACGTAAGGTATTAAGGAAAGACAAGGCTGAATCAAATGGGAATAATTGGTATGTCACATGTCATTATTTTATGCCTTTGTCTCGTTTTATTTGACTACAAAAGTCTTCCAACAGCAGCTCATTTTCGGTAATGGAGGAGAAATTTAGGGCTGATTACTAAGCCTGTGATATAGGAAATTAGACAAGGCAATTGTTTAGCATTTTATGAGTTGATTATTGATGCTAATTTTGTTTGCTTCCTTGTAGGTTCATGGCTCCATGGCTATAGGTGTGTCTTGTTCTTTGTTTATGTTAGACAAGGGAATCATGTTAATTAGGTAGGTCTTCTTTGGCTAATTAAGGCACTCAGCTCCCCACTTCCTTGTCCATTATCGGCAGCACAAGGTTATATCATGGGCTGTTTTTTTAGTTTATTGTTCTTTGTACAAAAGCTAGATCTAGCTTAGTATTTTTAATTTCATTACTTGTTAAACTAATCTTCCTTGTCTCCTTGCAGGTCTTACGGTAATGGAACTCCCATTTGACTGAATTATTTGACACAATACAACATGGCATGTGATCAGGTGAGTCACCATCCCATAAGGTAATTTACTAAGCAAAATCATGGTTTTTAGACCTTAAAAATCGGCCACTTGGTGTCCATATGGGACTGATTTTTAATTTGATTCCAGTCACGCTATATTGTATTAAGACCATACTATAACATGTTATAAGTCCCAACATTTAATTGGTACATTTATACTAAGGTAAAAGATGAAAGTTCTAAGGTAAAAATGTTGATTTTAGGTACCTTTTTGATGATAAAATCGGCCCTGGTTATGCTATGAGTTTAGCACTGGAATTAATTGATTATATGTTACATTTATCCCCTTTTAAAATTATCAACTCGGCTCCTCAAAAACTTCAAGGTAATTGCGTAGAACGCGTTTTGTGACACCCGAAGGTGTGTTTTTGTGCTTTAAGGATTTTTGGGAATATAAGTAGTCGCTATGAGTTCCAAGTGTTATAAACATTTATTATGGTCAATAATAATATACTAAGGTGTTACATTGTGTTATATGGGGTTATATCAACTCATAACTCAATTTTTCGGGCTACCGGGACACTCCCGGGGCAAAAAGGAGCGTTAAGAAATTCCCCCGAGCACTTTGTGTATTTTTGAAAAAGTAGCTCGAGCATTCTCTTTATAATGGTGAATATTGATGATAGGAACTCTTAAAATGATTATATTGGAGTTTGTGCCACTTTGGTTCCTCTCCGGGGCACTCCCGGGGGTTTATGGGGCCCCATCGGGAACCTCCGAGCACTTTGTCTTTAACTGAGAATTTAGCTTGAGGACTTCATCTTATATGTTATTAAAATGTTATGGTGCATTAGGAATGAAGTGTAATGCTTTACTTTATTTAATAAAGTATTCCGGGGCTTTCGGGCCTTAAGGGGCCCTTAAGGGAACTCTCGGGCATATTGTATTTTACTCAGTTCTAACTGAGGACTTGTGTTTAAAAGGTCATAAAATGATCCTTCATTAACTTCATATGAGTTTTATAGCTTATATAACTTGGTTAGCTTAAGGTCGGGCTTTAACGCTCGTTTTTGACCTTAAGGAGTTTAGGTGCGTTTTAACGCCCAAGTGTTTATATACTTTTCTTAGGGTTTAATAATCCCATAAATAATACTTATTTATTATTATTCAATTATTTAAAGGTTAGGGGTATTTCAGTCTACCCCCTTAAAAGGACTTTGTCCCGAAGTCATAACTTATACTTGTTCATCATATGAAATCAAGTTCCTCATATCTATTCCTTGTATACATATCATTTCTGGGTGCCAATACTATACTGCACTTCTACATTCCATCTGTAATCCAAGTGTATGCAATTCATACAACATATTCTTACTCATGATAATCAATGTAATCACAGCATAAGTAACTTGATAGATACTTTAAAGTAAATAAGTGTCCCAGCTTCCTAGCTATCCCACTAGGTCATCACTGCACAAGTGCAATGCGAAACACTCAGTCCTACAGAGTGCAGAGAGTAAACCTTGGCAGTAAATCTCTTGTGTGATTGCAATAGGAATGAATATACTGTAAAGTAAATAAGTGTACTTTTATAACCATCCAAGTGTTACATAGAACACATCAATAGCCAAGTGTTACATAGAACACATCAATAACCAAGTGTTACATAGAACACATCCATAACCATAACCATCCAACCAATTGCACACATGCGCAACAATCAAACACAACAAACAACCAAACACAAACCAAGATAGACTGCAGATATGCAAGTCGCATGTGGTGCTCTACCCCCCTTAAAAAGGGTTATGCCCACGTACCCCCCAAGTATACACAAAACTAAGAGAAAAGTGCTGGATACTTGTCTTGCATGGAGTCTTCTAACTCTCATGTCGCCTCCTCAATGTCGTGGTTTGACCACAGAACCTTAACCATTCTAATGGTCTTGTTCCTGGTCTCCCTAGTTAGAGTCTAAAATGCGAACTGGGGTCTCCTCATATCTAAGTGTAGGATCTAGCTCGAGTGTCTCGGGCTCTAAGATATGTGACGGGTGAGGCACATACTGCTTTAGTTGTGAAATGTGAAACACGTTGTGCACTCTCCCAAGCTCAATAGGTAAATCTAACCTGTAAGCTAATGGGCCCACTCGCTCCGTAATAAGGTACGGTCCTACATATTTCGGGCTAAGCTTGCCCTTCTGCCCAAATCTGAAAACTCCCTTCATAGGTGAAACTCTAAGGAAGACTCGATCGCCTACTACGAACTCGAGGTCTCTCCTACGGACATAAGCATATGACTTCTGTCGGTCCTGGGCTATCTTCATGTTTTTGCGTATTTGCACAATATCCTCTTTCATCTGGTCTAGGTATTCTGGCCCTAAGATGATGTTTTCACTGGCCTCGTCCCAACATAGTAGTGTCCTGCATGGTCTACGTACAATGCCTGGAATGGTGGCATCTGAATGGATGCATGATAGCTGTTGTTGTATGCAAACTCGATCAAATGTAGTCGATCTATCCAGCTTTCCTGGAAGTCTAAGGCACAAGCTCTAAGCATGTCCTCTAATGTTTGAATCGTTCGTTCACTCTGCCCATCTGTCTGTGGGTGAAAGGCTCTAATTAGCGTCAGCTTCATACCCAATGCCTCCTGAACCTGCTGCCAAAATTTGAAACAAATGGAGTCTCTATCTGACACAATAGACTTCGGTACGCTGGGTGTCTAATGATCTCTCTCTGGAAAAGGTCCGCCAGTTTGGGAACTTTCCAAGTGTCCTTGATAGGAATGAATTTTGCTACCTTTGTCAGTCTGTCGACGATGACCCATATCATGTTAGCACCTCCTCTAGTCGGTGGAAGACCTACTACAAAATCCATGGATATATCCTCGAACTTCCAATATGGAATGGGCATCGGCTGTACTAAACTGCCCGGTCTCCGGTGCTCAAATTTCACTTTCTGACACGTCATACATTGGCCACAAACTCTGCAACATCTTTCTTCATACCACTCCACCAGAAATGTAATTTCAGATCCTTGTACATCTTCGATGACCCTGGGTGTACTGATAAGGATGAGCAATGAGCTTCCTGGTATCTTTTCCTTCAAGTCGGGGCTGGATTCTGGAATGCACAAACGGCCATTCAGCCTGATTAAACCGTCTTCACTAAGTACAAAATCGTATTTCTGTCTCTCAAAGATATCTGGTCAACTGCTGTCTGATAGTCTTCATGTACTGGTCCTTATTCTGAGCACAACGTACCTCCTCGATGAGGCCGTTTGTCTCTGTCATGGCAAATAAGAATGAGCTCTACGGCTCAGGGCGTCAGCAACTACATTTGCCTTGCCCTCCTTGTACCTGAGGTCGATGTCGTAGTCCTTCAGAAACTCGACCCATCGCCTCTGCCTCATATTAAGCTCCTTCTGTGTGAATAAATGTTGAGGCTCTTATGATCTGAATAAACTATCACTGTCACTCCATATAAGTAGTGGCGCCAGATTCAGTGCACACACAACTGCTCCTAATTCCAAATCATGAGTCGGGTAATTCTCTTCGTGTTTCTTCAACTGTCGTGATGCATAAGCAACAACCTTTCCATTCTACATAAGTACACACCCTATCCCTATGCCTGAGGCATCGCAATATACTTCAAATCCGTCGATCCCCTCTGGTATGGTGAGTATTGGTGCCGACGTCAGTAGGTCCTTCAATGTGAAAGGAACGCTCGCAATCCGCTGTCCATACAAATGGAATCTTTCTTCATCAGACTCGTCATTGGTTTCGCCAGTTTGGAGAAGTCTTGAACAAACCCGTGGTAGTAACCAGCTAATCCCAAGAAACTACGGATATCTGTCACTGTCTTCGGTTCTCGGCCAAGTCTTAACTGCCTCAATCTTCGCAGGATCTACAGATATACCGCTGGCTGATATTACATGCCCTAGAAAAGATACGCTGTCTAGCCAGAAATCACACTTTGAAAGCTTGGCATACAATTGGTTCTCCCTCATGGTCTGTAAAACTTGCCTCAGATGCACCTCGTGCTCGTCCTTAGTCTTAGAATATACTAGAATGCCGTCGATGAATACAACCACTGATGTGTCTAACTGCTCTCTGAAAAATTGGTTCATAAGATCCATGAATATTGTTGGGGCGTTCGACAAGCCAAATGGCATCACTGTGAACTCATAGTGCCCATAACGCGTCCGAAAGCTGTCTTCTCTATATCTTCATCAGCTATCCGTATTTGGTGGTATCCTGATCTCAGATCAATCTTCGAGAAAACTGTAGCACCTCTTAACTGTCGAACAGATCGTCAATCCGTGGTAGTACGGGTACTTGTTCTTCACCGTGACTGCGTTAAGCTCCTGTAGTCAATGCATAGTCGCATGCTACCATCCTTCTTTTTCACAATATAAACTGTGCTCTCCATGGTGATGAGCTCGGTCTGATATAACCTTTGTCAAGCAGATATTCTAACTGGATCTTCAGCTCTTTCATCTCTGCTGGTGCCATTCTGTATGGTGCTTTAGCAATAGGTCCTGTGCCAGGTAATAAGTCGATGGAGAACTCCACTCTCTCTGTGGGTGGCATCCCTGGTAATTCTTCTGGAAATAGGTCAGGAAAATCTGAAACGACTGGTATATTTAACTGTGTCTTCTCCTCCTGCCTCATGTCCTGAACATAGCACAAATAGACTGGCTGTCCCTTCTTCACCTTCTTCATCAATGTGACAGCAGATACTAGCTTGAAAGTAGGCTCCTTTGGAATACTGCGATATGAAACTGTCTTGCCCATAGGGCTCTTCAGTAGCAATCTATGCTATGCGCAATGTAGTCGTCCCTTGTACTTCTGTAGCCAATCCATTCCCATGATGATGTCAAATCCTAAATTATCCAGCTCAATCAAGTCCGCTTGAAACTCTTCATCCATGATGTTAATCTGAACTCCCTTGTGTAGTTTGTGCACCTCACTCTCTCTTCGTCGGTAATGTGACTAGGAAATCTGAGAGAGGCTCAGGGGTTGTCTCTAACTTCCTTACTAATGTAGAGGATATAAAGGATGAGACGCTCTTGAATCGAACAGTATCGATGCACTCACGCCATTTACTGTGAAGGTTCCCATGATACATTCCCCTTATCTTGGCCGCGGTCTTGTCCCATACATTCAGCACTGCTCCTCCATTAGACGTGGCCTGGGGTTAACAATTCGTAAGATAGTGCATGTCTCAAAGGTATTAAAATGCCATTCCTTTATCCAATGATTCTCACATACAAGCTCCATAATTACATCAATATTGCCTAAACGTCAAATTTAACCTTCCGGGTTTCAAATGGGTAGTATTTACTAAGATTGGTAGGGTTGTATTCAACTTAATGCTCTAATCTCATGGTACACTAATCTAGATTCTCCACCAAATATCAATACATCTCCTGACTTCAAAATAATTTCTCGCCTTGTCATCCTTTTCTGATCACCGTACAAAAACTTGCATCATCTCCAATGGAGAATGATACAACTGGTATCCCTCTGGTAATTGACTCAGATGTCTCATCTCGGTCCTGGTGTAATCCAAGTTTCCCCCTTTTTCATAAAAGTTTGCAATACAAATATCTCCTTCATGTCTAGTATAGGGTTGGTCTCTAATTGTTGTGCAATCTTGACCGCTTCTGTCACTAAATTTGAAAACTACTAGGTATCCTAGGAACTCGTGCTCCATCTATCTTTCTAACTACTTGATACAACCTAGTTTGTGGATCCCAATCTTTACCCATACACATCATAATAATTTAAGTTTTGATTCACTACCATATCCTGGAGTGTAAAATCCTCCAGGCATATTCCAAAGTTCTACATTCATTTACAATAACTATTTGTTCATCTAGAGTTAAATATTGCTTGAGTAGGATCATGCCGGGTCGAAGTACTTGGCATTCTCTCTCTGGATATTCCCGACCTTCACTCATAGGCTCAGGTGATCTCGGTCTCACAGTATGGGAAAACAAATGTCGAAGTACCCTATTAGGTGAGAGGTTTCCTAAGTTAGGCCTCTCTAAATTTTTATTTCACAAAAAACACATACAAGTCTCATCGACTGAATAACTGTAAACACACATACATAGCATCATGCTTTTGATTAAGTCCTAGGCTTACCGTTTTCGCGCTGAGCGCTAGCCTCAGCGCCTGAAGTTCCCACTGAGTACAAGGTGTTTCTACTTGGAACTATCTTCTTCCCTTCTGACTCCCGGATGAGGATGGCTGTCCTCCCGGTCCCCTAGTATAGGTGTTAGTCAACTGTGGCGCTGACCTCCTTGGGTCCTCCAGTCTCTGTAGCTGGTGTCCTCTTGAACCTCTATCTCCTTTGTATACTCGGCTTGCTGGGTTGGAAAAACATTCATACTCCCGGTGGCCTTCTTTTTTGCAATAGCGGCACTCCACCTTCCTGCCTGCGCAGTCTACTCCTGGGTAGTCATTTCCACAGCGCTTACAGTAGTAGTGGCGCTGGGTTGGCTTGTTGCCTATTGTTTATACAACATGGTTTAGTAAAGGTATAGCTAATAAATATCTTGGTTATGTAAGAGGTGGTTATACTTACCCTACGTGGTGCCGATCTAAAGTGGCTGTGCATCAATGGCTGGGCCGGTCAGACGAGGAACCTGCTCCTTCGTCTTCTGACCATGGAAATCCTTCCGCCCCTTCTTCTTATCAAAGAATCTCCTGTTGAAGGTTTAGGTTAGTGACCAAACTAAGTGTAGGTAATATATAGGTACTCCTTCTCAAGTAAAGGTTTCTTACTTCCCCTTTTGTAGTAATCGCCAGAGGATGCTCCACCCTCCTTCAGTACTCTTCCTCTTCTTTCCCTGCCGCCTCTTCCCTGGACTAAACATTAACTCTGTTGCCGATACTGCATCATAACATTCTTGTAGGGTAGTGAAAAGTATTGCCCCCATAGCGCCCTGGATGCGAAATTGCAAACCTCCTAAATTTTTGGATCTTCACAGTGTCTGAGTAGTCGACTCCTTGTATGTAATCTAGCAGGCTGATAAATCGTGGGTAGTACTGGTCGACTGTTTGGCTCCCCTGGATTAAGGTCTCGAACTCTTGCCTTTTCTCTGCTTTAAATGTTGGGGTAGTATTTCTCTCGTAGCACCTCCACAAACGCTGTCCATCCAAAGTCCGGTGTAGCTACGGTGGCCCTCCACAGACCGCCACCAAATGTCAGCTGCGTCCTTCAGGTTGTACGCGGCGATGTCGACCTTCTGGTTTTCTGGTACTCTCACAGCTCTGAAGGCCTTCTGTGCTTCACTATGAATTTCTCCAGTGCGGCGGGGTCTGGTTCCCCTGAGTAAGTAGGCACCCTAGCGTCTGCAACGCTCTTCAACCAGTTGGTTTCCCGGCTGCGGCGGGTGGGGTATGGCTCCCGTAAGTTGAGCTTCAAGCTGCTGTGCGAAGGCTGCCATGGCCGCTGCTAGGCCTGGTACTTCTGGAACATCCGCCGGTGTCTCACCACCGCATCCGCTGCTGCCTCCACGTGGTCTTCTCTTGTCGACATCTATAAGATAGTATACTATTATTTCTACTCGGTTGCTACACCATTTTACAAACACAATCACAAACATGTAATAAAGCTAACTACTAGTAATAGAATATTCCTAGAATTTTCTAGATCACGAATCCTCACAGACGTTTCCCGTATCCCAATATTCCTATGCTCATGTTCTTGACTTAGTATCTTCTCATCAAAGCGGTACTCCGCTCTGATACCACTTTTTGTAACACCCCTAATCCTAACCTGTTAAAAACATCACAAGTCGTAGCACAATAAATAATAATTCGTAGCGGAAAATAAAACTATCTACCTTGGTGTTACACGCCGTTACTCACCCTTGTGAGTAACACAGACATCCTTACTCCTTCCAACAATCTCAACTCCTCACGCTGTGATGAACAGATACTGAGCACTCTAATTATTACAAACCAAATCCGGACTAAATGAGCAACTAACTGAATACAACAAACTCCAAAAATACAGAACGTAATACAATTACAAGTGTTTTTATTAAAACACAGCAGCTACCCTGTTCCCCGCACTCCGGCTTGTATCTTCTTCAGTAACCTGAAATGTTTTGCCCATTGAAGAGCTCGGCAATCGAAATGCTGGTATGCTAAATGTAGTCCTAAGTCATCTAGATTCCTTAAGTCGTTGTTTTAGCCATCTTGAAAATTAGATTCTTTACATGAAATACCGGTTTACAATAATAACAGTAATAACTGTAGATATTAAACAATCACACAACAGTTCACCTGCAACATCAGTGCATAATCGTAAACAACAACCAGATAATCAAACACCAATAATCCATAACAATAACCAAACAAGATACGCGTATTAATTAACTGTACTTGTTAGTTGGCCACCTGGCCTTATCCTTTCAACCAATCACTTAATCTTTTCCAATTAAATTCCACCTCATGCGTCATGTTAAGACAACCCTTAATAACTAATAATGGACTGTAGTCCCCTGGGTTCCAATGGAACCGTTACCAGCTGACCTTATGGCCCTGGATAATTGACCGATCTGGTCGAACCTGTGCACTAACGGCAGTGCCCTCCGCCATCGTCGAATGTGGACAATAGATTCCCTTGAGTGACTCCCCATTGAAGTCTCTCTTAGTGATCACGATGCGCAACCAGAAAGTCGAAACAGTCTGGATTCCTCTCTTTATAAGTTAGCCCTTTTGTCAATGATACAATATCCAATCCTTGAGTTAAGACTATAACAGTTGACCATCAGTTAGGTTCAATAATACCTAAAGGTCAGCTAGTCTTGTTCCAGTTTAGATGTATAAACTTCCAGTTATAAGACGTCCGCGTAAAATAGAACGCAACAGTGTTGAGCAAACAGTGTACAATATCATATACATAAATCACAAATACCGCTCTTAAACAATTAAACACATAACGTCTGGACCTTAGGAAAATCCTTAGGACATTCAGACCACACAATTAACATACCGTTCACCGAGTAACTGCTAGCTTGACAAATTCACGTTCAGTAATTCCTTCCCGTACGCTGTTATATATACATGCAATACCGGGTAATATTAATATAGTATTCACTAAATATTACAGTACTATCACTGTAGAGTTTATACTCGTAGTATTCTAACTTTGTATGTTCTTTATTACTCCTGTTATTTTACAGTGGCTCTAGGTAGTTCAACAGTTCATTATTTTATGTAGCATCCACATGTGATAATGAATTTCTTTGTGTTGTATATCTTTATTCCATCAATCTTATATCCATAATTATTTCCACTTATCCCATATATCAATATCCTTTGGTTATTTTTATTACAACCACAATTATTTAATAAACTTTATATTATACTCCATAATATACCATATTACCTAATTTTAATTCCTTTCTTTATTAAATTACAAAACCAACTTATTAATTCGGTATTTATACTTTATACCCAACAACTTTTATAAATATCAAATAACCATATAACTTTATAATTTACTAATTAACCACTTAATATTTCGGTAATTACAAAATGAATATTCTAATCTTTATAAATTACCAAATGACCTCATTAATTTTGGTCTTGACATATACTTTCTTATATTTACATTTTAATCCCAAAACTTTATATCAGTCACATATTAACTTATAAACTATAGTTTTAATATTTAATTTCCTAAAAATACCGAAAAGACCCCTAAACTTTTGTAAATTATATTTCACCCCTTACTCAATTCGGTTTTACAAATAAACTTTCATAAATTACATATTCACCCCAAAACTTTTATAAACTTAATATTTCATGTCATAAATCATTTTAACCCAAAGTTTTTGGTCAATACTTTGGCCAAGACTTAATTTCATAAATAATATCTTATATGCCCATAAATTCCTATGTATTCTCAGTTATACTCCTAAACTTTCCAATAATTACAAAATAGCCCCAAAACTTTATAAAATGTTATTTTAACACTTAAACACTTATTTAAAGTTACCAAAATTCATAATATTAATTCCTACCTTATATTATAACATAAATATACCAAACAACTCCTTAAACTCTCGGCAATTAATATTAGTACCCTATACTTTTCAAAATTTACATTTTAGCCACTTAACTTTATAAACTAGCCATTTAAATACTTGTAGCTATTTTTAATATTCCCAAAATTTATAATATAAGTTAATATACTTACATATTTCGAAAATCACCAAATCACCCCTTTTATTTTCGGCTTTCACAAATCTTTACCATATAGTTTTAAAACTTGATTTGAACTTTATAATATATACATATAAATGTATATAAGTCATATAACACTTCTAAAAATTATGCTAATGACTTAGAATGATTATAAACCCAAAATAGAACATTTAATTCTTAGACAACTCGGTTAACTATATATGTATCATAATTAATTTTTGTGACACATATTTATACCTTAAGGTAGTAATCTTACCTTATATGTTATAAATTATTTTCTTGATATAATAACCCAATATTTTCGGCCTTAATTTATTTAGAGGTTATACATAATTTTTATACCAAAGTTTGAAGCTTAAATCAAACTTAAACTTAATAAACCTTAATTATATAAACTTACTCCTTAAATCAAGACAATTCTTGTACTTGATTTCTCCTTGAATTCCAAGCTCTTCAAATGCTATTTTGATGAAGAGAATTCGGCCTCCTTGTACATATTTAGGAGATCCATTTGTTAGACTTCTAACAAGGATTTATAAATAGGATTTGAAGTAATTTTTACAAGAGCTTACCTTAGGTATTTAACAAGGTATTTTTGGTACACCTTGGGATGATTGTAGATCCAAGTTTCCTTCATGAAATAATGAAGAGAATATAGATTTAGAAGCTCAAAATTTTTGGAAATGCTTAAGGTATTTTTCTTAGGATTTTTCAACATGAAAATATACCTTAACTTGATCTTGTTGTTCCTTGTGTTGTTGTTGAATCTAGGAAGCTCCTTGGAAAACTTATGCTTGGTGAATTCTTGTAGGTTTGCTAGGACGATTCTTGCTTCAAGACTTAGTATATTTAGCTAGGAAAATTACATTAAAATGGTGTTAGAACTTAATTCACCATTAATGGAGCTTTGAAGCTCTAAGGAATAAACTAGCAAAGGAAGAAGAAAAGAGAGTTTGGAACACTTACACAATCGGCTGGAGGGGCAAGAAAGAATGGTTGGTCAAGTAAGGTATTAAGGAAAGACAAGGCTGAATCAAATGAGAATAATTGGTATGTCACATGTCATTATTTTATGCCTTTGTCTTGTTTTATTTGACTACAAAAGTCTTCCAACAACAGCTCATTTTCGGTAATGGAGGAGAAATTTAGGGCTGATTACTAAGCCTAGGATATAGGAAACTAGACAAGGCAATTTTTTAGCATTTAATGAGTTGATTATTGATGCTAATTTTGTTTGCTTCCTTGTAGGTTCACGGCTCCATGGCTGTAGGTGTGTCTTGTTTCTTTGTTTATGTTAGACAAGGGAATCATGTTAATTAGGTAGGTCTTCTTTTGGCTAATTAAGCAGCACTCAGCTCCCCACTTCCTTGTCCATTATCGGCAGCACAAGGTTATATCATGGGCTGTTTTATTAGTTTATTGTCTTTGTACAAAAGCTAGATCTAGCTTAGTATTTTTAATTTCATTACTTGTTAAACTAATCTTCCTTGTCTCCTTGCAGGTCTTACGGTAATGGAACTCCCATTTGACTGAATTATTTGACACAATACAACATGTCATGTGATCAGGTGAGTCACCATCCATAAGGTAATTTACTAAGCAAAATCATGGTTTTTAGACCTTAAAAATCGGCCACTTTGGTGTCCATATGGGACTGATTTTTAATTTGATTCCTGTCACACTATATTGTATTAAGACCATACTATAACATGTTATAATTCCCAACATTTAATTGGTACATTTATACTAAGGTAAAAGATGAAAGTTATAAGGTAAAAATGCTGATTTTAGGTACCTTTTTGATGATAAAATAGGCCCTGGTTATGCTATGAGTTTATCACTGGAATTAATTGATTTAGATGTTCCATTTATCCCCTTTTAATATTATCAACTCGTGGCTTCTCAAAAACTTCAAGGTAATTGCGTAGAACGCGTTTTTGTGACACCCGAAGGTGCGTTTTTGTGCTTTAAGGATTTTTGGGATATAAGTAGTCTCTATGAGTTCCAAGTGTTTATAAACATTTATTATGGTCAATAATAATATACTAAGGTGTTACATTGTGTTATATGGGGTTATATCAACTCATAACTCAATTTTTCGGGCTACCGGGACACTCCCGGGGCAAAAAGGAGCGTTAAGAAATTCCCCCGAGCACTTTGTGTATTTTTGAAAAAGTAGCTTGAGAATTCTCTTTATAATGGTGAATATTGATGATAGGAACTCTTAAAATGATTTATATTGGAGTTTGTGCCACTTCGGTACCTCTCCGGGGCACTCCCGGGGGTTTATGGGGCCCCCATCGGGAACCTCCGAGCACTTTGTCTTTAACTGAGAATTTAGCTTGAGGACTTCATCTTATATGTTTATTAAAGTGTTATGGTGCATTAGGAATGAAGTGTAATGCTTTACTTTATTTAATAAAGTATTTCCAGGACTTTCAGGCCTTAAGGGGCCCTTAAGGGAACTCCCGGGCATATTGTATTTTTACTCAGTTCTAACTGAGGACTTGTGTTTAAAAGGTCATAAAATGATCCTTGATTAACTTCATATGAGTTTTATAGCTTATATAACTTGGTTAGCTTAAGGTCGGGCTTTAACGCTCGTTTTTGACCTTAAGGAGTTTAGGTGCGTTTTAACGCCCAAGTGTTTATATACTTTTCTTAGGGTTAATAATCCTCTAAATAATACTTATTTCATTATTCAATTATTTAAAGGTTAGGGGTATTTCAACTTCGAGACAGACACCATAACAGGAGCTTAGAGACCAACCATCAACCAGGTAACAGTCATTTTGAACAAAACAATTCACATGCTAATCTTCCTGATGCAACGCAGGAACCAAGTTCTCCAACTCACTCAAAGGAAACCCAATCAGAAAGACCACCATCAGAATCCAGAAATGCAAGATGGACAGAAACCATAGATGATTCTAAGAAGGACCAAAGAAGCCCAAATCATAGCTCTACTCCACCACCACAAAATCAAAACAGAAGATCCACCCGCATTCACAAGATGCCCGAGTATCTCAAAGACTATCAGTGTGCCAATATCTCAGATGTCCCAAGTGAAAGATTCACCCAAATCCTCTACCAAAGATTGCGAAGAAGGGAAGAAAACTATAACACCTTTCTCGATACAGATAGCGGTATTTCCTACATACCATACCACATTCTTTCAACTTGTTGTTTGAGCACCAATACTAACAGTTTAATGTAGGTTGTTGAGAATTTGCGTGAATCTAAAAACTATCAAGAAGCAGTAAACGACCCAAGATGGCGACAAGCAATGAAGCAGGAATTTCAGGCACTACAAGAAAATAACACTTGGAGTCTGACTAAACTATCAGCTGGAAAGAAGCCGATCGGGTGCAAATGGGTTTTTAAAACCACGTTGAGAGCTGACGGAACACTCGAGAGATTCAAAGCGTTCTTGGTTGTCAAAGGATACACATAAAGATACAGACTCGATTACGAGGAGACATTTTCACCAGTGGTGACATTAACCACAATTCGAGCCATAATGCGGTGGCAGTAAAGAAACGGTGGGTTGTGGACCAATTGGACGTCAACAACGCATTCCTACACGGCGATTTGGAAGAGGAAGTATACATGTCTGTTCCTGAAGGTCTACATGAGTCAAAGGAAGTATATAACTGAGGTTATGGATGAATATGAAGTCTGGAACTACCGAAATGTGGTTTCTCCCTTGCAGGTTGGTGTTAAATTGTACAAAGATTCAGGCCAGCGGCTGGAAAATCCTACAGAATACAGACGCCTTATTGGAAAGCTGAATTATCTCACCAACACCAGACCTGATTTATCATTCGCCGTCCAGCACCTAAGTTAGTTCCTACAAGGACCGACAACAGAACACATGAAAGCCACCTTCCATGTTCTGAGATACTTGAAGGGAACTTTGGAGTTTGGACTGCTATTAACAACAAGACTGATACAAGACTTGAAGCACACTACGATGCAGATTGTGCATCTAGCCCAATCTTCAGAAAATCGGTGTCAGGATTTTACATATCTCTAGGAGGTTCACCGATTAGCTGGAAGTCAAACAAGCAAACCTCTGTTTCATTATCCTCAGCTGAAGCTGAGTACCGTTCTATAAGGAAAGTCATAGCTGAGCTGAGCTGGTTAACACGCCTGCTACACGAATTACAAGTAGAAGATGTTGAACCAGTCCCATTGCACTGTTATAATCTCTCAGCCATTTACATAGCTCGAATCCTGTTTTCACGAGAGCGAACGAAACATATAGAGCTCGATTATCACTTCGTAAGACAAAAGGTGCAAGAAGGTCTAATAAACCTAGAGTATGTACCCACACGACTCCAAGTAGCAGACATACTTACAAAGTATGCTTCAAGAAGAAGTTACCCAGATGGGATGAGAAGGATGGGAATGCAAAATTTAAGTGGTTGAATGATGACAGTCTCCTCTTTGTAATAAACTGGTTATAAACTAGAATATATACATGATATCTTTAGTTTGAGGGGGTGTTAGAATTATGTATATAGTGGTTTAGTTAGTTTGTAGCCGTTACAGACTAGCCAGTAACCTGCACATATATAAGTTCTCTAGCACCTCTGTAATACATAGCTAATCTGATTCTCTCTGAAATAATAAGACTTCTCTATTCCATTGCCTAAGTCTTTTCTCTTATGCTACGTTTCTTTGCTTATCCCTTACAAGAAATCAAACAAGCAGGAAATGTATTATTGATGGTGCAACAACCAAACTTACAGATCGATGGATTAAAAGTAAGGAAGGGGAACGGCCTTTCCTATGGAAAATCCTAGCAGCAGCTCAAAGTTCAGCTACTGTAGCATCTCTGATTAATCATTCATGCTCCTGGGATGTAAATCTATTACAAACTTGGTTCCCAGATACTGATGTGTCTTTAATTCTACAAATGCCACTCCACCATTCCTCTAGCATTGCATGTTCACCATCTCAACCAGTGGCAGACTATTAGTATTGGGGTTTAACAGGGTCTGGAGTTTTTTCGGTCAGATCAGCCTACCATGCTGATTTTTCTCAACGAGTCACTACTCAATTGGGGGAGGCATCATCTTCTTCTAACCTGGTGGGCAAAGCTTTTAAGAAACTAAGAGCTCTTCATCTTCCTCCAAGAATTCAACTCTTCACATGGAAAGTGCTGCATCAAGTTGTCCCTTGTAAGCAGGTCTTGAGCAGGCGCATGAGAAATCAATATGTTGACGATACGTGTCAGTGTTGTGGTGAATCTGAAACACTTATCCATGCACTTTTGATGAGCCCAACAGTTCATTATTACTGGCAGTTGGCAAACATATGCTTCCCGGCAATTCTACATAAGTCAGACCAAGCCTTTATGAATTGGTTTTGCGAAACATGTCTTAATGCCTCAGCACAAGTTTTGATGAATTATCATGCTCCTGTGACGTCTATGGTTTGCAAGATGTGAACTTAATCATGCTCAGGTCAAAACGTTTGCCCAAGGATGGTGCCATGCGCTGATAACGTCCTTAATAACACTCCATCCTCCTCTAATTTATTATGTGAGCATCGGTTGTTGCAACTTCATTGGCTGAAAGTTTATGTTGATGGGAGTCTGGATCAGTTTTACCATATAGGCTGCCCCTATATTGGATTCAAAAGGGGGGCTCTATCTTTTGCAGGTTGTCAAGGCAGCATAGGCAACTTCATCCCTTCGCAAGTGGAAGCCATGGCGTTGGATTTAGGTGTACAAGCAGCCATCACAGTAGGAGCAACCGATGTTTGTTTTATGACTAATTGCAAACAAATGGTGGACTATCTTAATACGGGCGCGTCAACCTCGATTCATCACTCCGTTCAAGACATACTTAATTGTACGCTATCACGATTACGTCCTTTAGTGTTTGTAACTTGGTTTCATATACCAAGGGCTGACAATATGTCAGCACATTGCTTAGCAAACCACGCACCTGGGGCGCAAACAAATGGGCAATGGTTATCGGGTAATATCCCGAATTTCGTTTCTAGGCTATGTAACACTTAAGTTATCAATATAATTACACTTTTTCAAAAAGAAAAAAAAACCCAGCCACTTCAGTTTATGGAAAAACAGATCTTAAAGTTTGTTAATTAGTTAAAATAATAATAATAATCTGAATTTGTTTTTTTTATATTTAATCACTTTTCAGTTTTTAATTTATTCACAGAAGAGTACATCAAATTCATTTACTTTTATTACTTGAGTTGATAGACTTCTTACAAGTCGTATCAATTAGCCGTTGTATTTTTTTCACTATAATAGAGTAGTAGTATGGTATGCTCTTAAACACCAAGTAGATTCATCTTCATTACATCCATCTTGGTGTGTTTTCTCTTAAAAACCAATAGTGGTATCAAAATTTTTTTTCTCTCTCAATGTCCACGCCTCACATATGACAAAAGAAATTTTGTACTAATCACCATCAAAGGTTTTAAGTTTTGTGGTACCTACGGGATATAGCCCATCTCCTCAAATTAATTGTTTTGGTAGATATATACTATCATGGAATCAATAGCCTGTTGTCTTCTCACACCCCACTTGGTACAGTATAGGATTTTGCCTTTTGACAAGCCATTACTAGCCATAGTGATATCCTTCTAAAGCAGCCCCACTCCTAGGCTATCAACAATTGTGCAAACCAAGTCTTTGTACAATTGTCTTGTACTAGAGAAAAGTCCAACACATGAGTATACTTCTACCCAAAAGTGAAACAAGTCCCACCTGTAGTCACCCTACAATCCTTTTCCACCATCAGAAAAAAGGGGTCATAGTTATACATGGTGATTTTTATTGATAATACTTCAACACTTATCCTGACAAAGAACCCGGTTATACATGGTAGAAGCAAGCACAATGAGACCCGATGAAATACCTCGAACTTAAAAACAGTGATTAATTAGGCTAATGAGAATTTTAGAAGCTTAATTATGCCTAAATAAATACGTGGGAACAATTCTCGAAGAAAACAGATCCATAAAATGGGTTAAAAGCACAAACGAACCTTAAAGCGCGTTTTTCGAGGAAACTGGGAAAACGCGACTGTAAATGGGTTAAATAGACCCGTAATAATTATAGTCAATTAAATATCTATAATTAAACATTAGTGAAGGTCTAGAGCCATTAAAATTTATTACAGAGAAAATTCCGGGAAACGGGTTCCGGTTAGTGAATAGTGCAAAAACTAGAACTTGTGGGGTGCTAATTGTAACAAGAGCAAAATAACCTCCCCCTTTGTACATAAAAATCTGGAACTAAATTTTGTGTGTGTGTGAGACGCCCAGCCCCTCCCTCTCACACCCTCTTTACTAACTATTAGTCACTACAAGAGAAAGAAATAAAGTGGGAAAGTAAAAGCAAGTTAGTCTCTCTCCTACTCTCATTCCCTCTCTCACGTTTTTCTTTCTTCCCCATCAGAACTTCCTTCTTCTTCCTCAGCCAAACATGGCGATTTGAAGCTCCTCACCAGCTCTCTCATTCTCCTCCCATTTTCAAAGCCAAAATCAAGTCCAAATGCTATAAAAATTGTACCATTGAACTCCTCTCTCTTTGGGCAATATTTCCTTCTTTTCAAAATATGAAAATCTCCACTTTCATCTCCATGGCTGAAGCCCATTTGAAGGTTTGAGACCACCATTGGAAGCTCCTTCATCTCCTTGTTATTATAAGGTAAAAAGAAACTCAAAAATCTCTCTTTCTAGCTCTCTTTTTCAATTTAGAAATTTCAGATTTTTGAGCCTTGCCTCCCCTTGTTCCAGCCGTTTTCTTTAGTCTCCAAGAAGTGCTGGAATCTTGTTGTGTTTTGTCAAACCCTTCATCTAGAGTTTTGAAGGTAAGCTCTCATCTTAGGGTTTGAAATCACTCTCTTATTCTAGGGTTGATTTTAGAAGTTTAAGGATTTCCATTAATGCTCATTAGTATTCCTTGACATTGGGCTGTAGCATTAGTGGTTAAACTCCCCACTTGATCGGTTTTTGAGTCAAGAACAAGAAGAAAGGAAAGAAGAAAGAAAGAGAAGAAAGAAAGGAAGAAGGGAAGGAAATTAGAAACGTTAAGGTAATGAAACTACCTTGTACAGATTTTAATGTTTGTGTATAAAAGTTTACAGTTAAATTGGTATGGCTTAAGCTACTGCAATGGTGAGTATGAAATGGAGTTGTACTAGTATTTTATATTTCGATGAGTAAAGGCCTTGGAGCCAAGTGAATAAAATGCTAAGTGCTGGAGTTAAATGTGTAGTTAATGTCTAGGATTTGTGTTGATAATGCATGTAATGAACAGGGTTGTTGAACTAAGTGGTGTGGATAGTATTGACGAGCAAATATTGTTTTGGGAATGCTTAGAAATGTAGGGAACCTCTGGCAAATTTTCTATAGAAATTATAAGACTTAGGTGAATTATGGGAAGAAAGAACCTAGGACTAGCTAGGTGTGTTTTAGAGTTAGTATGAGTGGTTAATCACCTTGATTTAAATTAGAGAAAAGTTGTATAAGTGAATAGAACCTTGAATGACAATAATGCAAGTGTATAGCTAGATGGCATTAGTTGGAGAACCAATGAATTAGAAGGGAGGAGAGGAGCAAAATCTGTAGCAAAGGATTTTAGGAAGAATAAGAGTGGGAAAGTTGTGTAAGGAAACCAAGTAACGAGTGATGAGTTTAGTGAATGAATTAGGAGAGTTTAGAGTGTCAAACTAGTGTTAAGATATGCTATCACATATGGGAAGATTGGGGAAGAGATGGGTAGAAAAATGGAGTTGAAACAAAGTCAAAATGAGTAGTTAAACACATTGAAAAATTGGTTCTGTCTCGGACCACCCCTGGCTGGGGAGGTCCAGTTGAAATTTCCAAACCGGGTGGCTTCTGTCTCGGACCGCCCGAAGGGACCGCCCCTGGCTGGGGAGGTCCAGTTGAAATATCCAGACCCGGGTGGCTTCTGTCTCGGACCGCCCCAGGGGACCGCCACAGGGGGGGAGGTCGGGTCAAACAAAAAAAACAAGAAAATAATAATAATACACACACACACAATAATTATATATTATATATATATATATATATATATATATATGTGGTATTAGTAGTAAACCATTGAGAGAGTAATGATGGTGAGAAATATGCACCTAAGAAAAGAAAACAAGCTCGAGATATGTTGTAACACCCCAACTACAACCATACACTCAACCACAAAATAGCAGTGGAAAACTTAACTCATCAATTCTTAACTCAATGGTGTTACACGCCGTTAACCACCCACGTGGCTAACAAGGCTAATACATATACATTGTATCGGTCTGATGGACTAGATTCCCGAGCATCTACACATTACTATCCCTTTCCATTAACAACATCCAATATACATAAACATTCCAACTGTACCGAGTATTTACCAACTGATGCCGATAACAATTTCGGTCTTACTACACCTACAACACATACACAATTTAAATGGCTACCCATATACAAACGACTACCCCGTCCTACTCTCGAACGGCTTCCAGCTCCTTGTACCTGAAAATAGGAAAGAAAAGAAAGGGTGGCCCCCCAGGGGGCTCAGCACCTTTGCTGGTATGGTAATCCCGCAGCCCGCATGCTACTGGGCCACGCACAACTAATTGTCGTCTAAGCATGCGGTTGATTATATATAAATCGTGCATGTAAACTATAAACACATAACACATTACATACCCACAACAATGGGGCTCAACAAACCAGTCAACACATCCATGCTTGATAATCACTCATCGTGTTCTTTAACCCTAGAGGGTTTCTCCTCTAATGGAGCTATTTCCTTAATAGACGACACTTACCCACTAGTCGGGTTATACTCCAAATCATCTTATAATAACCTGGATTCATATCCATGATCCACATACACCACGCAACAACTCATTCCACATTTAACGTACATATGTCATAACATCGCAATAAGAATGGCAGTACAACAATAGCACATAACATAACAGAAACAGTTCTCTTTAGGAACCGGCCCAAACATAATTAGTTCACTTGTAGAGCCTAGAGAATGTTGCCAAACTCATGATAAGCTCGTTACATAACTCGTTACCGTCTCGTTAAATGAACGGATAACTTAACACCAAGGTGCGTCGGATATAGTAATCCAAGCACACCGAAAACATAGTATGCCCCTGGGCCCGACGTGTAACACCCCTATTTACAATAAATACAGCGGAATAAAATCTCTAATGGCAATTACAGACCATCGGGCTCCAAACACCCGGTACCAACCTCACCAGTTACAACCATTACAATTAACTAAGTTACGGTCTGAACTTCGAGAAAACTTAATATAAACAAAACAATAAATAAATACATTCACTCTCCATAAACCTAATCCCATCCCAATCACTCATGCTCTTCGTGGCCACCTGTAAATCCATTTATACCTGCAAGATGAAACCAAGCAACCCACCCCGGGAGGGGGTGAGTCAGTTCCCTGGAATGGAACTGGTACAATTCTCCAAAAAACAAACTTATAAAACATAACTCTTCAAAATAAACAGTAACTTGAAATCAAACTCTTGAAAGTAAAACAGGGAAAGGAGGCACTTCAAAAACAATCAATCATAGAGAGAGAGAGAGAAAGATAAGGATAGAGACAAAGAACTTAAAAACCAAATAAACCACTTAAGAAATCACACCATATAGTTAGTGAGCATCCATTACTGATGTTAGAACCAATTCTGGTTAAGAATAGAAAGACTCAGGTAGTCACAAAGGACTAGGAATGATATGAAAACCCATAACCCATGGTAGACAGTTTATGTCCCCACCATTTCAGAAAGCTGAATCCCATAGACAAATATACTCAAGAGTGGAATAAATTCAATTGGGAGAGATGGCCCCCACCGCCAAGTACGTCCTTTTAGGACAGGGGATATACAGCCCCTCACTGTTTACCACGTCCACTAAGGACAGGGGATATACAACCCCTCTCTGTTAACTACGTCCACTAAGGACAGGGGATATACAGCCCCTCTCTGTTTACCACGTCCACTAAGGACAGGGGATATACAGCCTCTCTGTTAACTACGTCCCTTTTGGGACAGGGGATATACAGCCCCTCTCTGTTACCATTGAAGACGCGCGCACGTCGAAACCTCAAGAACCAGCTCATGGATGAAACGATATCCAGAGTCAAAAGAAGGATTTACCAAAATTGATCTTTTTCAAATTCCCACCAGATCACTAACTACCCAGAGCAATACCAAACACTCAGTCCTACAGAGTGCAGAAGCGTAAACCCTAAGCAGTCAATGTCTAATGGAACAACCAAATAGAAGGAACCAATCCCCAAGTGAGTTCACATTCAAGGCTCAGTTAGTCACACAAGAGTGAGTTAGTCACACAACCAATTCCTTTTCAGAAATTCCTCTTTAAGTCAGTTAGCATTTTCCAAAACATTCCACAAGTCAATCAGCAAAAAGATCGGAGTACGAGAAATCGTACAAAACATTCCATAAAGTCCAAAACACAACAAGCTGAGTACGAGAAATCGTACCTGGGTAATGCTGTAGCAGTTCTAGTCAACTTGTGCAAACAATCAACAGTACTCTGAAGAATATTAAAGGTAGTCTATCATCAATCACTTGTAGCCTATGTTAAGCTTAAATAAACTCCTTACTCTTATTCCAAAGTCTCAATTGTCTTTTAAGCCCTCACTTAAATGTTATGTATAGTCTTTGAGTTATCTGAGAACGTTGTATAGCCCAAGGTGGTAAGATCAAGGAATGTATTCTATTAACATTTGCTAATCGTCCACTCCTATCCACTTTATTCATACTTAACCACAATCCTCACATTCAAGACTTTTGAGACCTCTATATCATAAATGTGTTTATATTATATAATTAAATCTAAGAATTTCAATAATAATCTTAAGCTCAATACCTTTATTCTTAATTTAGAATAAACATTGTATTATGACCTACGATTGACTCATCTCAGAATACTATACTACTATCCCACAATGTAAAGATTATGTATTCAAACAATCCACTAGATAACCCATTATGATTAAGTCTTTCCCTTAACTTAATTAAGATCTACATCTTGTATATTGAAATCGTAGTAGTGTTGTAGACGCGTTTTATTATAACTTAATTGAACTGCTAAACTCAATTATCTCATCTTTAGTTCAGAATGACTTTTAATTACAACCATCTAATAAACTTGTCATAAGATGTTAAATAGCTTCTCATCCTGAATAACTATACTATAGTTAACTTAGATTTAACGAATTAATCTTACATTTAGTATTCACAAGGTATATTATATGTTTTATTATTACCTATACAAAAGGGTTTAGTACAACCTTCTATGTATCCTTACTTACATTTAATTTCCTAAAGTTTTATTTTTACACACATTTTCTCTATAGACTATGCATAATCCTTTGTACTAAACTTCATTAAACTTAAGCCTTAAATACGTTTTAAATTGTTTTACAAAACCTAAGGTTCAAAGGAATAACCTAATAAATTAATTTCCTTTATTGTATTTAGGATGGACAATATATCTACCTAGAGTAGAATTTATTAGAGAATTAAATTCTGGTTCATAAGTGAAATTGTTAATTATTTAATAAGATAATCTATTATGAAAATTCTCATATTTTTTTATTCAGATAACCCATCACTACTTCCCATTACCGTAAAGTATATCAATATAATATCTTATGTAACTTAATTTTATCTAATAAAAGGTTCAAAGGTTTTAAGTATCAAATTCCTATTTATAAACCTTCCTATAAATTCTTACTACTAAATACCTCACTTAACTGTAAACTCACATCCTGAATATTGGTAATAAATGTATTTTATATGGCTTATCTAATCCTAAGAAACTTAAGGATAATTATTTAGATAAATTTCCAAATCATCGTTTAATATAGATTATATCATAATCCTTTTAATGATTCTATCTTAAAACATTAAGTTATATTTCAATACCATAAAAGTTAAGAAATGATTAAATCTAGACTTACTAATCCACCTCACATTTAGATGTAAAAGTATTTTACTTATTTTATTATGGTTTATATATTAAGAATATTTAGATGTAATCGTATTACATTTGTTTATCATTAATTATAGAATAAGATCTATTTGTGCAACATTTTATGTAATCTAATCACAATTTTTCCTAAGTTTTAACTTATTAATTACTTAATCCCAATTTTAGATTTACATTCGGATCATTGACAAATAATACTATACATGTATTTTAATATGGTTTACATAAAAACCTTGAAAATTCAAAGGTAACTCTTAAGCCTAATACATAACTATAATTTAATACCACCTCATATAATATTCTTCTATTAGTATTATGTAGAGGTTTAGTTTAATTTATTAATTCCTTCGTATTATATTCCCTATAAGGTATTTAATTTTATTATGTTTACTGTGCATATATTTATATATACTAGGATTTGTACAAAACATTATTTATGTAGTTTTATTGATTTAACATTATATTAACTTTTACACACACCTACATCCAAATATGGTTAATAAAACTAAAGTATTTTCCTTAGTTTCAATTAAGTATATTAACTACCATATTATTAATTAATAAGTGTAGATTAATTTAGCTCCTTGATTTACCTATTACTATTTATTTCTTTACATATATGTGTAAATATGTATATATATATTCCTTAGTTTTAATTAAGAATATTAACTCCCATATAATATAATAAATAAAACGTAAAAATAATTATATTCCTTGATTTATATAAGTTTCCACTTAAATAGATATATATACATATATGTAAATAATTTCACTCCTCTTAAAAGCTAATACCAATACATTTATGAACTTACTGTTATAAAATGTTAATTTAGTTTCCTTTATTTTCCCCAGCTTAGAAGTTAATTAACAAGCCATACTTTAATTTTTGGTTACATTAAAAACCTTATATTATAGGTTATTCTTATGAAAAACTCATAAACACAATTTTTAAAACCTTTTACCATTGCCCAAAAATTCCCAAATTTAATATATAGCAACTATTACATTTTAGACATATTATAAAATTTTATTTCATAAAAATATAAATTAGCCAAATAATTCCAGAAAACCCGTAACTTGTAAAAATCATAACTTATGTTTAAAAACTCCAAAACCATAATAATTTACATCAAAATAAACTAGATTAAATAAGGAATCTATGGTTAAAATTTCAAGTCAAAATACCTTCTGGAAGGTATTTAAATTAATTCAACAAGTTAGAGTTAAATTCTGAAACATTATAAACTTAAAACATCTTTATTATCCACGATCTAATATTGGCAGTCCATTTCCTTAAGTCTAGATCGGACGGATGCTGAAGCGCCAGTTCTTCCCCAACCTCAAACGAAATCCCAAGTACTAAATCACCGATTCCTCTCAACTCACAGAACCAAATTGGCTGATTTTTGTTTCTATCGATTCGAAATTCTCTTGCGGTTCTATTGATACCAATTTACTATCTAAGATGCACTAAATCGCAAAAACGATTCTGGGTATTCAAAGTTAGGGTTCTTCGTATATTCGAACTTAAATCTGTCAAATTCTCCTATTACAGTGCATAATAAACGAAATTGGTACGTGGGTTTGGTCGACAATGTAAAACCGATTGACAACATCGGAAGAATTTGAAGAAAAACTCACCGGAATTGCACAAATCGAAGGAATTCGATTTCGGTTTTCTGGAAAAGGTTCAAACTTGACTGTTTCGAGGAGCTCACTTTGAGGATCTATAAGTTAAGTTCTTGATCGAATTAGAATACGTATGTGGGCTTAATCGAAAAAGCAAACTTACCTCTACATATTGATAACAAGAACTAATCCTAACTCGCAACACAAAGAAAGAAATTAAGGTCACAAGTCACGAGTTTATACCTCTCTATTTCGGTATGATTTTATGTGCTGGCGAGACCGAAACTTAAGACATCTATATCTTCCAACTGGTTACGAATCAGGCTTGGGCATAAACATGAAAATTGTAGAGGGATTAGAGATCTTTAAAACGAGCTAAAGAAATTGAATTTTGGTTGAGAAACGAAGGAGTTATGACCAACGAAAGTTACCTGAAATCGGTGAGAAACTGGAATTCTGGGTACACGTTTCGCAAGGTGTCAACTTTAGGTCAGATTTGCGGCTGATGTATAACGAATTAGGGTATGTGTGAGTAATGGTTGGAAAGAGGACGTTTTGAAGAAGAGAATGAAGAAGACGACATGGAAAAATATTGAGAGATGAGTGAGATATAGCCGTCCAAAGTTAGGGCTAAACACAAAATTTTGTTATCGAAATTCAGGGAAACCAGATTCGCTTAAGTCCTGGCGCCTGTGAGCTTGACACGTGGCAGCCATTAAAATTTTGGCCCTAAACTTCAATCTATCATAACTTTGGCTAGGATGATCCGTTTTTAATGTTCTTTTTATCGATCTTCATGGTTTTCCATAACCTATTTATTGGTATAGGTTTCATGGCTTGGTTTGACCATTCTCAAAAAGTCAACTCTAGCAAGGCTTAATAAGCTTTAAGGTTTCTAGAATTTTATATTGACTTTTATGTTTCAAAACAAGGTTCCAACACTTCCTAAAATCTTTATAATATAGTTGGAGTGTTTAGAAATTTTCCCAAGATTTATGGACTTTTAAATCTTATTATTAAATTCATAATACTATATAATAATATATAATAATTAAATTTAATTGTATACTTTAGAGTTAAATAGGAATCCCCCTAAATAATTTCCATAATTCCATATAATATTAATACTCATAATTCCATACAATAATTTAATATTCATAATTCCTTATACTAATTTAATATTCATAATTCCATATAATAATTTAATACTTAATAGTATTATTAAGGTTTAATAAAGAAATCCCCTAAATTAATTTAAATTAATTAGGGGTATTTCACGACGTGAGTCAGTAATAGCCTTGGTTAAGCTAAAGGGAAGTTGAGAACCAAATGGAAAAACAACCATAACATACGGAGAGGATCGAACCTGATATGACAATGACCCCCATACTCACACGCGTGGCCGGAACTACCGGACTCCTCACTCCCCGGTTAGCACTTGTTAGAAGTCTCATTATTGGACTTAGTACATTATTATTCACAAATAGGTGGTTAGGTCTGGTTAGACACACACAAGGGTAGTGAACATACTAACACCACAAACAACACATAACTAACTCACACATAGCCGTGGTTAGAACGTTCCCATGGTTTGGGTCGTTAAATCCGAATACCGATCTGTTATGTAATCCTAGAGTCGGTTAGTTAAGTTTAGCACGTATTTAAGGCTAAATGGTATCGAAACTACGTACGCCACATAATTGAACAACTGTAAACTCATTACATGTTTTTATCTTAAAAGGTGGCAAACATTCAGAAAAATACATTGGCATACAAGCCGGTGTAATCCGGTAGGACACAGGTTGCAAGAAAACGATACCCGTCACCAAGGTCCACTCTATTGTGTCCTCCTATGTTCCTCGAACAATCCTTGAACAACTGGTAACAATACAATTACTTTCATTAACATTGGGGTAATATGTTGTTTAACGTCTATTGTGCCCATAGTTAACCCCGTCATCCCATTACACTTAATTTTACTCTTGTGATCTTAAGTTCACAACTCTCACACCAAACCTAACACTTGTTTACCCACTTTAAGGCCTTTACGTGTCACCAAACAAGGCCTAAACATCATCTAAAACAATTACCATTCAATCCCCATCATTAGGAGCCTTAAACAATTTTTTTCTTCATCTCTGGTCTGGACCGCCCTCTGGGGCGGTCCCAGGGGCGGTCCACAACAGAAGCTACCCTTTTTTGTTTTCTTCTCTCCTCTGCACTAGACCCCCACAGGGGCGGTCTAGACAGACCCCATTTTAAAAACCGTTTTCTACACATTCTGAACTCCAATTCACCCCAATTTTTTCCACTTATTCCACAATCTTTCCACATGTTTCCCACATGTTTAAACACCTTAAAACATGCACTAAACCTCTCCAATCATTAGTTAAACCCTTACTCCAATTCTTGCTCAAATTCACAAACATCAATTCTTACATTTGCACTTTGCACACTAGTGCACTTCTAACTTCTCTTGCTAGTTTCCTACCTCCTACCAACTCACTTAATAACCATTCCAAATCCTTTATAACCATTTGCAATAACCATACTCAAGTTCTTCATTCATTTCCAAGGTTGTGCACACCAACTTCTCTTCCTAAAATTCAAGGTACTAATACACTGTTTTGCTACAGATTTTGTTCCCACTTCTACCATTCAATACTCCCTCTATCAATACCATTCCTAGCATCCTAATTGCATTACCTTCCACTCAAGTTCTCGCCATTATCCAGCTCCATTCAAAATCGGTTACAACATGGTTAATCACTCACAACTTCTACCAAAACACACCTAGTTATTGTCTAGGTTGTTCCCTCTCCTTACACATCATTGGTCCTCTAATTTCCATACAAATTTGGGCATAGTTTCCCCTAAAATTCTCACTTTGCCCACATACCATTTCAGCTAAGAATTCATTCCAATCTCCATATCGATTCACACATATTTATACACACTACAACATAATATTTTTCCTGCACATACACATACATTACCCATGGTTTTCCCAAGCTTTAAAACATCATTTAAAAACTTCAAAACTGTTACATTACCTTTCCTCATTATACTACAACATATCTATTACTCATTACCATATACATTACTCATTTCAAATGCTTAAAAACTGTTACATTACACTTTACAAAACTAGTTCAAGGTAAGCACAATTACCTTGTCTTGCTAGTTTTCTTTCTTTTCTTTCCTTCTCTTCTTTTCCTCTTCCTTTCTTCCTTGTTCTCGGTTTTTGTTCAAGAAATGGGTAATGCTACACAACCCATACATACCAATACTAGTTTAGCACATTAACCTTAACTAACCCTAGAATTTAAAAGTTTTAGAGTTTAGGAAAGGGCATTACCTTCAACCAATGAGTGAGGTCTTTGGTTAGCAAGAGAGTAAGATTCCTATCCCAATGGAGAAGCCAAAATCGGCTGGAGCATAAGGAACAAGGAGTTCAAAATCTGGAAATTTTCGTTTTGCCAACAAGGGCTAGAAAAAGATGAGCTTTCAAGATTATTTTTACCTCAAAATGACAAGGAGATGAAGGTGGTTCTAATGGTGGTCTTGAAGCTCCAAATGCAGCATACCCATGGAAACGAAAATGCTTGTTTTCAAATTTTGAAAAGAGGAATATGTTCTCCTTGATGAGGGGATTCCAATGGTATAATTTTTGTAATTTTTGGTGAAGGTTTGATGGGTTAACAAGAGGAGAGAAGCTGGTGTTGTGTGGGTTTCTTCATTTCTCCATGGTTATCGGCCAAGGAAGAAGAAGAGGCAAACAGAGAGTGTGGAGGAGGGGGTCTGTACGTGAGTGAGAGAAATGTGAGGGTAGGAGAGAGAGAATATGAGATAGAGTAGTAAAATAGTGGGTTACTTTTTGCTTTTTAATTGTTTTGTCTTTTGTAAATGAAAAGAATTAGAGGGTGTGTGAGAGAGCATGAAATCGGCTACACCCAGCACCCATTATGGGTTTTAAAATTCTATTTACAATATTGGACACACTAGTTTGGGTTATTTATGCTTTTACCCCACAACTTCCCGTTTTTGACAGTCTTTACTATTTTCTCGTTTTACTGATTTTATTGGTTCTAAACCTTCACTAATATTTATTAATGACTATTTAGTTGACCAAAATTGTTACGAGTCTATTTGACCCGCTTAAAGTCACGTTTTCCCGGTTTCCTCGAAAAACGCGCTTTAAGGTTTGTTTGTGTTTTTAATCCATTTTAAGGATCCGTTTTCTTCCGGAATTTTTCCCACCTGTTTTTAGTGTGTAACTAGGGTATAAAGACATATTTATAACCCTAGTGAAGGTTATATACCTCCTAAAATAATCAAATACGCGTTTTCACGTTTTGTGACTTTTACGCATTTTCTTTTCCTTTTTGGTTTTTTATTTCTTCACCAATGATCTTAAGGACTTAATTAGCCTTAGAACATCATAATTACATAATTAATTAACATATTAAGGTTTTAGGGTATTTCATATGTGAGAAGTTAATGACTTGTGTGATCAAGGTGGGAATTGTAAGGAAATAGCAACTATAAGTCGGGAACATTTAAAGATGAAACAAGTTAGGTTAATTGTAGATAATTAACCGTCCGATTCCATGTATGTTATAGGATTTGAATAGTTGATTTCCGAAGGAGAGTCGGCGATCCGAAAGCGACGGTGAACGGTATGATTTTCTCATGCCCTGTATGCCAACGAGGTTTCCTCGATTTGTGTGTTTGTGTGTTTATGTGTTATCACCTAATCAAGATAAAATGCACGAACCGGTTTATTGCACTTTCTTGTGCTTGTAGTGTATTCTTCCTTGTGGGAAGGTGCTTGAACCTTGAAGTTTGTATAATACATGAAATGTATGATGATGGATGAAGTTCTTGATTGCTTGGGTGTGAAGTGTGCTAACCCTGAAGTATTGAAAGAATGATTTCTCACTAACTCCCTAACTATGTACATTTTTAACTTTGAGAAATTTGTAAATTGGAGTATGTGAGAAGTCCGATAGAGTTTCGGCCACGCGTGAGAATGAGGAGACAAGAGAGATTGCTTCCGAATTCTGGCCTAGCCTTCCCACCATGGTTCCGAACCGTATGGTCACAACCCGGGGAAGTAAGCCAACCTAAAGCCCGGTGGTGAGATTGTCTAGTGTGAGTCATATGATCAAGAGATAAGAGTTAAGAACATCCGATTAACCCAGATGAGTAACTAACTAACTTTGAGATAAGGCGAAAGCTTGAGAAGAGAATCTCAAGGCCTTTGATGATTGTGATTTATTTCCTTTGCTTATGTTATGCCATGTGTGGAGTGCTATCTTGCATGATTACTATGTGTTCTAATTAGCATGTTGTTTAAAATAAAACGAACTCCATGTATGCGACCAAATAGTCGGCGTACCCCCGTTTGCACGGGGGTATGTGAATTTGATGCCAGCAGTTGTGTTGAGCCTCTTTGGGGCCAATGTTTATTTTTCAGGTACCCGAGACTGTTGATGGTCGTGATGCGACCGGGTTGTTAAGCCTTTTGTTAGTTAGAGAATTTTTGGTAGTGTACTGAGTTGTGCACGGGCATGCAGCCCTTTTTGTCTAGCGGTGTACTATGTAGTACACTCCTTTTTGGATTTTGGGAATTATGTAAATCTGTTGGATTCGAGAATTGATGTAATTTAACTATGCACTTGATACTCGGTAATCCTTTGTGATAGAAGTTGTTATGGGATGTATTTAAGTAAGCTTGGTAATCATATTTATCAGACCGTAACTGTTGGTAGCTTAGGCCTTGTTAGTCGCATGGGCGACTAACGGCATTGTATCACCCGCCGAGTGGTTTGAATTTCTGCTGCGATTAGTTTAATGATTGAGGTGATTAGGCGATAATTAGAGGATTAGCGTAGGGGTGTTACACCCGATATCATTATTTGAGAGATCAGGTTGGTAAGACCGAGATAGAAGTGTAGTATTGTAGATCTGAAGATCAACTTACTGATATTTTCAGAAAACCTATAAAGTGTGATGTCTTCCTTAAACTAATGAAAAAGATGGGACGAATTCGAGAAAAAATCAGGGATTAAGGGAGGATGTGAAAAGAATAATAATATTCCTGAATTTTTTTATATTTTAGTCACATTTTTCCTTTATCATTCAGCTTCCAGTTTCCTATTTATTTGTTGCAGAGTAAGTCAAATTTATTTACTATTATTCGTTCAGTTGTTAGTTAGTAGACTTCTGGAAAGTCTTATCAATTAGTTTTTGTACTTTTTTACAATCGGTTTTAGTTTTAGAAAGATTTAGTGTAATTTTTTTAAATTAATCAAATGTTATAATTTATTAATATTTTTGTTTATGTTTAAACACCAAGACACCAAAACATTCTATGTTTAGTTCAAAATATGCTATAATTTTTCATTACATAAAATTAGGGGTGGCAATTTTTACCCAACCCGATAACCCGACCCATACCCAACCCGAAAATAGCGGGTTTGGGTCACGATTATTGACCCATTTAATTATTGGGTCGGGTATGGGTTACCTATTAAATGTTTGGGTTGGGTATGGGTTTAAAGTCCTAACCCGTAGTCAACCCGACCCGTTTATTTTATTTTATTAAAAATAATAATAAATAAATAATTAGATAAAAATATAATATATTACTAAGTAAGTGCTAACCTACTATTAGTATAATACAGATATGTAGTATCTTTTTGTGAGAGGTTGTTTATTTGATAATATTCTTTGTTGTATTTCTTTATAAAAAACGAGAGTATTCGTTATGTGGATTGTCAAAAGACAGTGTGCTGATTTCTCCTCCACAGCTCCCACTATGGTCCTACTCTTCTGTACTCTGAAGATTTTTGTCTATGTTTTGATTCTATATTCTGAAGGAGAAAATACAGTTATATTTGGCCCAAACGCGTACACATCACCTTCTTCTGTTAAGTGCTACTGAGCACGACATGTATGTGGAAAAAGAAAAAAGACGGAGGATAATGAAAACTCTGGAATATCTACCATATTGAATGTTTCATTCATTTGTAACTCCGTTTGAGCAATCATATAAAAAATTTAATTCCAGGTCCTTTAAATTTTGCATAGCCTAATTATGTTGGGTTAAACGGGTCGGGTATGGGTTTAATCATTTTATATGGGTCGGGTATGGGTTGATAATTTGTAACCCGATTATTATTGGGTCGGGTATGGGTCAATACAATTTTAATCGGGTCGGGTATGGGTGAGCTTCAACCCGACCCATTAACCCGAATTGCCACCCCTACATAAAATGTTACAAAAATGATCATATTTAATAAATAAATAAAAGAATTAATCTAGTTGATATACTAGTTAAAAACTTAGAAAATATACATAAATATATATAAGTATATAAATTATAAAAGTCTTAAAACAGTCAAAACTACAAAATATATAAGATATATTTAGATGTTTATTCTTATTTCCTTATTAGTGGTTTTTAAATCCTGATTTTTAAGCTATTAAAAAGTAACAAACATATTCATTAGTGTTGCATGAGTAATATAGCAGCGAAATTTAAAAACTACAAAGATCATGAAAAAATGTAAAATGATAATACTTTAATCAATTTATGATAAAATACACTGATGAACAAGTGAAATAACGGAAATACTATTTTTATGTATTTTAAATTATTATAAATGGTTATGCATAAAGGATTAATAAATGATAGTCTGGTAAACTGATGTTGTTTTGTTAATTTTGATTATTTTGGTGCTGGCGAGTTAATGGTCTAATCGATAAATAAATGTTAATCGATGGTTAATTAGGCTTAGAAATGAGTTTAAGTGCTAATTATAAGATATAAGGTTTTAATTGAAATACATAAATATAATGGTTAACTTAATAAATTAATGAGTATTAATTGGTTAAATGAAACAAATTGTGGTTAATGTTTAATTATACATATACACATGTAATTGCACGTGATATCAAAATAATAAATCAAATTTTATAATGATTATAACTTTTATAGCTTAAATATTTTGTTTACAGTTGTTGACATGGATTATTTTTAATATCTTCTTTACTAATTTACATATTTTATTAATTTGGGTGACATTTTGCAAATTGAGAATATTATATATAATGTCGTATTGTACACTAAATTGATTACATTTATTAACAAACATATTTTTTCCAGTTAATGACGAGGTGAACATTCATTAATAACTTGTAGCATGAATGAAAAGTTTATAAGTAGTTGTCCAATGAGTTTTTCTTCTAAAATAAACTGGGTTAGTTTTAAGCGTCGTGTAATTTCTTTCTTCTGTATGTCATTTTAGCAGAAAATGTCTTCACAGCGGACTGATATCTGAGGAAAACAATATTTTACTCAATTCTCTGTTTCGAAGCTTAGGCGTAGAAAACTTTTATGCTACTGTAAAAGGGGAAGGGCAAAAATAAAACATTTACGTCAACAGCAGGATTCGAACCTGCGCAGGCAAAGCCCAACAGATTTCGAGTCTGTCTCCTTAACCACTCGGACATATTGACGTTACTGATTATATGAACTAATTTAATTATTTATACATTTTATAGTCCTACACAAAATAAAATAACGAAACGCCCACCGTGGGGCTCGAACCCACGACCACAAGGTTAAGAGCCTTGCGCTCTACCAACTGAGCTAGACGGGCTAGTTGTTTTAATCTTGCGGAATAAAGTACAAACTTTAATTCTTAGTTTTGCAACGCCCATGAGCTTACATTTTCTTTTCAAATTCGGCGTTCTCCTAATCCAACGCTGCCTTAAAAGGTGCAGTCTGGGACTGGTGTTTGAGTTATTTTATAAACTATTCTTAATATTTAAGAACATTTTCCGTTATTAAGATACAAAATCTCACACTTCAACTTAAACCTAAGAAGATATATATTATGTATTTCAAAAATTCATTCAATTTGGGACTCCAAGTACCCTGGTTCGCAAGCATGCAGGAGAGCCCGAGTACAAGTGTAATCCGGGCTGGACGACTGAAGTCTAGATATGATGTCCCACACACTATACATCGGGGGTAAACACAGTTGTATAATGGTGATTTCCCCCGTCGTTCTGATCTTTAGTTCGGTCTGATTGGCGCCAGCGGGATGCACTAAATGTATCCAAATTGTCGAAGACAATGCTCCGGCATGTACGACTCACTCATCCCAGGTACTGCAACGTACCTCTATACCATGTACGTCCCCCGTGGACATTAACCATGTCATGATTGTACTACAGTCAATCAATCTATGTTGAATTGTGAAAAAATAAAGAGTAAATTACTCAGAACCCCCTTGAGGATTGGGAATAATACAGTTAACCCCCTTGTGTTTATCATAATTATTGGTAACCACCTTGAGGTTACAGTATCTTTGACTATGAGCCTCCGAACTATAACTCTATTATCAAAACGCTAACCATGTGCTGACCCATCAACATATTCACATTATTAATGACATGCTGGACAAAGAACACTACTTAATCAGCACTCTTATTGTCCGAAAAACGTCAACCTTTCCTCAAAAATGCATCTGAATTGGGATAGGGAGTTAAACGATGTTGATTAAGCAGTTTTGTTGTCCTGGTCCGCATTAATAATGTAATTAAGCTGATTAGTCAACATATAGTTATCGTTTTGATAGCAAAATTATAGTTCAGGGGCTCATAGTCAGAGATACTGTAACCTCAAGGTGGTTACCAATAATTATGATAAACACAAGGGGGTTAACTGTATTATACCCATTCCTGAAGGGGGTTCTGAGCAATTTACTCAAAAATAAAACAACAATGATGTACAATGCTATTAATAACTATAATCAATGTTTGAAAGTTAGTAAAAACCAACACTTACATTTTTGGCGGTCAGAGCATCTAAATGCTTCATGTAGTTCTCCAACGATTCATGATCATGCTGCTGGACTGAAACACCCCCAAACACTGGCCTAGGAGTTAGGGGTATTACACGCCGCGTATTATTACGTAATAACGCAAGGCTCTAACAAATGAACTTAAACAGATAATCAAACAAGGCCCAAAACGAATACTTGAATAAAGTATAATCAAAATGATGTCGTAACATCCCAAAAGTCATTACAAAACCCACCAAACGAATATCAAAAGCGGAAGCTATCTAAAGAGGCCCAAAGGCTCAAAGTCAAATACAAATGTCTCAAAAGAATTCAAATAACGGAATAAACTAAGCTCCAGAGTTGAGCAAGTGACCTTCGCTGATCAATCTGCAATGTTAGATAGAGTAGGGGAATGAGCAAACAACTATGCCCAGTAGATGACCAACTTCATCAACCAGCATGCTCAAAACATTTTAAGAATATTAACAAAACAGAAGGAGTCGCAAGGAGTCCATAACATGTCAGAAAGCAGAAGCAGAAGTCCATACCATAAAGGACTAAACAGAATCAGAAACAGACAGAATCAGAAAATAGAGTGGGACACTAGTTGATCACGGCATACTGACAGAACGAGCAACCAGCTCGTGAACAGAACGAGGAAACCTCACTCGTAAACAGAACAAATGAAACACCTGTGAACAGAACGGGGAACATCACCCGTGAACAGAAGGATCCTACATAGCGCGCTACGAGACAGCGAGGCCAGCCATCCAAAGGTTCAGACACAGAGATAACTAGGTCCCAAAACAGAAGCTTAAAACAATTACGCATATGTGCACCAAAGGCACCAGAAAGCACATAAGTAGCTTGGAAATCAGAAGGGGAATCCAGCCCCGCAAACGGAAGTCAAAACGGAGCTCAAACGAGCAAGTTATGGTCAAAACAGAAGCTCGTCCGAACTTGTGTCCGGACATCAATGTTCGGACACAAATCGAACCTTAAAAAAGAGGCAGAGACAGAGGTGTCCGAACATCAAAGCTCGGACTGATGTTCGGACGCTTTTCGAAAAACAAATACGTGTAGAGTCCGAGCTTGTGTCCGGACATCAATGTTCGGACACAAGTCGAAGCAAAATCAGAAGAATGAGAACAGTGTGTCCGAACTTCTGTCTGGACTTACAAGTTCGGACACCATTCGAGACTTGTAAGTCGGACTCGTCCTCGCACACCGTCCGAACATAGAAGCTCGGACGGAAGTTCGGACGCGTCAAAAAGTTCAGAATTCAAAGCGCAGAAGGGCATGTCCGAACTTCCAAGGTCGGACGGAAGTTCGGACGCGCCAAAAACTCAGAAAACAGAGGCGATTTCACACAAACCGAAGCACCAAAACAATGTCAAAACATTATGAGTTTGCAGAAAACAACCTTGGGGGTTTGTACATTATTAAACAACACTTAAACAGACGAATTCGCGAACCCAGAGCAGAGACAGAACACATTCAATTCCAGAATTGAAACTCCCCAAGGCTGAACACACCGACTGAATCCATAAGCCACCTACCTTGATAATCAGCAGACGAAATTCCAAAATCTGAAGCAGCAGAACCAACCAACGAACAGAATTCCCGAACGCGGAACGACAATACACCCCGAACAACGCAACTGAAGAACAGACCGAAATCAGAACCAAATTCCCCAAATCAGAAACTGCCATCGCAAACTAAACCACAATCCGTACCTGAATCTAACAGCAAAGGAACCACAGGGGAGAGTCCGAACACAGCCACGCAGAAGGTCGACAATTCTGACAATCAGATTACATAAACCCAAATCAGAAGGAGAGAAGTTCCCCAATCGCAGAATCGAACGAGAATTGACCACGCTCTTACCTTGTACTGAAACCGGCACCACAATGAGGTATACTCCACAGCAGAATTCCAAGAAACCACAATCCACAGCACTTGAGAGGATGAGCAGCACGCAACTTGAGAGAGAGAAACAGAGAAAAGAAGAGCGGCGAGGAGAGCGTCTTCGCTTTTCAAAACTGAACGGAAAAAGGTGAGTGGATATGAACGTGATTAGGAAGTGGGTATTACTGATTAAAAGGGTTAAGGGGATTAATTAAGAGGAAGGAAATAATTCTAATATGAGAGTCCTCTCACCAGAATATAGAACGGATGGGGAAAAGACCTCTTCGCCCCCGGCTTCTTTAATTAGGACTTCCATGTCCTAAACGACAATAAACCAGCTTAAGGTAACATCAAACGAAATAGAACACAATGAAATTTATGGGTTATAACATGGACAGTGGACCTCGCCCACTTCATAGCCCATGGTTTGCCATCACCGTCACGCCAGGCTGAACTCACTGCTGGCCTCAGAGTGGGAAAGTAGGCATATATCCCACACTAGACAAATAAAATAAGTTGATTTGTAAAGATTCCAATGATGAATGAGTTCTCCAATATAAGATTAACTAATATCCACATACCTCAAGCAGCGTCATGCAACTAGATACGTCGGCAGAGTTAGCACGAGATGCTATTCTATGATGGCGATACAGCCATGCCAGAGCACCTGCCCCCATGCTTACATGTCCAGTCTAGTAGTATTCCTCATGGGGGTGACTAACCAAAAGGCCTGTGGACTTAGCCGTCCATGCTCCTTCCCATAAAATAGGGTGTTGCCAATGACATAGTACAGCCACCCGCACGCCTACTTCATAGGGTCAGCCGCTCCAACAGCGTAGAGGTTAATGAGATGTGAAATCACTAAAACACCACTATGCTATAGTGTCTGCACCATCTCCTCAACGTCCTCCTCAAACGCTAGACACTCAGCCATCGCTGTCTTTGGCTCCGCATTCAATGGGTTTCCCTGAAGAGCTCTACCGATGATGGGGAATTGCAGCAACATCCACACATCGTGCAGGGTGATCGTCATCTCACCCCATGACATGTGGAAAGAGTTAGCATCGGGCTGCCACCTCTCCACAAACACTGAGATCAATGACATGCTGTTATGCAGCCGTGTGATGTCCAGCAGATGATGCAGTCCAGATAGCTTGATCATGTTTTGTGCACATCTGCACCGGATCCCCTCTTTCGTAAAACTCTACTTATTAATCATGTTCTTCCGTGATTTGAAAGTCCAAACCCCCCGGTCTTAAATGTTGAATCTAATATTATGGTTAAATTTGACGTTGGTAGATGGACAAACTTCTGATTAAGATTGAGATGTATCTTACCCCACACTTCCTTAACTATATTTCTGCATTTTTTTCTCCAAGCACCACCTGTTCTCAAATCTGAAAATCCTATCAGGTGCTTTAAAATGATTAAAAAGCTGATGAGAATGGGGCAATGATTTGAGTTTTCACGGGGTAAATGTTCAATAGAGATGTTGGGAAGATTACTTGAGCTAGAGAACAACCAAAAGCTCCGTCTAATATGCTAGTAGAGTACTTATCCCCCAACTGACAGTTAGTATAAGTTCCTTCCTTTCCAAAAAACCCCAGATCTGTTAACTGACAAAATTCAACACTTTGTCTAAAGGGGATCATTTGGTTTTCATGCCTTCCTTTCCCCTTGTCTTCTCATAGTTAAAGATAATTTAATTGAAGTCTTCTGTTACAATCCAAGGGAGAGAAATGTCAGCTCTGAGGACTTTTGTTATAACCCAAGATTTGGTTATATTTTATTTAAGTTACTATGGTTCGTTAAGTTGGTTCATTCTGAATTTAGGACATGGAAGTCCTTAATAAAGAAGTTGGGGACGAGGAAGTCTTTTTCCCCATCCGTTTTAGTTTCTGGTGAGTTAACTTCATATTAATTCCCTAACCTATTTATTCCATATTCTCTTAATTACTCTCTCTTCAAAGCACGTTCTCACGATCATTCACGCTCCTCTCTTTCTTGCTCTCTCTCTCTTCTCTCTCAAAGCCGTTCCTTCTCTCGATCAGTCAAGCCTCATTATTCTGCTGTCAAGGTTCCACTGCAGATTGCTAGTCCTTGCGAATTGCTGGTTTCTTCGAGTGGCTACTCCGCATTCTCTGTCAATTCTCTTCTACTGTTGGCGTCGTCCGCGAATCCATTGTCATACTGTCAGATTCAGGTGAGAATAGTATTCCCGTTCAGGTTACAGTTTCAGTTTCGGGGTTTTGGTTGCGTTTCTGATTTGGGATTGCAATTGTGTTTCGCTCGGTGTTTTGGTTTGCGTTCGGTCTGCGTTCGAGGGTCTACTCTGGCTGGATTCTGCTATTCAGAATTGAGGAATTTGTCTCTACTGTATACTGAGGTAGGTGGCTTTCGGATTCGATCCGTGTGTTCAGCCTTGGGGAGTTTGGGTTCTGCAAATTAACTCACTGATTTGATCTTGTGTTTGTGTGTGGTCTATGTCTGTTTAATGCCATTTCAATGGATTAAACCCCCCCCAAGGTTGTTTTGTAAATGTGTGTGTCGATTTGGATTGGTTTTGTACCTCTGATTGTGTAAAAATCGCCTCTGTTCTCTGCATTTTTCGGCATGTCCGAACTTCTGTCCGACCGTTGAAGTTCGGACATGCCCTTCTGCGCTTTTACTTTCTGAAGTTTTCGCTGTGTCCGAACTTCCGTCCGAGCTTTGAAGTTCGGACACAGCCTTCTGCATTCTTCTGATTTGCTTCGACTTGTGTCCGAACATCGGATGTCCGGACACAAGTTCGGACTCTACACGTTCTGTTTTCCAAATGGATCCGAACATCCGTCCGAACTTGGATGTTCGGACACCTCTGACTCTTCTTCTGTTTTAAGGTTTGACTTGTGTCCGAACTTTGATGTCCGGACACAAGTTCGGACATCTGTCTGATTTCGCCTTCTGAGTCTCGACTTGTGTCCGAACATTGATGTCCGGACACAAGTTCGGACAGGGTACTGTTTTGACCTTAACTTGCTCGTTTGAGCTCCGTTTTGACTTCCGTTTGCGGGGTTGGATTCCCCTCCTGATTTCCAAGCCATCTATGTGCTTTCTGGTGCCTTTGGTGCACATATGCTTATCTGTATTTAAGCTTCTGTTTTGGGACCTAGTTATCTCTGTGTCTGAGCCTTTGGATGGCTGGTTTCGCTGTCTCGTAGCGCGCTATGTAGGATCCTTCTGTTCACGGGTGACATTCCCCGTTCTGTTCACGGGTGTTTACACCTGTTCTGTTTACGAGTGAGGTTTCCTCGTTCTGTTCACGAGCTGGTTGCTCGTTCTGTCTGTATGTTGTGATCGCTAGTGTCCCACTCTGTTTTCCGCTTCTGTCTGCTTCTGCTCTGTTTAGTCCCTTAATGAATGGACTTTTGTTTCTGGTTTCTGACATACTTGTGGATTCTTGACTCCTTCTGATTTGTCAATATTCTGTAAATGTTTTGAGCATGCTGGTTGATGAAGTTGGTCATCTACTGGGCATAGTTGTGTGCTCATTCCCCTACTTCTAACGCGTTTGCAGATTGATTAGCAAGGATCGTCTCCCCTCAGCTTCTGGAGTTTAGCTGCTTTGTATTTAGCTTCTTTTGAGACCTTTGTATTGAATTTGAGCCTTTGGGCATATTTTGTTAAGCTTCCACTTTTGACATCTGTTTGGTGGGTTCTGTAATGACCTTTGGGGATGTTTTAACATCTCTTCGATAATACTGTATTGAAGTATTTCATTTGGGCCTTATTTGATTATCTGTTTAAGTTTGTTTATTAGAGCCTTGTGTTATTATGTAATAATACGCGGCGTGTAATACCCCTAACTCCTAGGCCAGTGTTTGGGGGTGTTACATTTAGTGGTATCAGAGCATAGATGAGGATCCTCTCCCGCGCATAGATGACTTGTTCGACCAGTTAGCAGGAGCTAAGGTGTTTTCGAAGATCGATCTGAGGTCGGGATATCATCAGTTGAGGATTAAGGCAGACGACGTGCCTAAGTCCGCTTTCAGGACTCGTTATGGACATTACGAGTTCCTAGTGATGCCATTCGGTCTGACGAATGCGCCTTCCGTATTTATGGATATGATGAACAGAGTCTTCAAGCCGTTTTTGGACCAGTTCGTTGTGGTGTTTATTGATGACATCTTGGTGTATTCCAAGAGTGCTGAGGAGCACGGGGAGCATTTGAGGACCGTTCTCCAGACTCTGAGAGAGAACGAGTTGTACGCGAAGCTGAAGAAGTGTGAGTTCTGGTTGGATCAGGTGGTATTCTTGGGACACGTTGTCTCCAAGGATGGTATCTCCGTGGATCCGGAGAAGATTAGGGCTATTACTGAGTGGGCCAGGCCTACTAATGTTGGGGATATTCGTAGCTTCCTTGGATTGGCGGGCTATTACCGCAAGTTTGTGGAGGGCTTCTCCAAGTTGGTGATTCCGTTGACTCGTTTGCTTCAGAAGGATGTGAAGTTCGAGTGGAGCGATGCCTGTGAGCAGTGTTTTCTGGAGCTGAAGAAGAGGTTGACTACTGCGCCGATCTTGACTCTTCCGGAGGGGACCGAGGGTCTGGAGGTTTTCTGTGATGCGTCCCATAGGGGACTTGGGTGTGTTCTGATGCAGCAGGGGAAGGTGGTTGCATATGGCTCTCGTCAGCTTAAGCCATATGAGAAGAACTATCCGACCCACGATCTGGAGCTAGCTGTTGTGGTGTTTGCTCTGAAGATCTGGAGACACTATCTGTATGGAGCAGCGTGCAAGGTTTATACGGACCATAAGAGCCTCAAGTATCTGTTCACTCAGAAGGAGTTGAACTTGAGGCAGAGGAGGTGGCTGGAGTTACTGCACGATTATGATCTGGAGATCCTCTACCATCCTGGTAGAGCGAACGTTGTGGCTGATGCGCTTAGTAGGAGGGGTCCGTCTGGGACCGTCTGTGCTTTGTCTGGTGTGCAGAGGTCTGCTCTGGAGTTGCAGCGTATGGGTATCTGGGTCGTCCGACCAGAGAGATCTGGGATGTTAGCAGCATTACAGATTCAGCCTACCTTGATCGACAGGATCAAGGTCAGTCAGGAGCTTGATGTCAGTCTGGGTAAGATCAGAGATGGGATAGCTGCGGGTCAGGAGTCTGAGTTCAGGGTTTCAGAGGATGGCTGTCTGAGGTTCCGAGACCGTGTCTGTGTGCCTGCAGATGACTCTTTGAGACGTGAGATCATGCAGGAGGCTCATGGAGCTCCTTACTCGGTGCACCCAGGAGGTGTGAAGATGTACCAGGACTTACGTGAGACATTTTGGTGGAGCAACATGAAGAGGGACATCTCCGACTTTGTATCCAGATGTAGGACCTGTCAGCAGGTCAAGGCCGAGCATCAGAGGCCAGCTGGTTTGCTTCAGCCTCTTCCCGTTCCGGAGTGGAAGTGGGAGAGCGTCGGTATGGACTTTGTTATGGGACTGCCGAAGACTCCGAGGGGTTTTGATGCAGTTTGGGTCATTGTGGACCGGCTCACGAAGAGCGCTCACTTCCTACCTGTCAGGAAGACCTTCAGTTTGCACCGTTTGGCTCAGTTATATGTGGATGAGATTGTGCGTCTACATGGGGTTCCTGCTTCGATTGTGTCTGACAGAGATCCGAGGTTTGTGTCCAGATTCTGGCAGAGTTTGCATCAGGCTATGGGGACGAAGTTGTCTTTCAGTTCAGCTTACCATCCTCAGTCAGACGGTCAGACAGAGGGACGAATCAGGTCCTTGAGGACATGCTCAGAGCATGTGTGTTGGACTTTGGGGGCAGTTGGGATCAGCATGTTGCATTGATTGAGTTCGCCTATAATAACAGCTTTCAGACCAGTATCGGGATGGCTCCGTTTGAGGCCTTGTATGGCAGGAGGTGCAGATCACCCATCTGTTGGGATGATCTGAAGGAGAGAGCTGTGATCGGTCCAGACTTGGTTCAGGATGCTGTGGGCAAGATTCAGTCTATCAGGGAGCGTCTGCTTGTGGCTCAGAGTCGTCAGAAGAGCTACACCGATCAGAGGAGACGACCTCTAGAGTTTGAGGTGGGCAACCATGTGTATCTGAAGGTTTCTCCGGTTCGCGGAGTTGTCCGGTTTGGGAAGAGAGGCAAGCTTAGCCCTCGTTTTGTGGGTCCTTTTGAGATCCTAGAGAGGATCGGACCGGTTGCCTATCGTCTGGCTTTGCCTCCATCTTTAGCAGCAGTGCACAGTGTTTTCCACGTTTCTATGCTGAGGAAGTATATTCCGGACCCGTCGCATGTGATTGACTTCAGTCCGCTTCAGTTGAGGGAGGACTTCACATTTGAGGCAGTTCCTTCGAGGATTCTAGCCCGTGATGTTCGTAAGCTTAGGAGCAAGACCATGCCCTTGGTGAAGGTGCAGTGGTCGGGTCAGTCAGAGGAAGAGGCGACCTGGGAGGTCGAAAGCGAAGTTCGTTCTAAGTTTCCCGCTCTCTTCGAGCAGTAGGTATGTTTTAATTTCGAGGACAAAATTCTTTTAAGGGGGAGGTGATGTTATAACCCAAGATTTGGTTATATTTTATTTAAGTTACTATGGTTCGTTAAGTTGGTTCATTCTGAATTTAGGACATGGAAGTCCTTAATAAAGAAGTTGGGGACGAGGAAGTCTTTTTCCCCATCCGTTTTAGTTTCTGGTGAGTTAACTTCATATTAATTCCCTAACCTATTTATTCCATATTCTCTTAATTACTCTCTCTTCAAAGCACATTCTCACGATCATTCACGCTCCTCTCTTTCTTGCTCTCTCTCTTTTCTCTCTCAAAGTCGTTCCTTCTCTCGATCAGTCAAGCCTCATTATTCTGCTGTCAAGGTTCCACTGCAGATTGCTAGTCCTTGCGAATTGCTGGTTTCTTCGAGTGGCTACTCCGCATTCTCTGTCAATTCTCTTCTACTGTTGGCGTCGTCCGCGAATCCGTTGTCCTACTGTCAGATTCAGGTGAGAATAGTATTCCCGTTCAGGTTACAGTTTCAGTTTCGGGGTTTTGGTTGCGTTTCTGATTTGGGATTGCAATTGTGTTTCGCTCGGTGTTTTGGTTTGCGTTCGGTCTGCGTTCGAGGGTCTACTCTGGCTGGATTCTGCTATTCAGAATTGAGGAATTTGTCTCTGCTGTATACTGAGGTAGGTGGCTTTCGGATTCGATCCGTGTGTTCAGCCTTGGGGAGTTTGGGTTCTGCAAATTAACTCACTGATTTGATCTTGTGTTTGTGTGTGGTCTATGTCTGTTTAATGCCATTTCAATGGATTAAACCCCCCCCCCCAAGGTTGTTTTGTAAATGTGTGTGTCGATTTGGATTGGTTTTGTACCTCTGATTGTGTAAAAATCGCCTCTGTTCTCTGCATTTTTCGGCATGTCCGAACTTCTGTCCGACCGTTGAAGTTCGGACATGCCCTTCTGCGCTTTTACTTTTTGAAGTTTTCGCTGTGTCCGAACTTCCGTCCGAGCTTTGAAGTTCGGACACAGCCTTCTGTATTCTTCTGATTTTGCTTCGACTTGTGTCCGAACATCGGATGTCCGGACACAAGTTCGGACTCTACACGTTCTGTTTTCCAAAGGATGTCCGAACATCCGTCCGAACTTGGATGTTCGGACACCTCTGACTCTTCTTCTGTTTTAAGGTTCGACTTGTGTCCGAACTTTGATGTCCGGACACAAGTTCGGACATCTGTCTGATTTCGCCTTCTGAGTCTCGACTTGTGTCCGAACATTGATGTCCGGACACAAGTTCGGACAGGGTACTGTTTTGACCTTAACTTGCTCGTTTGAGCTCCGTTTTGACTTCCGTTTGCGGGGTTGGATTCCCCTCCTGATTTCCAAGCCATCTATGTGCTTTCTGGTGCCTTTGGTGCACATATGCTTATCTGTATTTAAGCTTCTGTTTTGGGACCTAGTTATCTCTGTGTCTGAGCCTTTGGATGGCTGGTTTCGTTGTCTCGTAGCGCGCTATGTAGGATCCTTCTGTTCACGGGTGACGTTCCCCGTTCTGTTCACGGGTGTTTACACCTGTTCTGTTTACGAGTGAGGTTTCCTCGTTCTGTTCACGATCTGGTTGCTCGTTCTGTCTGTATGCTGTGATCGCTAGTGTCCCACTCTGTTTTCCGCTTCTGTCTGCTTCTGCTCTGTTTAGTCCCTTAATGAATGGACTTCTGTTTCTGGTTTCTGACATACTTGTGGATTCTTGACTCCTTCTGATTTGTCAATATTCTGTAAATGTTTTGAGCATGCTGGTTGATGAAGTTGGTCATCTACTGGGCATAGTTGTGTGCTCATTCCCCTACTTCTTACGCTTTTGCAGATTGATTAGCGAGGATCGTCTCCCCTCAGCTTCTGGAGTTTAGCTGCTTTGTATTTAGCTTCTTTTGAGACCTTTGTATTGAATTTGAGCCTTTGGGCATATTTTGTTAAGCTTCCGCTTTTGACATCTGTTTGGTGGGTTCTGTAATGACCTTTGGGGATGTTTTAACATCTCTTCGATAATACTGTATTGAAGTATTTCGTTTGGACCTTATTTGATTATCTGTTTAAGTCTGTTTATTAGAGCCTTGCGTTATTATGTAATAATACGCGGCGTGTAATACCCCTAACTCCTAGGCCAGTGTTTGGGGGTGTTACAACTTTTAACAGCTTCCAGGATAGAAGTTCAATTGCCCAATCAGACCACCCATAGAACCCTGTGAAAATGAAAGGAGGACTTCCTTGAAATAAAACCTCCACAGACATATGATGTTGAGAGGAATTTACTTGCTTAATACTGACACCTAATTTCCACATAATAGCCAGGCCTCCACTTCTACCTATACTACTAACTGATACACCTTCATAAGCAGGAAATTTAACAAAAAACAGTCTCATAAGCTCCTAAGAACTGTGGGTCTCCATCAAGAAAATGACATCAGGTCTATAACTTACTACTAAGTTATTTATCCAGAAAACTGCATTGGGTTGACCCTAGCCCCTGCAATTAAAAGAAATGTAGCTCATCTCTCTTGGCAGCCTTGCATTCCTGCAAGGTCTGCCTGTTTTAGGGAGTCTTTTAGGCCAGAGGAGTCATAAGCCTCACTCCCTTGTGAAAGGGATTTAGCCACCTGAGACCTCTGTCTTTGGGACTTCCTTAGTTTGAGAATCAATTTCTTACTTCCTTTATTAGACCCCTTACTGCCCTGGTCAAAAACTGCTTTGCTTTCTCTTTTCATTACATCTGAATCTACTTTATGATTGATCTTATGACTCTGAGTAGATCTTTCTCATTTATCTGCCCCGCTTCCTCCATAACCTAGTTAATAGATTGATTCACATCTCCCTTATCATCCTCTTGCACTTTATTTTTTTTTGCTACTGATTTAGAAAAATTATCCAAAGCAGTTACCCATAACTCAGCTTGATTCAGAGGCCTTTTACTCCCCAAATCATTGTCTATGTTAGGGATCACCCTTTCAAAACCTGGAGGAACTGATAACTCTTTCTGGTAACTATCAACTGAAATAATTTCTTCACCTTCTATCATAATCACCGAAGCTCCAGAAGAAACTCCCCTAGCCTGTTTCTTCCATTTCCTTCCTCCTGGCAAGGGCTCTGAACTTATAGTAAGACCTCTATCTGTACCAGCATCCTTAATCACTGAGATATTACCAACAACTAGAATATCTTTACCCTTCTTACTTGTACCACAACTTTCTTCCATTTGAATAAGGGGACTATCTTGATGTGAATGGAGTTTATCCATCAGAAAATCATCTGTAAGATAATGTGTTGCACCATCAAACTCAGACCTCAGCCATGGCCCATATCTATATAGATTAGTTTCTGTGACCTTTGTAAACTTGCACTCAATCAGAGAGCGAGCTATTTTTCCACACCAAGAACGGAAAATAGGGATATTATCATAGGTAACTCTGTAACACCTATCTTTTCCTCCTGAGTTCACTGCTATCACCCTACAAAAAGGATCTTGAATTTTTACTTCCACACACACCTTCGGGATCTTCATGATTAGAGGATTAATTTTTACTCCACAACTACTAAAAGTTCCTATTTTGTTTCCTCGAACTACCGCAACATTCTTATTGAACAAAGATATGGGGAGATTATGGACACCAACCTATATTCTAACTGAGGAGGGTTGATGATCTTCTATATTCTTCGAATGATCAATAGTCATACCTCCCAGCAGCCTATTCTGATAATGCCAAGGACCATTATTCATGATTTGCCTCAAGTCAGCTTCATGCGCAAGTTAAAAAGTAAATATGTTAAAACCAATCTCATTCACCTTCAAAAAAGCTTTTGGCTTCCAGATAAGAAGGAGAAAGTTTTATAGAGCTTTTCCTGAGATTTTGAGAGGATGCCATAACCTTCCATATCAGTTCAGGAATAGAAGATTCTCTAACAAGGACCACACTATCCATTCTGATTTTTTCCGCTGGATGGATCTTCATTTGTTCACACTATTGTTATTTTTTCCATTTGAAACTCTCCTTTCTCTTTTACCTTAATCTTCCACCAACTTACTCTGGTAGAAACTATCAGAATCCACTCACGCACAAGACTTAGCCAACTCAAGATGAGCACTGGAGAACACACAGAAACTAGAAGAAAAAAAAGATCTGTTTTGAAGGAGAAGCAAGGAAATAATAGAAGCCAACAGAGTAGCCTTCAATGCTAAGTAACCACTCTTGTATTTTCCTATCCCTAATCTCTTGAAGAAGCACTTGAATATACTCTAAACAAGCATAGGAAAAGTAAGAAGTGATAGGTGAATACCGTTCTTTTTGCCAAGGGAATGAACACGTAGGGCAGAAACGAAAGAAAAGACTATGCTACCCCTAGCAGGGCTTTGACCTCCCACTTGAAAGTTGGTAGCCAAATTCCTAAGATATCATTTCCAAATCGCCTAAGAATTCGCTTCTAAGGGGAGAGTTTGTACTGTAGAATTGCTAAGGGTTTGCGACACTTTAGGAAGAAGAATGCATCGGAGATATTATTGATGTATAGAGCTACTGATGTAAATGATAGCTCGTGTAAAGATTTACTGTTACATTGAGGCTTATTTATAACTAGGAGAAAAGAACTCTCCAGAATGCCAGCTCACCACTTGCTAAATAACTCAGTAATAACAAAAACTACAAAACCAAACTAATGACAGCTAATCACAGCTTATTACCCCCCCTCAAGACGTAGAGGGAACAACCCTCAAGTCTTGTACCGAGAAGCTCTAGGAATGGTATCAAAAATCCCCATCTGAGAGAACTGAGCTTTATAGTCCCGCCCATATAGACTCTTTGTAAGCATATCTACAAGTTGCTCTTGATTATAAATGTGTTCTACTGAAACCAAACCATTACGAATTTGGTCTCTAACAAAATGACAATCCACTTCTACATGTTTGGTGCGCTCATGCATAATGGGATTCTTCGCAATGTAGACGGCATATTTATTGTCACATTTAAGGGGAATAGGAGCAACATCTGCAACACCTAGTTCATTCAACAGGCGGCTTAGCCAAGCAAGTTCAGTGGTAACATTACGCATCGCCCTATATTCAGCTTCTGTAGAAGACAATGAAACAGAGGCTTGTTTCTTTTACTTCCAAGAGATAGGGCACCCTCCAACCAGGATAAAAAAACCCACTTACTGACCTGTGAGTGAGGAGACATGCTGCCCAGTCTGAATAGCAAAACCTAATCAGGTCAAATTTCTGATTGTTGTTGAAGAACCACCCATTCCCGAGAGTCCCTTTCACATATCTTAGAACATGAATGGCAGCCTGAAGATGAATGTCCCGTGGCTGCTGAAGAAATTGACTCAAATGCTGGATACTAAAACTCAAATCAGGCCGAGTGTTAGTAAGGTAATTCAGTTTACCGACCAACTGTCTGTAAATTTCTGGTTCTGGTAAAATAGTTTCACCAGTAGCTAACAATTTAGTTCCTGGTTCTAGAGGACTGGCCACACTGATAGCATCCTCGATGCCAAACTCTTTTAGAAGTTCCAAAGCATACTTTCACTGTGTAACCAATAGCCCTGAACTATTTCTTTCAAACTCAAGGCCAAGGAAGTAATGCAACTGCCCCAGATTTTTAATCTTGAACTCACTGTCAAGATTAGATTTTAGAGATTCGGTTTCTACAAAAGCTTTACCACAAACAAGTAGATCATTGACGTATACTCCTACATAGACAACTGATGAGTCTATGTATTTAAAGAACAGAGAATAGTCGTTGTAGGAGTTTTGAAAGCCTTGAGATTTTAAGAAAGAAGCAAGGCGAGAATACCAATGGCGAGATGCCTACTTCAAACCGTACAAAGATCTTTTGAGTTTACAAACCGTATTGCTATCTGTATGTGTCATTCCTGGTAGAAATTTCATATAAATTTCCTCATCCAACTGTCCATGTAAGAACACATTGGTCACGTCCAATTGATCAAGGATCCAGTTTCTTTTAAATGCAACAGATAAAAGGGTGCGTATAGTAGTCATTCTGACCACCGGTGAGAACGTTTGTGTAATCGATGCCTTCTTTTTGTGTGCACCCCTTCACAACTAGGTGAGCTTTCTAGTGTTCCAAACTCCCATCAGAGCGTTGTTTGACTTTGTACACCCACTTGCACTCGACAACCTTTTTTCCCTTGGGCAACTGAGTGAGTTCCCAAGTGTTATTAGTTTCTAAAGCTTGAAGTTCTGCCTCCATAGCCTTCTGCCAATGTACCTTCTTGCAAGCTTCAGAATAGGTAGATGGTTTTGATAAATCAAACACATCGTGATGCTTGGCCTGAACTCCTACGCCAAAGGAGTTAACAGATAGAATTTTTGAGGCTTTAACATCAGTTAAAGTCTTTACATTCATGACTGCAATGTCGTTCCCACACCTGGACAGCCTTTCAGATAGAATCTATGAAAAGCAGTCATCATTAGTGTAAGAATCAACATCTGTCATCCCAACAAAATAATCTCTCAGGTGTGGAGGAGGTTGATGAGATCGAGCAGATCTTCTAAGCCCATCGATAATACTATGATGAACCATCTCTGCACAAGGAATTGCCTCAGAATCCTGGTTGTGAACTGATTGATTCGTGGATCCAAGAGAAAGTTCTTGTTCCTCATTACAACTTTCCTCACTGTGAGACTGACCAGTGGGATGCAGGAGATTATCTCCACATGGGACATCAATGTTATTATTGTCGGTGCCTGGAGCATCTGTTGGTCGATTTGCAGGTGAACTAATATAGTTGCTCGGGTCATCATCATCAGTAAGCAGCTGTTCATAGGAAGGTTTTTCCTGAACAATTTGATCAGTCTAAGCTGAAGCATCAGAATTGAGAGCAAAAGGGAAAATAGTTTCAAAGAACCTCACGTCTCTGTTGACTATTATTTTTCTATCTTTCAACCTCAGTAACTTGTGTCCCTTGCTCATGAAACTGGGCCCTAGATAAACATATTTATCCGTCCTATCATCAAACTTCAGTTTTCCTTTTGAAGTGACAACTGCATAGGCCAAGCACCCAAAGGTTTTAATATGCTCATAACATGGTTTCTCCTTTTACAACACTTCGTAGGGTGTCAACCAATCCAATTTCGAACTTGGTAATCGATTGATGATAGTAGTTGCAAATAGGATACTTTCACCCCAATAGTGCATAGGTAAGCAAGATTGAAAGAAAACATCTCTGGCAGTTTCGAGCAATACTATGCTTGCCTCCACCACACCATTATGTTGTGGTGTGGGGCAAGATGTCTGGTGAACAATCCCTTTGCTCTTGAAGAAGGTAGTTACTTCCTTAGATCACCCTAATTCAAAGGCGTTATCAATCATCAATATGAAATCCTTTTATTGAACTGATTTTCAATCATCAATATGAAATCCTTGATCTATTCTGTTGCTTCTGATTTTCTGTTCAGATATCTTCAACTATGCTGAGAAAGTATGATGTTTGATCATGATTTTTCAAAGCACAAGGATCCCAGATATCCAAATAAAGCATATCAAGACATTGTTGAGATTCATTAATAGAGTTTTGAAAAGGTAATCTACAATGTAATACCCCCATCCCACATCGGGATATGAGTAGTAATGTGAATGGTTTATAAGGATACATATGGGTTGACTACAACAACAAGGCCTTCCACTTTAAGCCCAAGTGAGGATTAAGGGCCTAAAGTGGCTAGTTTTCAAGCCCGAATGGCTTGAGAACTAGGTTGTTGGACAGTTGCCCATATGGGGTGTTACAAATGGTATCAGAGCTGACTCGGAACCGTGTCGGGATGATCTACCCGACACCTACCGAGGAGGTCCATGGGACTTGGATGTTAGGCTTACGACGAGGACGTCGCGTTCTTTGAGTGGGGGATGTAATACCCCCATCCCACATCGGGATATGAGTAGTAATGTGAATGGTTTATAAGGGTACATATGGGTTGACTACAGCAACAAGGCCTTCCACTTTTAAGCCCAAGTGAGGATTAAGGGCCTAAAGTGGCTAGTTTTCAAGTCTGAATGGCTTGAGAGCTAGGTTGTTGGACAGTTGCCCATATGGGGTGTTACATACAACCTCGAGCCTTATGACAAGAATCACAAGCTAAAACTGTAGGAATCTTAGAATTTTTAATCAGTCCTAATTTGACAAGTTTGTCTACAGTAACATGACCAACTTTGTTGTGCCAGTAGACTACCTTATTAAAAGTGGTAACACTGCAGGAAACAACTTGTTTCTATCTTCTTTTCTCAAGAAAACTCCCCATAGCTGGACTGTCAAGCATGTACAGTCCTCCTTTGACCACTCCAATTCGCTCTTCAATGTCCAAAACTGGGTCCTGTATAACACAGTAGTCCTCAAAGAAATTTAATCTGCATTTCATCTGATCTGTGAATTTATTCACATAAATGAGATTAAATTTGAAACTTGGAATTAAAAGAGTGTTTTTCAGGACTGTATCTTTGTTTATAATAGCATCTTCAACAATAGCAACCTTCTGAATTCTCCCATCTGGTAAACTAACTGTATGGACTGTATCAACATCTTTCAAATTAACAAAACAACTTCTATCACCTGTGAGATGATCCATTGCCCCGCTATCCAAAATCCAACTTTCTCCTTGATTTATCTCATCAGAATTTCTACTAACTGCTCCTAAGCAATAGTGTGTAAGATTAACAGCAGTCTTACCAGCAAAATTGCAGTAGGAGGATTGCTTTTCTGTGACTGTTTCCCTTCCTCCTGTATTAACCTGCTGTAAGTAACCGATCAAGGAAGAAATTTGTTGCTGTGACAGACCTGGGATGGGATCAGCAGTCTTGCTTTCCTCCACAACCACACTGTTAGAAAAACTTTTCCTGTTTTTCCCAAATTTCCATCCCTTAGGAAAACCATTCTTCTTGTAACATGTCTCAATGTTGTGTCCCATTTTTCCAAAAAAAAGTACACGGGACTTTAATTGTTTTTTGTTCATTCTGCCACTCAAGTTTCGGCTGTGGTTTATAGCTAACCCCTGCAGAATTGACAAAGGCATTCTCCCTATTCTCTCCCTTCCTATTCTTGCTGCTTTCTCGTTGCCTCTCCTCAGAGAGGATCAAAGCATATCCACTCTCCAAAGAAGGTAAGGGATTCATCATCAACATATTGCCCCTTACATTCACAAATTCCTCGTTCAATCCCATCAAAAAATCCAGTAGTTTATCTTCTTTAAACATTCTCTTCATTTTCTCTGTTTCGCCACATCTACAGCATTTACATGGCGAATAACAGATAACCGGTCCTAACTCATCCCAGATTCTTTTCCATTTTGAAAAATAAACACTAACACAATATTTTTCTTGTTTCAAATTAAACCTCCTTGTTCCGTCTACTCTATCGTACCTGGATAGCAGACTTTGCCACATTTCATAGGTTGCGGGAAGATAGACTAGACTTTCTGCTATTTGCTTGTCGACCGCATTCAATAGCCAGGATTTTACCAAACTATAGCATCTATTCCAGGCAACAACTCTCTTTTCATCCTCTATATCTTTCACCACAGTTCCGTCCATGATTCCAACCTTATTTTTGGTCATGAGCGAGATCAGGACTGTCCTTTTCCACATCTGAAAACCAACTCCATTGAACTTCTCTGCGATCACCATTCCAGGATGATCGGAGTTGGCGACAAAAAGTGGATCCGACATATCGATGATCCCCTCGCGTCTTCTCCCTGCAGCCATAGTCTCCAGAATTTCTTTAATTGTTCTCGTCGGAGTTGCCATCGCTTCAACTGACTCCATCGAACAAGAAAGAGAAAGAACGATAAAGATTAGGTGGAGCTAGAGCTGGTGATTAATACCTTGCTCTGATACCATGTAGAATTGCTAAGGGTTTGCGACACTTGAGGAAGAAGAATGCATCGGAGATATTATTGATGTATAGAGCTATTGATATAAATGATAGCTCGTGTAAAGATTTACTGTTACATTCAGGCTTATTTATAGCTAGGAGAAAAGACCTCTCCAGAATGCCAGCTCACCACTTGCTAACTAACTCAAGTAACAACAAAAACTACAAAACCAAATTAATGACAGCTAATCACAGCTTATTATGTACGGACACTTTTTCATGTAGTTCCTCGTCACTTCATTTGTATGTGGGTGACGCCAATTAGTCTACTATACAACCGGAAGCCGGTGCTGACATATTATTGTGTTTTAAGTGATTGTATTTATTTATAAGTTTATTTTATAAAATTTGTAAAATAAATATTTTTAATTTCTCCATAAATATAGAAAGTATTTTAACAATTTATGATTCTAAAATATTTTTTTATAAATATCTACAAACACGTTTTTTTATCGCAGTTATTGTTGTTTTCTTCACATTATCCTCATAATTAGATATGTAGTATTAGTTGTTCAACTTTTAAAGACCTTGTTCAAAATTTACTGCATATTGTTCATTTTTTCAAAACTCACATTCATGTTTATAAATATAAAATTAGTTTATTCAAACTTTTTGACTATATGTTCAACTATTTATTATTAAGGGTTCAAAAACTAGATCTAATTGTTCATAAGAAATTTATAATAAATCAATGTATAATATATAAATTTATTGTTTACCGATTTTTAAAATCAAGTTTGTGTTCATATAAATTATACTTATTGTTCAACTTTTTAACCCTTTTTGTTCAAAATCCATTTCACATTGTTCATAACTTAGATATGCAGTATTAGTTGTTCAACTTTTAAATCACCTTGTTCAAAATTTACTGCATATTGTTCATTTTTTCAAAACTCATGTTCATGTTTACAAATATAAAATTAGTTTGTTCAATTTTTTTGACTATCTGTCCAACTATTTATTATTAAGTGTTCAAATATTAGATCTAGTTGTTCATAAGAAATTTTATAATAAATCAATGTCAATATAATTTATCATATTTATTGATTTACCGATTTTTAAACATCAAGTTTGTGTTCATAAAAATTATACCCGTTGTTCAACTTTTTAACCCTTTTGTTCAAAATTTATTTCACATAGTTGTTTAATTTTGTTAGAGGATACTAGTAGTTCTTAAAAAAATAAAAAAATATTGAATTTGCTTTTAAAACTTTCAAGTTAGGTTAAGATTTGCTATAGTAATAATAGATTACCCGTTTATGGTGTAGATTTTCTTTAAATATTTTTAAGGGTTATAGTAATAATATCTTTATTTAAATTAAAAGTTTTAATTTAATAATATATTTATTTTTTCATATATTTTTTCTAGATTCTTACTGAACGGTTATAATAATAATAAATTTACTTAAGTTCTAAAATTTTAAAATAAAAACACAAAACTTCAATAACATAACACACTTCTGGTTGTATAATAGAAGTTGCGGTGAGGTTAAAAATCATCCTAAGGGTACATCTTATGTCCCTTCTTTATTTTGTGTATACAATACAACCGTTGGTTAATTCCGGTGGCCAACAAAACGAAACTAAAAACAGAGCAGCACATGGGCGAGAAAGAAATATGAAGAAGCAACCGAAGTCGGTGTCGAGTGTCCTTGAAAGACTGACTCGTCATTTGAAAGGAAGTTTGAGTTTTGAGTTGAGACATTCATGATTTCATCATCACAAAACATTCTTTTTTATTGCGTTTTGGGATTTGACTTACCCAATCAATATCGGTGGTAAGTGAAGAGTCACATTGGTAGCAAATAAAAAAGATGTTGAATGGAGAATTGAGCTAGTCAACCTCAGTAGAATATGGAATTTGTCTTCCCCTGACTCGGGCTATCACTACTGCACTGCAGGTGGGATATTGCTGTCTGCTGGTCCAACTCACAAAGCAAGCAAGCGCGGGAAACAAACCGAAAGAAACTCCGCTTGCTTCTACCAATTTGGAATCAGCACCCTAAAACCTATACACTTGTTCTGCTGCTGATCAATACAGTTTGATTTTCTAGTGAAAATTCGACGTCACTACTCACTAAGACCGATATGTTCGACAAACGATCCTCCTGATTTCTACTATCATTCTGGGTTCTCCATGAACGAACACACGCACGGCATATGATAGGGGCAATCCTTCACTGACAACTCGGTGACCTGCTCCGGCTTCTTTTTCTTCATAGTTTTTGGGTGTCTGGAGATCAATATGTTCCGTTTATGGGATAACCTTAGACTATCCGTATTAATGATGATCATGGTTTCCTCGTCTTCACTCTGCCACACATTCGGAACTGCTGCTGGAGCCCTAGACAGTGAAGGTAGGAATTAATTTCATTAATTTTGGTCAGTATGCTCTGTATTCATCATAATATTAACTTGCCAAATGGTAATTTTCACCAAGTAGCAGCAGTAAGTACAGATGCGGTACTTCCAATTCCGAAAGGACGGTCACCACCAGGGGGTCTAATACCAATTATCTTTCCACCACCAAAATCACCAACTCCACCTGATCAAATTGTATCATCTCCAACTCCCGGAACTACTCCACCATCCTCTGCTCCTTCTCCCGAGACTACAACCACTCCTCCCGAGATTTCTCCTGCTCCGCAACCGATTACTTCACAACCACCTACATCACTGCCGCCACTGTCGACGAAACATATATCACCACCACCAGCTGATCACCGTCCACCACCACCTCCATCTAGTAGAGCAGCCGCTTCTCCTCCTTCAGACAACAAGCGTAAAATTATCATAGTCGGTGCTGCGGTTGGTGGTGGTACCATACTTATTCTTCTCCTCGTCGTTCTTCTAGTCTTGTGTGTAAGAAAAAGACAGGCTAGCCGATCTCGAAGAGGACAACAAAGTGGGCACCTTCATGAGGATGGTTAGAATTTCTTGTTGAGAAAATATTCATTCTGAATCTCTGGTTGGACAAAGTGTGTGAATTTATGTGTGTACGAAAATCACTCTGCTACTTGATTTCGCAAGCAAGATACTACTGTTTTTATTCTTTGCAAAGCAGGTGGTGTGGTTTATGATGAATCTGGCTAACAAATCCAACCTTAGCAATCAACCCAAATGATACTCTTCATTGCCAGAGATGAATAACTTGAGTTGTGTATAGCTTGATCTGAAAGATTGAATTTTGGTTTCTTTATAATATCATGTTCTCTAAGTTCTCAATCAGTAGGTGAAACACCACTTATTTTGACAGAGTGTATGTAATATCACCTGAAGGAAATTTGCTTATCCTTACTCCTAAGACGACTTTAGTTTCTAAAAATAGAGTTTCATTAGTATCCAAATCCATCATTTTACTTGGAAGGAATATGTGAAATTATTTTTACGATGAAGTAATCAAAATAAGATGAATTTTGTATAAAGAAAAAAAACATCATCTCTGTTCAGTGCAAAAAAACAAAAGCAAAAGGATTTGTAATATGTTGTTGGATGATCATGTTTCTTCATCATCTCAGATAGTGTTCCAAAGCTGAACAGGTCAGAAATAGAGTCAGCATGTGAAGAGTTCAGTAATGTCATCGGTTGTTCATCATCTATGGGTGGTACACTGTATAAGGGAACCTTACCAAACGGAGCTGAAATAACTGTTCTTTCTCATGCTGTCAACTCTTCCAATGACTGGTCAAGTAACCTTGAGCAGCAATTCAAAAGGAAGGTGAGTAACAAAAAGAGGTAGTCCTATTTAATTTGGTCATTTCATTCACACCATCAGTACTGTAAAATTATTATTAGTAGCAACTCTTGTTACCTTTCAGGTTGAAGATTCATCCAGACTAAGCCATAAGAATTTTCTCAACCTTCTTGGGTACTGTAAGGAAGAGGAACCCTTCACTCGGATGTTAGTTTTTGAGTATGCTCCAAGTGGAACACTCTTTGAGCATTTACATGGTAAAAATAGAACTACTACTATCTTATACTTCACTGAAAAAGAATCGTATAAAGATTTTGGAGAATGTAAACTGGAAAGAAAAGACTATATATCCATTATCCTTCCATTGATTAAATTGAATCTATTCTCTACCACTTGCTACAGTAAGAGAAGCAGAGCACCTAGATTGGAACATGCGTCTCCGTATTATAATGGGGATAGCATACTGTCTCAACCACATGCACAAACAAAACCCACCAATCATCCATGAAAATCTGACTTCATACGCCATCAGTCTCAGCGACGACTACGCAGCTAAGCTATCAGATTTCTCCATCTGGAGCGAACTATCTTCACCTCGTGGACAATCTCATGACCCATCCATCACTAACAACGCGAATACCCCTGAATCTAGTGCAAAAGACAATGTCTACAGATTCGGGATGATCCTGCTCGAATGTGTCACAGGAAGAGTGCCTTTCTCCATAGAAACTGGGTCACTTGAGGCGTGGACTCTGGAGTATATGAGTGGGGAGAAAACTGATTAAGGAACTAGTTGATCCCTTACTTGGATATTATAATGAAGTTCAGATTTTTAGGATCAGTGATGTGGTGATGTCTTGTACTTATGAGGATGCTAGAGATAGGCCTGGAATGGGAGAAGTGTGTTCTAGATTGATGAAGATTACCGGGATAGAGATGGGTGGTGCGGCTCCAAGACTCTCGGTTCAGGAATGGGCTGAGCTTGCGTTAAGGGGAACAGCAAGTACAACATCACAAGATTCTGATACTTAACTTGATTAATTATCATACTAATCCACTTTGTTTGTTGGTGTGATTGATTGATTATCTACTGTACACATAACTGCACTGACATAACTTTTGAACCATTTGAGATTGGAAACCACTGTCTTTCTTTCCTGCAGTATCCAGTTGGTGTCTTTGGACTTCCTTTTTTTTGGGTGTGTGTGTGGTGTGAATGTGGGTATTTTCATTAGAGCTGTAGGAGAAGATTGCAGCAATCTGTAACGTTAATGCTGTGGGTATTTAACAGATGGAGGTAAACTTTCAATATAATAAAAGTTGAAGACGGTCGACGGATCAAAAGACTTGAATATAATTGCTAGTTAGTCTAGGTGAAGCTTTCCTGGAGCAATATAATATAAAATAGGGCCACAAAATAAGCAAATGCTTAAACTCAAATAAGAGTAATTAAGTGCTTGCAGATGAACACTTGGAATTAAATTCAACTGAATATATTATAAGATCAGAGCCGCCTCTGTTCTTCCAAGCCGGCAACATAGTGTCCCTCACGTTGGCAGATTATAAAACCATCATCCACCTCCACCTGCTCTTCCCTCCCCTCTCCCATCTCTCAAGTGGTGGCTTACATGTCTTGCTGCTGAACAGATGAGTGTTTTATAATAAATTAAAAGAATTCAGAATATTCAACTTAGTAGCACCCATGTCAACTGGTTAATCAATATTAACATGGTTTAGAAAATCATCTAGTGACCAAAATCATATATAAATACCCACCAGTTGATGATTGGTTTCCAAAACAAAAAAAAAATCATTCATCATCTTCTTCTTCTTCTTCTTCAATCTTTTAGCCTTGAGAGCAAGTAGAAAAGAGAAGAAAAAAAACTTAAAGATGGCATACACCCATAAACCATTGCTCATCCTTGTAGCTCTTTTGGTGGGTCTGGTCTCCCCTTCTCTGGCCAACTCCTATGAATCAAACAAAGCCAGCACCCCAACCTACAACAACCCTCAAAAGAACTACACAACACCGATCATCGAAGCTGTGGTAGAAGGAATGGTATACTGCCAGACCTGCAAATACGCTGGGACATGGTCACTAACAGACGCCAAACCCATCCCAGATGCCCTAATCAGCATCACCTGCAGAAACTACAGACAACGTGTTAGCTTCTACAAGGCATACAAAACCGACAGCGCAGGTTACTTCTACGCTAAACTAGATGGGTTCCACATGAAACACCCAATGTTGGACCATCCACTCCAAGCTTGCACCGTGAAGCTTGTCTCTTCTCCACTCCAAGGATGCAATGAGTTTTCCAACATCAATTACGGGCAAGATGGTGCTAGTCTCCGGTTTGAAGACAAGATTCTGAAGAGGAAGAACTATGAAGCTGTGGTTTATTCTGCTGGTCCTTTGGCTTTCCGTGAAGAAGGTTGTGCACCAGAAGAAGGGTATTGATTTTGATGAAGTGTGATGATCGTTGAATCCTCTGTGTTGAATTGTGGTGTTATTTTCAGTTTTTTTGTTGTTGCCCTGTTTCTCATTGTGTTATCCAATTCTGATACTAGTAGTATTAGTTCTACGGTATCTATATACAAACATCACGCCCCCAAAAGTTTGGAGTTGGCGTGGAGCGTGTAATTTATTAATTCATTCGCTCTCTATCTACATTTATCTCTTCCTTTTCATGGTGAACATAACTATGGATTCGCAGCGCAAGAGTCTTGCCACAATGTAGGATTGGAAACTCTTGTTGTTATACAAAAGTAGCCTCACTCTGTCTGTGAATGTGTGGAATGAAATACAGACAATATTTAAGCAATGGAACTCTCTTTATATATGATCAATGATTACAAAACGAATCTTTTTGCTCGTGAATAGACAAAGTATGTCTGATCACTCTCACTCACACGCTATAAAGATTTCTCTCTCTATGCTCTAGTATTTTCTCTATATGTTCTAGAATCCCCTTGGTCAAAATGATACAACATTCAACTTATATACATGTCTAGATAGACAATTATCTCACATTTAAACCATACATAGACTAGGTCACTCTTAATAGATCAGTAAAAGAAATGTTTTTTAAAAGTGTATTGTATTGATTGTATCGGTTGTACAGTGTACAAGAGTATACATAGTTGTTCCAATGTAACCTAGTTACATTGTAAGAACATGGACTGAATAATAAAGTTAATGGGCTAATTTCTATTGTGGGCTAGAGTACTCTTGGGCCTTTTCTTTTATTCTGTTGTGGGTCTCTGTATTCCCCCTCAATCCAGGTGAGGTGAGAGCGAGTTTGAATCGCAGGGAGATGAACCAAGGAGACTGGAGTGCCTTGGTGAGAGAATCGGCGAGTTGATCCTGCCTATGGAGGAAGGAGATGAGCAGACTCTCGTTCGGGACCTTCTCCCTTATAAAGTGGAAATCAAGCGCGATGTGTTTTGCGTGAGCATGCAAAACTTAATTCGTGGCCAAGTAAGTCGCTCCCATATTGTCACACCATAAAATTGGCGGTTTATGCAATTTCACCCTTAGATCTTGTAGTAGATGCAGGATCCACAAATTTTTCACATGTAGCATTAGCCATAGAGCGGTATTCCACCTCTGTAATGGATCTGGCAATAGTAGGCTGTTTTTTTAGACCATGAGACTAGGTTATGTCCGAGATAAATACAATAACCTGTAATAGATCTTCTGTCTTCTAAACACCCTGCCTAGTCCACATCGGCATATCTGAATGAGAGAGGATTTTAAGAGGAAAAGAGTCAATCTCTGTGTTCCTCTGAGATAATGAAGTATTCGCTTGAGAGCTTGCCATTGATATAGGGTTAGTTTATGCATAAACTAACATAAGTGATTGACATAAAAGCTAATGTCCGGTCGAGTTAAGGAGAGATATTGCAACCCCCCTAAGATACTTCGAAAGAGGGTGAAGTCTATGAAAGGTTCAGTAGGGTCATTGTGACTGTTAAAGTTGGTAACCATGGGAGTAAGAACAAGGTTAGCAATAGCCATTCTTGCTTTGTCAATCAGTTCCCCAATATATTTTTCTTGATTGAGTAACAATCTTGAGCAATTTCTAGTGACCTGTATTCCCGAGAAATAGTGAAGGTCACCTAGGTCCTTAACAAGGAACAAATTTGCAAGTTTATGATAGAACCTGAATAGGAGCTTGAGAAAACTAGTTGTAGCTGTCATCCACATAGATGAGCAAATAGATAGTGTCGGGACCATGATGATAGATAAAGAGGGAGCGATCAGCCCTAGATGCCCGAAAACCAAGTGAGATAAGAGCATTAGATAATTTAGCAAACCACATCCTAGGAGCTTGCTTCAGTCCATAAATGAATTTTTTTTTCATTTTCTCACAAAGTCTGGGTATAGAGAATGAATAAAGCCAGAAGATTAAACCATATAGACATCTTCATTGATAGATCCATGTAGAAAGTATTTTCAATGTCATACTATTTGATTGGCCATGATTGAGAGACAACAAGAGATAGCACTAGTCTAATGGTTGTGGGTTTAACCACAGGACTGAAAGTGTCGTGATAGTCTAGGCCAGCCTATTGTGAGAAACCTTTGGCAACTAGTCGAGCCTTCCTTCTGTCTAGGGTCGCATCTTGATTTTTCTTGGTTTTTAAAACCCATTTGACAACACATTAGCATCCGGGGCTTGGGAACTAGAGTCCATGTATCAGTCATTTGCAGGGCTAGAAATTCCTTTAGGAGAGCTGCTCTCCACTCAGGGTACTTGAGTTCTTCTCTTAGTGTGGGTTCCTTTGGAATAATAGTAGTGGTGTGGGTCGGATGCCAAGGAATGGTGCCATCTTGGAGCACTAAGTGTCTCACTATGGCACGTGTAGAGGTGATCATTCAGGCGGGCGGGCCAAGTTCGGTCGGGTCAGAGAAAAATTTTAGGCACATCTGGCCTATTTAAAGAAACCAAGCCCGGTTTTTTACATGTCTGGGCCGGACAGGCCGGGCCGGGCTAGGCCCAGTTTTTTCCAGGCTTTGCCGTAGCCCGGCCCGCCCCACCCGATTTTTTATATTTTTTGTATAAATTAATAAAAACTTTAATTAATATAATTTAATGTAGATTTATATATATTATATATAATTTATTTACAATATATATTATATAATTTTAGTATATATTATATTAAATAAATTATATTGAATATGTATATATTTTTTAAAATAATATAAAATCGGGTCGGGCCGGGTTTGCCCACAGGCTTACAAATGTGCCGCGTCCGGCCCGGTTTTTTATTTGGGCCTGATTTTATGTCGAGGTCTGCTCGAAAGTCCAATCGGGTTCGGGCTTGTCATCTTTTTTACAGGTCGGATTGGGTTGGGCTGCCAGGCTAGACACGTTATGATCTGCTCTAGGCACGTGTAACCATAGGATGTGCTGGGGGAAGGGTAGAGGAGAGGGGTTAGCATGATGTGAGGCCTGTGGGCTTGGGTTGGGTGTGAAGTGGGCATTAGTATTAGGAGTGGGATGAGAATATGTATTAGAGGGGGTGGAATGGGTTGAGGAGTGTGTATGGGCAGGAGTTGTAGGTACTATTGGAGCATGAGGGGCTGAGGAATAGTTTTAAGGAGAAAGGAAAGGCGGTGGGGTAGATAATGTCTCAGGTATGATAGTGTGTGGTTGAGAGGAAGCAGAAGCAAAGAGGTAAATTTCCTCATTAAACAACACATCTCTGTTGATCTAGACCCTGCCAGTATTATAATCTTGCATTTGTACCCGTAGTAATGATTACAGAAACCAAGAAACGTGCATAGTGTAGATATGTATGCCAATTTATTTTTGTTGTAGGGCCTGAGATTTGGCCAACAAGAACATCCAAAACTCCTAAGAAAACTGTAGTCTGGTAAGGTTTTGTAAAGGGTTTCAAAAGGAGTGAGCATCTGTAGAACAGGTGTAGGAGTCCTGTTAAGCAAGTAAACCACAGTTTGAAAACCCTCTGCCCAAAATTTGAGAGGAACACATGAGTGTGCCAGTAGTAAAAGCCCTTTATCAACTATAACATGATGTTTTGACTCCACTGATCCATTGTGAGAGTGGGCATATGGGCAGGTAGTCCTTATGAGGATGCCTTTAGCTGCAGCTAGGGGTTTGAGAGCCAGAAATTCCCCTCCCCCTATCTGTCTGAAAGGACTTGACAGTAATCCCAAACTGATTCTCAACATCAGTGATGAAATTACTCACAACAGATAAAACAAAGGACTTAAGAGGGATATGATATATCCAAGTATATTTAGAATGTGCATCAATAATAGACAGATAGTAACGTGAGCCACAAGTAGCTAAAAGGGGGGAAGGTCCCCAAACATCCATAAAAAGCAAGTCAAAAGGATTCTTATAAATAGAACCACGCAAAGGATAAGGAAGAGAATTATGTTTGCCATATTACATCCAGAGCAAAAAGTATTATCGAAATTGTGTTTGGTCACAGACAAGGAATTTTTTTTATTACAAAGTAGGTTACCCTATTAAAGGGATGACCCATTCTAAAGTGCCAAATCTAAGGACTAGTTTTTGTAGTGTGAGAGCAAGTGACTGAGTGATGGTGAGCAGCATGAGAGGACTTGTGAGTGGGAAAGGTGTAGAGGCCCTTGCTAGTTCCTCCTTAGAGTAGAAGCTTCCCCTTGGCTATGTCCTTAATATTAAATTGAGAGGAAAATAATACAAAGAAGACATTATTATATGTACAAAATTTATGAACAAAAATGAGGTTTTGTGAAAGTTGAGGAATATGAAGTAAGTGAGAGAGAAGAAAGAGACTAGAAGGTGTAGGCAAGAGACCAGAGCCTTGGTTTCCGATAAGGAGAGTAGAGGCATTTCTTAGGGAAACCTTATCAGACCCATTATGAGGTTGTGAATCAATATTAAGATTCCTTAAGTCATTGGTAAAGTGGTGGCTAGCACCACTATCAGGATACCAAAGTGCATCACTATTAGTATAATTTGCTCCAAAAGAAGAAGGGGCTTTAGACTGATATGAGTGATCAAATTGTGTCAGCAGTCAAAACCCCTATGGCCAGGTTTATCACAAATTTGACATGTCAACTTGTTATCTAATTTGCCCTTCTTATACTGAGTTTTGCCTTGATTTCCTCTTTAACCCCCTCTGGTAGATTTACCTCTGCCCCTGTAGTTGGAGGAGGTAGTAGAAGTATTAACAGAAGTAGCATTAAGAGAAGTCTGTTCCAAATAGCTTAATTCTGTTAATTCAATCTAGCTTCATAGACTAGTAAATAGACATAAAAAAACTAACAGCTTTTGAGTGCATAGTTACATAAGTAACCACAGAGTCAAAATCAGAACCTAGGTTAGCCACCATATGAGCCACCAGACCTGTGTCACTGATTGGTGCTCCTGCAACAGCTAGAGCTGAAGCAAACAATTTAAGCTAGTTGTAGAACGCGGTGACAGAATCTGAGCCCTTTTTGCAATTCATCATTTTGGCATTTTATTTACATAATTCTGGCAGTAGATTGAGCATAGAACATTTTTTGAAGAGCATGCCAGACTTAAGCAGACGTCTCAAGATCTATTACCTTATTTACTAAAGAGTCGGTAATTGAAGAAGTGAGGATAGAAAGAACTTACTGATCGTATTGTTCCCAATGTGCCAAATCTTCAAGTGAACCGCTAATGGGTTTGGGTTTGGATCTATCAATCCACCCAAATAGGCCATGTCCTTTGAGATCTGGCTCCAATTTCTTCTTCCAAGTCGGATAATTATCAAAAGTCAGTTTGGTAAAATGACTTGAGGTGGAGATGAGAGACGGAAGAAAGAAAGAAGATGATGATGATGATGAAGAAGAAGAAGATGAATTTAAGGAAGAGAAGATATGAGAATTTCCAGTGGAGCTAATTTGGGCACTGTTGTTTGGGGAAGCATCGGCCATTGGGATCGGTGAGGGTTAGCTCATTAGGCTGCTGATACCATAATAGAACAGTAAAAGGAATGTTTTGTAAAAGTGTATTGTATTGATTGTATCGGTTGTATAGCGCACAAGAGTATATATAGTTATTCTATTTTAACCTAGTTACATTGTAAGAACATGGACTGAATAATAAAGTTAATGGGCTGATTATTTCTATTGTGGGCTAGAGTACTCTTAGGCCTTTTCTCTTATTCTATTGTGGGTTTCTGTGACTCTCTCCTGGATTTTCGGAACTGCTCCAGCAGCTTGGGTCAACAGAGCATGTGTCTGGATGTGTGTACCTGCTCCACCCATATTCTCACTTATGGCGCATATTTTTCCCACTTGCCAAATAGAGTCTGGTTGGCAGTCAGACTCTCTCTGCCTCGACACCTCTTATTTTGCTTTTCACTCTTTCTTCTCTATTGGCAGGTAGGCTCTCACTGATTTGTTCTCTTTTCATGAGGAGTTAATGTTCGTTAGACAGAGTCTGACTGACATCTAGACTCTCTCCAACTTGTTCTCTTTTAGTTACATCAATTCTCTACTCTAGCTGGTAGCAAGACATTGGCAATCTTCAACAAAACTTTAACTGATTTAGAATCAATATGTTTCCTCTTTTTGCTGATGATGCCAAAACCACTCGAGTGAATCCCGCAACAAGAGTTAACTTGCAACCAAAATGATATACAACAAAAAGTATTGGAAGAACCAACCATAATGATTTATTCCTCCTTAGTTTAATATTCCCCTTTAGACTGAGTTCTTCGTTTAAAACAAGATCAGTAAGAGAATAAAATATAAAATTAAACTAAGCTTAAATAGATGAAAACCTGCTTGACCATTGAGTAGGGCAGAAACCATAAGTGCAACAAGAGTCTTCTTATCACCAAGGACATTAATCGTCCTTACTGTGAATGAGATTCACTGCTTCCCCCTTTTTGACATCACCAAAGAAAAAGGTGAGGTCTTTCAAACATCCAGAAACAATCACATGGTGAATTAGCTAACTGACAGAGTTTGCTAAAGTTTAATCGAAAACACCACCGATAAACAAGGGCTTGGAAAAGCTTTAAGAAACGAGCATGGATGTGGGCTAGGTAATGAGGTTCAGGACTTATTCAGTGCCGATAGATGAAACCGACTTTTGTAGGGAAGCATATGCACTAAACCACCTATACCCATCTACACAAGCCAGCCTAAGTGGAATTGTAGCCTAGTTGTGAAGCGCGAACTAGAGTCACACAACTTCCATTCTTGGAAGTGGGGTCGAAACAAGAGTCTTCTTTGCTTGGTTGTGGCCTTCTTATAGAATTTCTTTTATGCCTTTTTTTGCCGATGCCAGAGAAAGAGTCTTCTTCTGTTTTTTCTTCTTCTTTAAAAATACACTTCAACTTTGTCGGTATTCTTTGGGTGGTTGGACTCTAGATGTATTTTTGGGCAGCTGAAGAAAAAGGGTTTTGATGGATTCAGGCGCCAAGTGAGATCATAACACAAAGCAACGGGTGAGCAGATGGGATTGGGGCACTAGGTTACGAGGGGGTCAATTTGGAGCTAGATGGTTCAATTTATAGGTATGGAATTATGGGATGGTCGATGTGGGTGTTGCGGCCGAATCTATATGGAAAACTGGCGGGTTTTCAATAAAGTTTTACAAACCAAGTGTGGTTGAACTAGTTGGCCAAGGAGAGTTTGGTTGTTAAAGAAACCATACCTGAGTACCCAGACTCAACCTCCAAGAGGGATAGAAGATAAGACCACCCTCGATCAAAGCGAGTTATGCCAAGGTGTGTGCGAAAGAACCCAAATGTAGCATTAGGTAATGTCATGGTGATGATCTCAACAAGCTGGAGTATGTGGAAGTGTTTAATCAGATTAAGATCTTCTTCACACACTCTTGTAAAAAAAATGAGAACATAAATCTATATGGTTAAAGAATTAGTGCGTGAGTCTTGCATTTCACACAAGATCCGTAGATGAAGTCTACTTGGTTATTTATATCCGAAGGCCCATATTGTATCCAACAACGTACCATGAGCATGACCCTGCCTAGTGTGCCAAAGATTTGATTGTTGTGTTGCATGTTTAGGCAAAGTTCACTTGTATCACTGCAGGAATTAGAGTGTTAATCAAATCAGGTTTCCAACTCGAAGTCCAATAGCTTTTAAATTTCCATATGTTTTTAAATTAAGAATGTGACAATAAACATGAGGAAAAATACTAGATTGTAGAGATTATAAATGTGAAAGAGATGCAACATTTTGATATTATTGACAAAGGAAGTGGAGGTGCTACTAACGGAAGCAATTCGAATAATTTTATCTTGTTTATTATTTTTCAAAAGTGACTAGGCCTCCATTGTTAAAAGAAAGTGAAGTATCTGGGGTTTTTGGCATGTAGCACAAGTTCACTAACACTTCTCCTTGTAAAAAGATCATTGGTTAGCTTTAGGGACCCATATATAATGGGGTCCTCTTTTTGAGCCTGACTTAAGCAGTTTTTCTTTAGCTTTTAAGATTGTAGAAATTTGAATCATATTAAAAGAAAGATGACGACTTAGCTTATCACAAGCAGATTCTTGGTGACCAAAGCCACCATAATAGCCACAGATTTTTGATGGAGGAAGAGGAACATATTTGTAATTTCATTTAAACTTGTTTTCGAACTTCTTCTTCTGAAAAGACCTGTGTCTTGCATCATTTTCCCATGACACTCCTTGGTAAAGTCCATCTTACCATTTAACCACTTGGGAGTTTTTAATAGTTGATCGAAGCCTGGCTTGACAGACTCTAGCTTTCTGGTCAGTATGCTTACTTCTTTCTAGAGCCGAAGTTTATCAGCTCGAGTCTCTTCAAGCTTTGTACGAGCCCACTCAAGAACCTGATCAGAGCTGGTCTCTTTGACAAACATTACTAGTTTGAATGGGAGAGCATGTGTTTTTCTTTGGACTTACCCTTAAGCTTAGTTAACTGGGAGCTAAGCTTGTCAGAAATTGATTGTGATTCTTCTAGTTCTGTTTCAGTCTAACCAACTCTAGCTGCAGGCGCCTCATTCTTCTTTCTGGGAGACTTACACTATGCAGTGGACTCTATCATTTGTTTATGATTATCATCATATAGAGTCTCATAGCGCTCTAGTCTTCCGAATAATAGAAAATTATGTGCCTAGACTCTTTCAGGTAATTCTTCATGCATGCGGTCTCCTATAGACACTGCTTTTTCTCCCCTTTTGCTTCCTTTCTAATTTTATGAATTAACATAACAAAACCAATAAGAGTTATATTCTAAAGGTCAGATTCAAGGTGTGAGATAGTTACCTCATGGTCAGAGATGGTCTGGTTGCATGACTCATGTGTCGTTGCATGACTCATGTGCCATAAGGCACCCCATTCTAGAGGTGCTAAAGTCTGGATCCTTAGTGTGTGATTCTGAGTCTTCCCATGTAGCGTTTGCTAAAAATGACTTTTGGATCTCTTTGCCTTTGTTCATTTTGATTGGGAAATCTCGTGAAAATTGTCCCACTTTGTTGCATCGGAGGAAGACTATGTCTTTTGAAATGTGCTCATAATCGTTTCCTTTATGGACCAACTGTCTCAAATGGAAGTTAATGGATAGTAGTTGAAACTCCACTTTGTTTTCCCATTGTGCATAATTTGTGGAGGTAAGCTTTGGATTCTTAAGATGAGCATGAGAAGTTTGACAGTAGAAATCAAACATTGTGCGATGTGAGTGATTCTCAACCAACAAGGCTCTGATACCACATGTAGGATCATTGAGTGGCTGAATGTGTGGAATGGAAATACACAATATTTAAGCAATGAGACTCTCTTTATATATGATTAATGAAATACCCCGAACTTAATTAGGGCGATTAAATTACTCTAATATGATATTTGAGGGTCCATTAGTGCCCAAATAATTTTGGTAAAGGAAATAAATCCAAAAGAAAAGAGAAAAACACCTAAAAGCGAAAAACACTAAATTGCGCATTATGTGACCGTAGGAGGAATACGACCTCGACAAGGGTCTTAGATGGATTTCCAAGGCTTAAGAATGCCTAATTAATATACGGGAACAATTCCCGAAGAAAACGGATCCATAAAATGAATTAAAAACGCTAATAAAGGTTTAGCGCATGTTTTTTGAGAAAACCCAAAAACGTGACTTTGAGTGGTCAAATGAACCCAAAAAAATTATAGTTCATCAAATAACTATAAATAAACATTAACAGAAGCTTAAGAACCATTAAAATTAAAGAAATGAGAAAAATCCGGAAAATAGGCCCGGTTAGTGAATAGTGCTAAAACCGGGTAGATTAGCGAGTGTTTTATGTAAAAGGCGAAAAACACTCCAGCATGGGTATACAGTGGGGGCCGGTTTCTTAATTAAATCAGCCTCCATTCTCTATTGTTAGCTAGTTAGGAAGAAAAAGAAAGAAAGAAAAAGTACAAAAAGTAAAACACTCTCTCACCTCCCTCATTTCTCTTTTCCTCCTCTCTTTCCTTTCTCCTTCCTCCAGCCGGATCCCCCTTCCTCTTTTCTGGTTTGAACGATTTTGAAAGGCAGCCATGGCTCCTCCACCTTCCTCCTTATGCCCAAGCTCCATTAAATCTCAAAACACAAAAATAACCATATATTCTCCTTCCTCTCATCAAGCTCTATCACCCTCTCTTTTCAAAATATCAAATGGAGATAGTTGACCTCCATGGGTATACCCCAATTTGTGAAGAAGATAGCATTTTCTTGAAGCTTGGAGTCCCCTCTTTTCATTAAGGTAAAAATTTCAAAGAAAAACTCATTTTTCTCCACTCCTTTGTGCTGGCCGATTTTTCCCCTCTTTGATACCTTGTTTTCTTCTTGTTTTGGAGCTTTGTTTCAACCCTCCAATGGTGGTGGAACCCCTTCTTGATTCAAGGGTTAAAACCCCTCTTAAAAACCCCACAAGGTAAACCCTAACTATGGTGTTTCAAGCCTTTCATTGAATTAGTGTATTCCAAGGGTTTAGGATTTTAATTATATCCTTTTTTGTGTTCCTTGGATGTTGGGATGGATTTTGGCAACTCCATTGCCCACTTGACCTAATTTGAGAAGAGGAAGAGCAAGAGGAGAATTAAAAGGGAAACTTGATGAACTTAAGGTAAGAAATCTACCTTAATGAACATTCTCGTTGTTTATAGAATTTGGGTGGGATGATAAATTGAATGAACAAAATCTTGCTAGAAATGTATTTGGTTATGAGTAGGAGGAATTTGTGATTGAATTATGATTTAAGGGCCTAAGAGCCATGCATTTTATGATTATGCATTATGTTGTGTGTGGAGGGATACAAATGGATTTTGAATGTTTATTGTGTGCTGGTAGGACCCTTGTATGGGTGTGGCTAGTTAGGATTGAAAAAGGTGTGAAATGATGAATGTGGATAAGTTAGGTTTATGGGGAGGTTATGGCAAAATTTCGGTAGGAAATAAGTGTTTTAGGTGACTTTGGCAAGGGAAGAACTTAGGTGTTCATTTGGGTAGAGTTGAGTTGATTAGTAACCATGGAATGGTAGTGGGAGGATGAGAATAGAGGATGTAAAAATCTGTAGCAAATAGCGTGTGAGAATCTTAGAAATTCTAGAAATGAGTTAGTGTGCAAGACTTAGGAAAATGAGAATGGACTTGGGTATAGATAGTGCATTTGTCTAGGAATGAATTAGAATGGTCAAAGTGAGTGAGAGAGAGAGAGAGAGAGAGAGAGAGCAAAGAGGTAAACCACTAAGAGGAGTTTAGAAATTTACAAGTGTGCAAGAGGCCAAATGAGAATGGAAATTGGTTGAATTAGAGCAAAAATTTGAGCAAGGATTTGGGTAAAGAATTGAGTGATAATTTGAGGAGGTTTAGAGCATGATTGAGAGTATTTATGGTGGATAAACATGTTAGAATACATGTAGGAAGATTAGGGAAGAAAAGGGTAGAAGGATGGAGTTGAAACAAAGTCAAAAGGAGTAAACTGGGTAGGACCGACCCAGGGGACCAACCCATGGCTGGGTCGGTTGAGTGTAAAACTTGCAGTCGGAGAGTTTCTGACTCTGACCGACCCAGGGGGATTAGGTCGGTCATGGGTCGGTCCAATGTAGAAGTTCAAGTCGGAGAGTTTCTGACTCCGACCGACCCAGGGGAATTGGGTCGGTCGTGGGTTGGTCAAGAATAAATTCCTAAAGTTGGATGTCTCTGCATCCGACCGACCCAGGGGGTGGGTCGGTCGGTGGGTCGGCCGAGCCTATATGCATAATAAAAAGATGAGTGAGGCTTTAGTAGTAAACCCTAGGAAGGATAATGATGGTAGGAAGAGAAATAGGCCCATAAGAACTTAAGAAAACAAGTTAGATGTGAATGAAGAAGTGGAGATAACTAAGTGTACTTGAGTAAACCGAAATAACGGGACAACGGGATAATTACGGGAGTATTAATTTTACATGCCGTAGTACATTAATGTGATAAAAACATTTGAATGTAATCAGTAATCGAGAGTAAGACTCGAGGAACATGAGGTGACACGGTAAAGCTAACCCCGGTGAAATGTATGGTTTTCTCATGCCCCGTATGCTACCCTGGCTACTCTGATTTGTGTGTTTGTTTGATTGTGTGATCACCTTAACAAGATAAATGCACGAATCGATTGCTTGCACTCTCTAGTGCTTGTATTGTATTGCTGGTTGTTGGATTGTATTTTACATTTAAAGTTTGTATAATTCATGAAATGTGTGATTGTGGATGAATTGCTCGAGTGTGAATGAGCACTGTAGTTCGACTCATAGTTGAGTCTTGTTTGAGTAGTGACTATAGAAAGAGTCAAGTTGCGAATCAATAAAAACGTGGAAACACACTAAAACTATCGAACCAAGAGACGGTAACGCAAACCTTTAAACTCACTAGAACGTGAGAGTATTGTACGGGAATTAGTAAACTCCCGATAACGGTTAGAGAACTGAATTGATTTAATCCACAAAATAAATAATAGTGGAAGTATATAATGAACCTCTATTTTGAGGATTGATAAATGTTCAAGATATGTACCTTGAGAAAAGTAAAGAATGGTAAGGGATCACCAAACCCCTTAGAACGATAGTCGACCCACAATGAGAGGATCGACTAAAAGGAACAATGTCCCGAACATGAGAGTATTCGATAAGTTGGGTAAAACCTTAAATCTTAGAATACTAGACATTGAGAATTCCCTAAGCTAATGGAGGATATCAGAGAGAGATACTTTTAGGCTAATCTAAGAGATTGTGAAATGACTCCGAGAGAGGAGTGTTAGGAATTTAAGTAGTCCGGTAGAGAACCGGACATTTGAGAATTTGAGGAGCTAATTGTATAGCCTCGTTTGTATTTGTAAGCCCGGTGGTGGGTCTTGTGTATGACCCTGCCCGGAGGTCATGTGTAATGACTTAAAATATACCCTTGATCATTTGATTTGAGTATTTGAGAATTTGATTTAAGAATTGGAGTATTGAGTATTGAGTTGAAACTTGAGAGAGTTGAGAGTTGAGTTGGTAACTTGAGTATTGAGCCATGAGATTGAGTGTTGTAGAACTTGATCGAGAATGAGAGTAAGAGTAACCCAAGATAATGGGTAGATAATGAATAAGGAACCAAGGCCTAATGGGGTAGAAACCCTCAAGGCCGAAGAGTAAGATATTATGACTAACAAACTTGTGTGTCGGTTATTCTTGTATTCCTTGTTTGAATACTTGTATGTGAGCATGTTGATTGAATTAAAATGAACCGCATGTTCTCGACCAAAGTAGTCGGCGTACCCCCGTTAGCACGCGGGGTATGCAAATTTCATATGCAGCAATTTGCTGAGCCCTTAGGGGCACCGTTTTTATTTTACAGGTATTGAAGCCGAATACCGTTCGAGAGTAGGAGGGGGTTGTTACTAAGCATGGGTAGTTGTTTAAGGAATTGTATTATTTGTATTGTGGAATTGCAAGACCGACATGTGGTCGACAAGTTGGGATTTGTAGTAGATACTCGGTATAGAACATGGATTTGAATGGATATTGTATTTGTATATTATGGAATGTATTGTTGGCATAGTGTACTCGTATATTCGACATCAGACCGATATTGTAATTTGATTGTTGTATTTGAGTGTGGATTGGCCTTGTTAGTCACGTGGGTGACTAACGGCATTGTATCACCCCCGGTTGTAGTTTGAATTCCGCTGCTCTATTATTGGTAATTGAGACGGGTTAGGAGATAATTGTGTGATTACCGGTAGGGGTGTTAAAATCAATGATTACATAATGAATCTCTTGCTCATGGACGGACATAGTCTGTCTGACCACTCCCACCCACAAGCTATAAGGATGGAGCAACTCTCACTATAGCCTTAAATGATTCTCTCTCTCTCTCTATCTATGCTCTAGTATTTCTCTCTATATGTTTTGGCATCCCCTTGGTCGAAATGATACAACAATCAACTTATATACATGTCTAGATAGACAATTATCCAACATTTTAGCCATATACAGATTATGCCACTCTCTCCTGGATTTTCAGAACTGCTCCAGCAGCGTGGGTCAGTAGAGTGTGCATATGGACGTGGGTAGCTACTTTAGCCATGTTATCACTTTGGCACATAATTTTTCCGCTCGCTAGATAGAGTCTGGTTGACATTCAGACTCTCTATCTCGACACCTCTTCTTCTACGTTTTGTTTCTTCTTCTCTGTCGGCAGGTAGGCTTTCGCTGACTTCTTCTCTTTTCATGGGAAATTAATTTCCGTTAGATAGAGTCTGACTGGCAGCCAGACTCTCTCTAACTTGTTCTCTTTTAGTTGCACCAATTCTCTGATTGACTATTGCTGGTAGCTAGACACTGATAATGCTCATCAAAACTTTAACTGATTCAGGAATTAACACACATTTTTTTAGAGTCATAGGGAAGGTCGTGTACTTTTTGACCCTCGCTTTGATCTGATATGGTAGAAGCCATAAAGAGTTCATGCTCAGTAGTAGCTTGTTGTTAGCGATTTTGGAATATATATATATATATGTTTTGTAATACCCCAATTCCATATCGGATATAGTAGTAATGCGGGTGGCTTATAAGGATACATATGGGTTGACTACAACAACAAGACCTTACACTTTTAGGTCCAAGTAGGGACAAAACCCTTAAAAATACTAGTTTTCAAGCTCGAATGACTTTAGAGCTAGGTTTTTGGACAATTGCCCATATAAAATGCTACATCTTTAAGCAATGTTCGAATATCATTCTACGTTATTAGAGATATACTGAAGAATTCTAAGATAAAGTTGAAGCAGAACTTAATTCCATATAATTCTTCAAAAGTATACATTTATAAAGATTAGTCTTGAATGTACTATTAATGATAATGCGTATGGGAAAGACTAAAGCAATGTGATTGAAAAATGGTGCACAAGCATAACCTTTCTTAACTTTTATTTTATCACATGTAGTGTCATCATAATGTAGGTATTCAACATTGTGTGTCTACATATGTATAATAATAACAAACATAAACACATAGCATGAACAAAGTACCTTGATCACGTTCCAACCAAATTTGATAACCTCTAGCGATCAAGTCATTATCAAGGCGTTAAATTATAGTTTGACGTCCTTTAGGCTCTCGATTAAACTTAAAGTTGAAACTATATATGAATTGTTTGTCAGCTATGATTTGAGGGTTGAGTATCTTCACCTGGTCAAGTATTTTGATACGTGGGCACATGACTGGTGATCATAGTATGAATCTATCTCTTCTTAGTTCACTGAAACGTTGTCCAATATGATGCACTCGTGAATATCTTGTCACTAGATGGTTATGTTTCTTCAAGAAAGACAACTTTCAAATGAAAAGGATTTTTGGACCTAGCCCCTGAATGGTAATTCATATCACCAATTGACTTATAGGTAGGTATGGAAAAATGTTATTCATATCGTGTAAGTGATGGAAACGATACACGAGACGAAATTTACATGAAGACACATGGTATACGACATGAAAATGTTTTCGTATATGGAATTCTACATACATAAACAAAGAAACAACCTGTAAGCGAAATGAATAGATTAAATTTATTCGTGCGTACACGAATTACATGTGTACTCGATGTAATGAAATAAATAAGTAACACGAAATTAACCGAAATATCAAAACATAAAAATACTTAATATTGATTTAGTATGTGAAAAATTCACATGCACATTTAATAAAGATCTCATAAATGGATGATTAAATACTAATTCACTACCAATTTCTTTTCTATCTGTGAGAAAACCCTAATATTTTGGTTCACCTTATTTTGTCTCTTTGCAAAAGTTTACTGTTTCATTAAAATATACAACTATCATAATGATTACATGTTAAAGTTAACTATTAAAATTATAGAGTGAGAAACGGATGAAGTGGTCTTTTAAATAAACGATATATAGTTTTATTAATTTGATTTATTTATAAGTATTTCATGTATACACAATATGCATACAATTAGATATGGTACACGACACGTTAATAAATCATGTATATACGATCCACGACACTAAATCAGTCTTATATATAAGATTAAATACCTTTACATTATAATGTCATGTCGTGTTTCAGGTTGTAAATTCATTTTCATTCCTTTTTGCCAAACCTACATGTTGGGGCTTGCCATATCACTCACGCATAATAATTTTTTATTGTGCCTTGCTTTCATTTAGTCTGTTTCATCACATCTTCATGATGTGGATGCTCCACAACATACAACCACTTCATCAGCTCAAAAGACTCGAAGTTGTTTCAAACAAGTAGCTAATGTCAACCCATTAAACTCTTTCCCACGATATTTGTGATCTCCTCATTCGTCTTCAATGTTATCTTGGAATTCTTCAACATCTTCCAAATAGCATCGAATGATATTAGAGCATCAACAGTAGAGTGAAATTCACTCTCGTACAAAGGAAAAAATAATAATGAGTTCCACAACCATATACGACTTATATGCGGCTGATCGACAGACGGTCAAGATTGAGGTAACCACTCGTCGTTTGTCTATTATTTAGTCATGTATCAATTACATTTATTTTTGTTTTTTCTTTTTTATTAAGTCTATTGTAAACAATTTATTAAAAGATATAATTTATTATACAATTTACAATCATTCTATTATATTTTTTCTTATTTTAATTTTATATTAATATTTATAAATAGTAATTAATTGATTGAAGATAATGAGTTAATTTAAAAAACCTAAAGATAATTAAATTTTTTAACAATAGTTTTATGGGTGGTGTAGTAAGGAGGTATAGAATAAGAATTTCTGGAATGTGAGATGTGCCAATATTTGGTTAATGGAATTTTAATTTTGAAAATTATCTAAATTCCAAAAAGGAGGGCACTTATTGAGAATTTGATTCCCTCCAAAATAGGTAGGATTTGCTATTTCAAATTTGTTCTCCTTGCATCCATATTCCTTGCTAAATTACAAGTAATTTCTTTTTAGACTATTTATTTACATAGTTGTCACCATTTGTATTGGAACTACAATTCTCTCTTCTTCAATTACTTAATTTACTTTAATTATTTTTTTTTCAATTTTATACTATATACATGTGTTCGTGTAGGCCAAAAAAGTTGACTAGGAAAGGACAAGTAGGCTTTAGTAAGTTTTTGAGGATTAACAAGGTAGCCTCACGAGGTAAAAAGTAAGATACTTAGAGTAAGCTTGATGTGCCGCCCGATTGCATGCTTGTTAAGTGGCTAGGTAAGTAGGCTTTATTTCGGGTTGTACTAAGATGCGGTGTACCACTATGCCCATGTGCCATTTTGGGCCTTGTGCCTATAATTATAAAAAAACATATGTTCTTTGTTGACACACCATATTATGGTTCAATTTCATATTAAGAATATCATAATTTTATCAATAAATAAAAGTTTCCGCATTAAAAATATATATGAACAACTTGTTTTTGTTATACAATTCTCATTTGTTTTTATAACATTACAACTTGTGTGCATAATAACTTAGCACTTAGTATTTTTTATATGATTCATACAATTTATGATTAAAAAACTTAGTTATTCTCCATTCTAAGTTTTATTTCAAGAATTATATTTTTCTAACCAAACAAAAGAATATAAGGGTAATATGGTTATTGTATTTTTATAATCTTGGTGGATTCCAGGAATATAATTTTCAACTTAACAAAAATATAGCTAATTCCAAGAATTTTGATATTAACAACCAAAGAAGGAATGTTTAATTCTAAGAATTCTATTCTAAAAACTAAATTCTTGGAATTTACATTCAAATAACCAAACGACATGTTACTACTTATCTCTAATGTATTGTTGTATCAAGAACCCAAAACACAACTAAACCATGCATTGGAAGAAGTGGGAGAGTATGTGTTCGCTGATAGACAGGGGGGGAGGATGGGATTCAAACATATTGAAGATTTCAATTTAGCTCTGTTGGCTTAACAAACTTGGAAGATCATGAATAATCCTGATTCGTTAGTGGCCAGATCCTTAAAAGTTGCTTACTTTCCCAATACTTGTATACTCGAATCTACTATTGGAGCTCATGATAGTCCCATTTGGAGATCCTTACTCAGTGGGATCAAGGTTGTTATATTGGGTGGCCTAAAAGAGATTGGAAATGGTAATACTTCGAATATCTTAAAGTCTCCTTGGATTTGCATAAACCAACCTGGTTGTCCCTACACTAGAAAACCTGTTGATTCCCCCTAGAGAAAGTGAGCCAACTGTTATGTTCGAACAACAATACTTGGGATCATAATATCATACCCAATAACTTCCTTCTAGTGGACCAAGATGCTATCCTTAGTACCAACATAAATCCCCAAGCTACAGACAGATGGAGATAGATCCATAATAGCTCAGGTGAGCACTCAGTCAAATCTGGATACAAAGCAATCCAGAGTGAGTTTTTGGATGCGTCAGGCTGAAACCACATCCAGCCCTTTTGGAAGGTCATTCAAAGACTTGAAGGGAAGTTAGTCCCTCCTAGAGTTAAACTATTTTGTTGGAAATTCCTGCATCTTATTGTCCCGTGTTTAGCCAACATTGATAAAAGAGTAGGGGGTGAAGGTTTATGCTTCCTTTGTGGTAAACTCGACGCTACTCAACACAGCATTTTCCAATGTTGGTCTGTCCATGATATCTGGAAGAATCTTGTCAGTATATTGATGAGCTTCCTATTGATAGAGAGGGAGTCATCCAGGATTGGTTAGTGTCTCAATCTAGCAACTGGGATATAACTTGGTTGTCTCAGATAGCAATTATATGTGGGCTATTTATGATGCTAAAAACAATTGCAGACATAATTAGGACCTGGCTATTATAGATTGTAACATTGCTTTCATTAAAGTCTATCAGATTTCGATGAAGATAGAAGAGAAACGAGACTCTAGAGTCCTTCCCACCTCTTCTATTCAAAATGAATATTCTATCTCCACCAACTGTAATAGAAAACTCGGTTCACCATTAATATGTGATGGAGTCCTTGTTTCTCATACAAGTGATGTTTTGATGGCTTAAACCAGGAGAATCAGAAGCAGATTAGAGGAGCCTAGCCTGAAAATCCAAGGAATAGCACACATGCTTCGATAGGCCATGCACATGAAGCTGGGTCAAGCGTCAACCTCAATGAAACTTTAAGGATTTTGGAAGACATCAAACAGAGTGCCTTCAGTCATTAGATTGTTTCCTTGCTTAAATTCCATTTTGAGATATTTTGTTACATTGAGATGCTTATTAACTATGGATTCCTCTAATTTTCCGATTGTTTTAGCTAGTACATGTTACAATAGCTTTACGAAGTGGTTTACTTGGACGCCAATTCAAGTTACTACTCAACTTATGTATGTTTCAAATCTTGAAACCCAGAAGCTTGTGTGTGTAATATTCCTAGTAACATGAATGGATGAATAGATCAAGTTATAAAAAAAAAAAAAAAAACCAAAAACAACACCAACAACTGTCCGAGATGAACCCAACAACTCTCATCCTAAAATTTATCATCTACTGTTTTTTAAAAATCGAACCTACTCAATGCTGTTTAAAACAATCCTTTCTGCACCCGCACCGCAGCTACCTTCGTCCGGGAAATAACGCAACCTGTTACCCGCCGCCGTAAAATAGAAAACTATTGCTCTTGTTGAGATGAGGCTTGAGAAAACCTGAAAGCGTTGAACATTTTTAGTCTTAAGTGCCCTCTAGATTCGCCACTAGCTTAACTTAGCTGATTTTTTTTTTCCTCCTCCCGTCATGGTTGAATCGGAGTACGACCCCACAGTAGAAGAAGATGACCACGACGACAACATAGAAGATGATGATGAACCGGAAGCAGATAGCGACGAAGGACGGATGCGGTCTCCTGATGTCTCAAGGACGCATTCTGAGAAGGCGAAGTTGGAGAACCTGCTCCGGCAGTCATTGTCGGAGAGGGTAACCCTAAGAGTACACGATTTGCTCATCAAAGGTAATACCAAGACGAAGGACTCGGTGATCGAAGCGGAGATCGAATCTCTAAGAAACGCGTCGACTCTCCAAGAGCTCTTGCAAGCTGCTACTATCGCCAACTCTCGACTTCATGCTCTCGAAATCTTCGATTCCGTTAATATTACGCTCGATGCTGGTCCACCTGAGCTTCCTGGTACCGCCAATGTTGTTGTGGAGGTTAAAGAAGCTCAAAACCCTCTGACCGGAAATGTTGGCGTCTTCACCAAGCCTGAGGTGAGAATGCTCCTTGTGCCAATGTATATATGAATTGTTGCTTTATTGACTTCCTTCAAAGAATTTGATGGATCTCGAGGGAGAATCCAGAAGCCTTCTTCCATACGGTTTAGGGTTTATAGAGTGAAGCTCAATTTAATTGACATCATCATGTGACCTTCCTAACTGCAATGCGGATGCCTAGACATTGTATGTTTCGATTTTGTTTTGATGTGAGGTCGTTGGTAGTCGGAATTTGGGAGGACAGATTAGAGCACTCTTTATAATACTGCGAGAAAGAAGTGTTCATGTACTTTGAACGTGGAACACAAATTAGAACCTGAAAGGGAACTGTTGCCAAATTGAACTTTTTCTTTTGCTTTTCAGTTCTCAGAGCTTTCATGTTGCACTTAGCTACCGGAATATTATTCCTTCTTAGGCAACGGATGCTAAAATTGAACTGATTATGCTTGCAATTGGATTCTATCTCTTACAAATATTTTAAAAAAATGCTGATACTATCAGTCGTGAACTAGAACTCAACATTAAGCTCTTGACTGACTGTAATAACTCTGGGAGCTTCAGAAGCTCATTTTTAGATTAGCAGTTCTAAAGTTTGAATAAACATCTAAATATCTGTATAGTGTGATGTCTGGTGGACTGTCCGCGGCATTGAATAACTTGTAGGAAGAACCAAAACATGATAGAATGATTCTATAATTGCTAATCCGAACATCGTTCCCTCTCTAATTGCAAGTGCTATGTGAGATATGTGGCAACTTTCACTATTTACAGTCCTGAGATTCTGCTTTGACACAATAATGCCTTCATTGCAGCTGCTGTTGTCATGTTATCATCATATCCTTCACCCAGCTTTACCATTTTTTTTTCTTCCTACTATCTCTGTTAAAGTTTACGTGTTGAATGTGTCTTCTGTCATGATCAATGGATATTTTGTTTTATAGGCTAGATCTTGGTCCCTGGAAGGCTCGCTGAAGGTGAAAAATGTGTCTGGTTATGGGGATGTCCTGGATGGATCATTGTCTTATGGCTGGGATCAAACATCAGAGTTAAGTGCTGGTGTTGCTTTGCCAAGATTTATGAGCTTGAAAAATCCCGTATTTGCTCGTCTGTCTCTGCTTTCACAAGACTGGCTAAAGTTCTCCTCTTACAAAGAACGGTCAGTTGGCCTATCTCTTGGCCTATTGTCATCAAGGAATCATGATTTGTCTTATAATTTGGGATGGCGTACGTTGACTGATCCATCACAACTGGCATCCAAGCCAGTGCGGAGACAACTGGGTCACAGTTTGCTATCTTCTTTAAAGTACACTTTCAAGGTTGATCAAAGAAACTCACCTTTGAGGCCCACCAGGGGATACTGTTATTCTTCAACAACTCAATTTTCTGGTCTTGCACCAGATAGTAGGAGTTTAAGATTTCTACGTCAGGTATGCCATTTCCCGAAATTGTATACATCGGCTGCTTGTGTACTTTTTAAAGGTGCTTATAATATCTTAATATGCAGTTTGATCTTGTATTTCCACTGTATAATTCCTCTGTTTGTGGCTGATATTCTTCTTGTTATGCTTGTCATAGTGCTTGTTTGTTGAGATGCTACTCTGTATTAGATCTGTCCCTGGACAAAGTTAGACATAAGGGCAAAGAGGTGTATAGGTGGATTTGTTAGTGTCACCAAAGGCTGCAGTCTAAGTGTTAATTTTAGGTTTTTTTTCTATATCTTTTTTCTTCTTGCCTCTGTAGGGTTGTCAATTTCGGGTTTTGGGTCTGGTTGACTTCAACCCGAACCTGACCTGCTCATGTTTCACCTCAACCCCGACCCGAACCCGAAACGGGTTATGATATGTCAACCTGAATCGACCTGACAACCCGAAATCATCCCGAAATCAACCCAAAATTAAAAATATTGTACTATCAATATAAATTCTACACAAAATCACCAAGACAATATAACATAACATATAAAACCATCAAACATAAATGGTTACATGATTGATATATTTAGGGTTATGTCGCATAACTATAAGAGTATATATTTTCTTTTCTTTTTTAAAAATGCTTTCAGGTTGCGGGTTGAAATCGGGTTGGCAGGTCAAACCCAAAACCAACCCGGGTTTTTTGCAACCCAGCCTGAACCTGACCCAAAAATGTTTTCGGGTTGAAAATTGCAACCCAAACCCGCGTTTTAGCATGTCGGTTTCGGGTCAGATTTCAAGTTTGTGTCAAGATTGACAACCCTAGTCACATTAAACGAGATGAACCTTTATTTTATGCTTGAAGAAGTGGGAGGTGAGAAGCTCAGGTTGTCTATTTCACAAGGAATTGACCCTGGAACCTCTCCTCCATTATTGTATCTACCCTGATTATTTAACTTTAATGGTTGGTGTTCTGGATGGGTGGACCTCATGTGATGGTTGAATCCCACCTTAGTGTTTGTTTAAAGGTTCAGTGCTCTTTAACGGTGCAATTTCGGGGGGACAATGATAACTTATCTTATTGCTATATAAACAATGGGAAATACTAGTTATGCTGGTGCATGCATGCATGCAATGTTTCTGTTTTTTCAGCTGAGGTTCTTGTTAGCTTCAATGAGATTTATGCATTTTCTCTTTGCTTCCTGTTTAGTGTGGTTGGTTGACATTGTGCACATGGATAATGCTACATGTGATCTCATTTTGCAGCAGCTTAAGTTTCCTTTTTTTTTTTTTGCTTCATATATTCTCTGAGCAGGACTTTGATTTACGCTATACGGTCCCGTTAGGATTCTACCGATCTGCTCTTAATTTTGGTCTCTCTGGAGGAATAATATTTCCATGGGGTAAGGGATTCTTAGATACCCCATCACCCCTCCCTGACAGATACTTCATGGGTGGGAGTTCTTCACCCGTATGCTCACTTGGAGGGCCAAATTCACTGTTGGGATTCAAATTTAGGGGACTGGGTCCCACTGAAGCTCGTAGGTATCCTAAAGATCAGAGTGATGAGAATGGGTCTGATTCAGAAAGGGATGTATTGGGGGGAGATTTGGCAGTCACTGCCTTTGCAGACCTTTCTTTTGATCTTCCACTTAGAGTGCTTAGAGAAGCAGGAATTCATGGTCATGTATTTGCCTGTGCGGGGAATCTTACCAAATTGACACAAAGAGAGTTTAAGAACTTCTCTTTACAGGGCTTCCTTCACTCTTTCCGTAGTTCTGGTGGGGTTGGGGTTATTGTCCCGACCAAGCTCTTCCGCATGGAGGTGAGTACATTATTTTCATATGTCCTGTGAATAAGCAATAATGTATTGGCTCTGGCTACTGTTTGGTCATCTTGTGAAATCAGAGCTTGAGACTCTTCTGAGCTTCACATGAATAAGCTGCTCCTTATGACACCAAACTACTGTACCTTCTATTTGTTTGTCAGTGCTTGCTGAATAACTTTGCTGCAACATTCACCAACTTCTGATGTTTGCTTGTTGCTCTTTGATCTTCCAACTTTTCAGGTTAACTATTGCTATATACTGAGGCAATTTGAGCATGACAGAGGCAAGACTGGCATTCAATTTAGCTTCTCCTCTCCATTATAAAATTGAGTTCTCTTCCTTGAGCTGAAAGGCCAGCTAATCGCGTGCCCATGTTGAAGAAATCCCTTTTCCCAATCCCAACCGAGTCCTTTTTGCATTATCTTCTCTACTAATTCATTTGCACTGGGAGCAGTGTGCTTCGATGAAAATGTTGAGAAAATCTGTTTTGGTGGGAAACGTTGTTAACAAAGAAAGTGGGTTCATCTTGTTTATGCTGACCACCAATAATAATGGGCCTACATGCTTGACCGGATAAATTTTTGGGGTTTTAGATGATTGTTCTTGTTTCTCCCAAGGATATCTTATCTAGTTGATTCATCTGCTAGAATTTTGGTATGATGGAGCCTGGCCTTTTTAGCAATGTTTTCATTCTTTCCATTTATATTATGATTCTTTTTACAGGTATCTGATATTTGATTACCCTAAATTTCAGTTGCTGTGCTATCTATAGGTTTTGTTTTCCTTGAAAGTTTATTACTTGCAGACTAATTTGAGCCATCTTGGTAGAACCAACTACCTGTCTCAAGCCATAATAGCAGTGCAGCATATGGACTTTGAGTCTATTATGCTTGTGACTGTTAATTTTTTGGTTCCTTTTGATCTTGATTACATCTTCCTAGTAACATGTTTCTAGGCATGACCAGTGTCTTGAAAAGAGCAGATAATCCAACCAGATATGCATGGAAGATAACTGTAACTTAAGGAATCCAGTCATTAGTAATTGGCGCATATATTGCATTTTGTTTTGACATAATACCTATATCAATCTTTCATTTCCTCTTCTGTTGAACCCCTAAGTGTTGTTGAGGATGAAGTCTGTCGAGATGTATTGAGTTCATCAAAGATAGCGGTAAACCTGTAACAACAGTCCCTTACTGATTCTATCACATCGAAGGAGTCTATTATCGAAAGTAGGTGTTCAGCGACTCAATATGTTACAACTGCCAGCGAAAATTAAGGAGAAGATCATGTCTGATCAATTTCTATGACTGGACACTTTAATACACTAGTTGGAGCCGCAAAATACGGGTTGTAGAGCTTAGACAAGAAAGACATGAAGTCAAGTCTGAAATTGAGGCTAGTGAACATTAATGGTTCAACAAATTAGGAACTGACTCTTTCCAACGGTCTAAGAGACCCTATTTAAGTGCAAGTTTCGTCAATTGTTAAACGTTTCCTTGTCCGTATTAACTAGCAATCTGGGAGAACCTTATATTTGAACATTGAGAGAAGCACTTGTTACAGTCGTTAGTTTTACTTGGTTGAGTGTCACATTTAAATTTGTTCTAGGTTGTTTCTAGTTTTCTTTCACTTTCTATTGAGCTGATCATAAAGTTGTTAGGGTTAGTGAGAGTAATTGCTAAGTATATTTTCTCTACTTAGCAATTAGTGTAAACTCTTTTTGTGATTATCAATAAATGAGTCTATATTGTGTATTCGTGATTGTCGATTGGCTCCAATCGTCCATTTCAATCGAAAGAGTCAATGTATTTTAGAGACTTATATCTTGAAATACTTTGAAGTCAACCCATCGATCCTTCAATTGGTATCAGAGTTTGGCTTAGCTGACACGATAATCTTGATACCATGGCGGATTTGTTTGCAAACCAAAACAACAAAATGCATTTCAAGCATCTTAGGCTCACATCCACAAATTATGACCATTGGAAGAACGAGATAGATTAACATTTGGAGTTCATTAACTCTGAGTTATGGAGATTGTTACAAACAGAGATCGGCCCGTTCCCCCAAACAGAAAGGATTGGACCTAAGTGGAAAGGAAGACACATGAGCTGAATCGTCAAGCACATCGTGCTATATATACATATCTTTCTTTTCCCGATCAGAGGGGAGTTAATCAGTGCAAGTTTGCCAACAAAGTGTGGAAAGACCTTCAAGCAACTCATGAAGGAATTATAGAGTTAAAAAGTGCAAAACTCAAGAATTGCGGATGGAACTTCCTACTAAAGCCAGGTGAGTCGCTAGACGACGTAGTCAATCGTTTTTACAAACTAACCTTAGTGATGCAGGAACTTGACATACTCCCGGATAAAGAGAATGTGTTCCACAAAATCCTTGATAGCTTAAGATAAAAGTTGTCAGAAAGTGTGATTTTCACCAAGGGCATCTAAAGACTTGTCAAAGTGAAATGTCCATGATCTTGGATTGTATCTGTTGTCTTTCGATAAGTACAAGAAGAACATTAAAAAGAAATTTGGTAATGTTGCTATCTTTTCAAATCAGATTGTATCTATCTCTGACCAAGCTTTGCAGGCAAAGACTCCCACGGCTAGTTAGGAAGACAAGAAAAACCGGAACTGGTAGACATAATTGTTGAAAAGAGTGCAGCCGGAACTATGTAAGACTTTGTCTTCATAGTTAAGAACTATAGAAAATTCAAACTCAGCCAAATCGATAGAGTCTCTTCTTCAACACCACTCGAAGACAGACTGGAAGCTCCATCACGTGCTTTAGTTGCAATAAGCCATGTCACTTTATAAATGATTGTCCTCTTCTTAAGAGTTAATATAGTAAGACACAAGAACAATCCTTGTTGGCTAGTGTAGGATGTGGGACTCTGGTAACCCTGACTTAAAGTCAGTTGGACTAGTCTATCTGCTGGCACATGAACAAGACCATACTATGATCCTTGACCATGAGGTAGCTCATTCACTTCTTGAGATAAATCTTTATCGTATTACTCCAAAAGGCTATCTAACTCTCATTTCCAAAATCATTACTAACACAAGCGTTTTGAAGGCAAAATATCATAAGCAAATCTCAAATCTCATAGCTAAGCTCAAAGAATTATGTATCAACATTGACTCCCTCGAGGAAGAGTCTAATGAATAAAAAACTCTAGCCTATTCACTACGGTTAGATTTTCATAAGTACATGTTTCAAATTGATTCCCTAGAAAAGGAAGCACTTGATGCTGGTACTACTGCTGACTCTAACTATAAGAGCCAGAAAGAGTTGGAGAGCAAGTGCATTATCTTTATCTTTTATGCGCTTATTGAGTTGATCAACAGTGGATCTCAAGGTTTTGTTTGAGATTTAGAGCTATTCAATGCATTGAGCATCATTTCTTAGAGACTAGAGCCAGATATGTCTTGAGAGACTTTATCTGAACTTCAAACCTGTTATTTTGTTAAGCAAGTGTTGCCCTAAGAATTGCCAGAGTGGGCTATTCCTAAAATAAAAGAGGTAAGCGAAGATGATGAAGCTCCAATAGGAAGTTGAAAAATTTTCTTAAGAAATAGTCAATATTTGCCTCGGAATTGGACCCACTCCATCCAATCCTAAATGACAAAGGGTAATTTAATTTTTCTAAAAGAGTCTCAAAACTCAACAATAAGCACAGACATCAGAAAGATAAGAAAGTTTTGAATTTTGGAGGAAGAGCAATCTCAAATATGTGAATCTTCCTTAACCAAGATTTGTGCCTACTGTGGAAATTTTGGTCATATGGATACTATGTGTGAAAAACTTCGAAAGGATCTATCTTTATACTAAAAGACTATAGCTTATTTTGAAGCCCGAGCTACGTTAAATAATTAGGTCCTCAAAGGGAACCCAAGTATATATGGGTTCCTAAAACTAACAAGTGAGTTTTTTTGTACTTGTAGGGGGAAACAAGCAAGGAGCTAGATTACTGGTATTTAGATAGTGGATGTTCCAGACGTATGACTGGAAATCCAAACAAATTCAACTCGCTTTCAGCCTATAAAGGAGGTAAAGGTTACCTTTGGCAACAACAACCAAGGAGATCATTGGTGTTTGTTCTGTAGGTAATCCTTTAAGATTTAAGGTAGATGGAGTCCATCTGACTACTGGACTTCAACATAGCCTTTTAAGTATTTCCCAAATCTATGTCAGGTTTAATACAGTGTTTTTCTTATCTCAAGATTGTAAGGTTTTTGATGAAAGAACAAGTGCTCTCAAAGCCACTGGACAAAGGGAAGGCAATTTCTATAAAATATTTCTTACCTCACCCCATTCTAATGGCCAAGTATGTTTGAATGTACAAACTAAGAGTCATTTACTGTGGCACATGAGGCTGGGACATGGACATCACAAGATCCTTAATAAGTTAAGTGGAAAAAGGTTAGTAATTGGTTTACCTGATATAACCTTCGACACAGACTCTGTCTGTGAGGCTTGTGTCAAAGGGAAACATACTCAGTCATCCTTTAAGAGTAAGAATGTTCTCTCTACAAGTGCACCTTTTGATTTAATTTATATGGATTTGGTGGGTCCCATCCGTGTTCAAAGTATTAGTAATAAAAGGTATATCTTAGTGATTGTAGATAATTTTTCTAGATGGACTTGGGTAATCTTTCTTGCTACTAAATATGAAACTTTTCATGAGTTTGACAAAATTTTCAAGTTATTGTCCAATAGATACTTCACAAAGGTAAAAACCATGAGAACTGACTAGGGAACTGAGTTTTGTAATAGTCTGTTTGATGAGTTTTACGGAAACCATTAGTCGTCATACTTCATTCGTCAGAACACTAGAACAAAATGGCATAGTGGAGCGAAAAACAGAATGTTAGTGGAGATGGAACCTACAATGCTCATAGACAGCCAACTAGCTTCATATTACTGGGCTAAAGCCGTAAATACAACATGCTACATCCTCAACAGAGCTTTCATTCATCCTCAATTGCAAAAGACTCCCTATGAGATCTTACAAAACCGATAGCCCAATTTACTCCAACTATGATGTTTTGGCTACAAATGCTACATTTATAACAATGGTAAGGACAATCTAGATAAGTTTTCTCCAAAGAGTGCGGAGGGGATTTTTCTAGGGTGTTCTTTCAAAAGTAAAGCTTATCGTGTGATTAATAAACGAAGTCATTGTTTGGAAGAAAGCCCACATATAAAGTTTGATGAACTCCATAATTTTGAGTCATCCACTAACGGACTCAATTTTCCCTTGACGAACTCTTACCTGATCCTTACACAGTCTCTGTCCCCATCAAGAGAATCCAAGACATCAACTATACACCTCAAGATACTACTCCAAGCCCCTCAAAAAAAGAGACTTAATCCCCTGAACCACCCACTCTCTCTAATCTTTCATCAAATGACAACATACCTATGTTACACCCAAAATTTTGACCATTGGGAGGGGCCCAAGTGAACAAATGTGAGAATAAGGGCAAAACAACCAAAATGCACCAAGGCGGGATTTTCCAAGGACATTTTTGGAACTTTCTATTATCATATGACTTGTTCACCATCTCTAAACACTTCCAAATACCATCGTCATTATGAAAGGAATTTCATAATTCTAAGATAATATTAGGGAAAATTACATGTCCCACCCATGACGTTTAGCGCAATTACACACTCCACCCACATGGTTCATAAATTACTTTCCCCACCATGTGGTTCTCCCTTTTTTACATCCAGCAACTTTTCTATTTTTTTGTTCAATTCAAAAAATGCTTAACGTGTCCGAATTGATGAAACTTTATAGACGATGTTTAAAGTGTTATATTTGGTTCAGTGAGAAATCTAAAGTTTTTAAGCTTAAATGTGACATGTGGGACCCAATGAACATGTCACATGTTTCATTGGGTACCACGAGTCACATTTAAACTTAAAAAACTTCAGATTTGACCATAAGATCAAAAATATATCACTTAGCATCATCCATGTAAAGTTTCATCAATTTTAGGACAACGTTTTAAGCATCTTTGAATTGAACAAAAATTATGGAAAGTTTGCTGATTGCTGGATATAAAAAGAGGAAAACCACATGGTGGGGAAAGTAATTTGTGAAAGCACATGGTGGAGTGTGTAATTCGCCAAACGTCATGGGTGTGGAGCATGTAATTTTCCCTAATATTTATTTTGGAAATTTAGCTTTTTATTCATATTATAAGCTAATTTCCATAATAGTTAACACATGAAATAGCCACAAAATAGAAATAAAAGGTTTCCAAAACTAAAATAAAATTTTCACTTGGTAAGCATGACTACATATAGTCACAAACCTGAATTTTTTTATTTTGAACCTTAACACAAAATTTAAAAGAGAAATTCAAACATTCCTACAACTTTCTCTCTCCTTTAGAAAATATCCAAATAAAGTTCAATGCAAACAAAAAAATTGATATACTAAAAACTATGAAATTAAACCTAGAAATTAATAAATCAAAAAGCCTATCGGGTTGCAAAAATCCAGGTCACTGTAGTGTAGAAATAAAGTAACCAGGTATCGAATCCACGGGACTTGAAGAAAATAAGCCTAATCCTAGAAAACTTGAAATCAATTGGTTGTTTGCTGTTTTGAGATTAAATAAATTATGCGAAAATAAACTAACAAATATAATAAAACTGATAAAATGATATGGGTGAGTGGAACCCTGGGTTCAGGCTATTCTTCGCTAGTCAGATTATGCAAACTTCTATAATTTAACAAGAGATATGAATTGGCTAAATTCTTTAATATCTTACATGCATTAAATCCTAATCACAGGAAGCTCATCTAGTAGAACGTAAGATCTAATCAAGATTCTAGCGAAACACATTAGATAGATTAAGTGCAAAGAATTATTCAAACTTGAAGGAAAATCTAATTAATCCAATTCAATTCTCCACAAGAATTAAAGCACCTGAAGGACAACGTAATCAATCAGATCTAGTTTCCACAGACAACTGGTTAATATGACCATCTTGTTAATCACCGATCTGATCATAACAAGATTCGAAAGCTAATTAACAAATCCATGAAATTTATTAAAAAGCACAACTTGAACTTTAATATGAACAATCCATAAATAAAACCTCTTATCAAAGCAATATAAGTAATTGCAGAATCAACTAGCTACAAATAACCATCTCCTAGAGTAAATCCTTCGTAGCCTAACATGTTTCAAGAAATAACAAATAGAGATAGAAGAGAAATCATCTGGTGGAGAAGACTCCTGCTCTTGTTGTGCTTGTCAGATCTGAAGACTCGTCGGCTGGAGATTGAAGATGATGAAGAGGTGACTATGGTGCGGTAAGATTGAGAGGTGTGAGCCTCATTTGAGGCATCTGGCGTGAATCGTTATGTTCCCCTAACCCTCGATGACTTTTTATAACAAAAATAGACATTTTTAACTCTTAAAAATGCAAATTTTCGAATTCTGTACGCGGCGTCCGAACTTGGAAGTTCGAACGCATGTTAGGACAAATTTTCAGGAAGTTTCAACCTATGTCCAAACATCAAAGTTCGGACGTATGTTCGGACATGTCAATATCATGACGAGTAAAACTTGTTTCGGGTCTATATTCTTTGTTTGGACTCCGTTTTGCTCCTCATTTGTTGCGTTGCGAAGCTTGTGAAGTGAAGAATGCAATTACATGAATTTTACCTGCATTTTAAACATAAAATATATCAATTATTATCTAAACACAAATCATAGGAAAAATATATGATAAGTGAGAAATATTAGCTAGACCAATATGAATAATAGGCGAATTAAACCTGTAAAAGGCTCTATATTTCACACTTATCATTCAAATATCATGAAATTTTAAAAAAATATAAAGGATGACTTTTAGAGACTGACCTTGTTGGAATTTCATAATTTTAAATTTCCAATAATAAGTTATGAATTATGGGAGGTTCCAGATTGTAACATTTTTATCTAATAGGTTATTTATCAAAGTAAAACTATTCCAACTCTCAAAATTTCTAAAACTTTACCTTTATCTTTGGTTAATATTTCATAATTTTCTGGACTTGTAGCATATTTTATATAATCAAATTCTTTTAAAGCACAAATCAGGGTTTTAGATAAAGATTGTGTTCTATCAATTTGGCCATGTTAATCCTATAAAAGGACCCTCCCCAAACAAACTAAACATCATCTAAAAACCTTCCCAAGGTCATAAACTACTCTTTCCAATCTGCCTCTCACATTTTTAACAATCCCGAAGCCGAAACTCTATTGAAATCACTCCAAAATCATAAAAAAACTCAATCTTTCTTCTTCCACCAGACTTCCAAACATCTAAACACCATAAATACAGAAGAAAACGTGGTTGACAACACAAGGAAAAAGGATCAGAAGCTCGGGTTGTCATCGAATCGGATCGGCCATCAATGGAGCTTTCAGAGATTCTAGACGTGAAGAAAAAACCAAATCCCGAAGTAAAAAAAGGTGAGAAATTGGATTCTTTAAATCTTCTGATCATCATACACACTTAGTATCAATCTCAAAGCAATTCGACGTTTTCCGGCTCTTGAATTAGGGTTTATTCGTGTTTCTTCCCTATTACTTGTTTGTTAAGTTTCGTATTGAATTTGCAATCAAATTGATCTCTTTTGACTTTTTCAGCTTTTGAATTAGGGTCCCGGACACCCCCGGACGGTGGCGGAACAATTTTATTTTCAAATTTTAGGTTTTCTCTTAACATGTCCGGGCCCACGAACACCCTGTCCGTGGCCCCGGACTTACTTCATTTTTCTGCAAAATTGACTTTTTTTTGTACAACTAGTTTAATTAAGGACCGTAGGTTTGGACACTAGGTCTGTGGCCACGGACATAACAAAATTTTTTGACCTAATTTGGCTTTCGAAACCCTAATTCAGTTATTTCAATTTCACTTTAATTTTCAATGAAAAAATGTCAAAAAAACAAAAAAAAAAGTCAGAAACCAGTGCACTTAGGTTAAACCGACATCGTAACAAGCCATAAATGACAAAAGTAGTGGAAAATGACTTAGAAGGGTAGTGAAAGTAAATTGAACCCGGAAAAGTTGAATACCAAGCCCCCGAACCCGAACTTTAACCTTTCATAATTTATCATAGGTTAAAATTAGGTGGTTGTTGTGAAAAATAGTAGTGAAACTATCTAGCTAACTATGAGCAGTGAACCCAGTCATTGTAGTACAACAAGGTTGTATCCACAGAGACTTCGTAACTATTTAGTTAATTATAAGCTTAGTAAATGTGCAAGAAGATAAATAAAAGTGTATAAACTTAAATTGGAGGTTTTGGGTTTTTGGGTTGTAATTGGAGAAATAAAGAAAAACAAAAAACACTAAACTAACTATCTAGGATAGATGTAGCTCGGGATGGATATTTGCATCCGTCCTCCTCTTATTACCGATTGTCGACCCTTTGCTCATTAAGACAAAAGAAGTCAAATTTCTAATTCTCTCTCCTTCTCTCCTATTCTAACCGAGAGTTCTCTTCATTCTCTCCTTCATCTTCTTGCTCTTGAGAAAGGAAGAACACCAAGAACATCAAGAACACAAGGTAAACTCATATCTTCTTCTACCTTGAGTCTTCTTCTCTTTTTCATTAATCAAACAAAGAGCACACTACCAACTCATTTCCATATTCAAACAAGGCTGAAAAAAAGTAGCTTTGGGAGCATATTTTCAGAAATTACCAAGCTTGGAGCAAGGGAAGAACTAAGTTAATCAAAAGGTAAAAATGTGCTTTAAGCTTCTATCTTCCTTTGACTCTTTACAAAGCTAAAATCCATGATTTTTTATACTCATTTTTCTTCCTCTTTAATGTTCTATCTTGAGCTATTCCTAGATCTCTTTGAGTTGGCAAAAATCAACAAGAAATCATCTTACAAAGGAGACTTCAAGGGTGAGTCAAATTTGAGGTTTCAATGTACCTTAATCTACTCTTTATCTATAAATTTACAAGAGATTTAACTCTCAACATTTTTCTCTATAATAGGCCAAGAATGAGCTAGCTTTCTCCTTAGAAAATCCAATGGTAACATCATCTCTTTAAGCTCATTTTCATGCCTTAAGATTCTTCCTTATGTTTAGTCCATTCCTAGACCCTAACTATACTCCATTATCTTTGTTAAATCCATGGCTCAAAGTTAAGTCAAAATACTCCTAGAGGTCGAGAGCATAAGAGGGAAAAAACAAAGTCAAAAATCATATTTTGAAGGGTAAGGGCATAATCTAAACCCTAGGTCTTCTTAATCACTACTTAAGCTTTGGATTTGTGTAAAAATCTAACCTAGCTCTATAATTACATATAGGGCCGAGAGTGGTGTGGAGAAAGTTTGATTTTGTGCGGCTTTAAGGTAATTTCACGTGTTTAGCCAAACAAGGATGAGAGTTATGTGGGGAAATGGTCAAAATTGACCTTAAAATGGCTAGGAAATAATATGGACAACTTTGGACGGATTAATTAAGTGGTTTAATGACTTAATTGTCAAATTATAAAGGTTATGGGGTATATATTGCAATCACCGAAAAGTATTGGGTAAAAAAAAGTAAAAATCGGTGAGTGAATATGTTTTTAAGATCATTTTTATGTCATTTTAAGTTATGGTTGAGGTTTGTAATAAGGCCATGTATGTAGGCCAAGTTTTTAAGTGTTTAAGTACTTTTAATGCTTTATGAGTTAAGCATTTGGTTGGAATTTGATTTGGTGAGAAAGCCTACTGTAAAGAAATTAATTGGAGTGTTTAAACACCTAAGAAAATTTGGATAAAAATACCTAAGGTATAGGTAGTATTAAGTTGGAATTTAATGTCAAAATTGGCTTTAAAAAGTGTTAATGAACTTAAAGGATATTCTAGTGAACAAATGAGTATAATATGAGTGTGTGAGTGTAAATAAATAATATTTGGAGTGGTAAACTGTATAATAGCCAAAAGTTTGGTTTTAAATGGGTTTTAGATGCAAATTATAAGTTTTAGAAAAGTTAAGGACTTAAATGAAAACCTTAGGAAAATTGTGGGGTTAAATCGTAATTATGAGAAAATATTGGTCAAAACATATTGTGGTGGTCAACCTTGGTTAAGGAAAGAGTGTTGACCAAGTTAGGTGAAGAAATAATCAAAATAGGAATTTAAATGAAGTTTAGAAGTTAATTGTAAGTTTTGTAAAACTTATGGGGTTAGTTTGTAAAATCTGAAAGTTTTAGGGCTGGAATGTGATTAAAACAGACTAGGGGTTTGTTTGGCTATTCTGGACAAATGTGGGTTGATTTTGGAATTTAATTATAAATATTGTATAATATAAGGTTTAAGGATGAAACTGTAAAGTTATAATAATAAGTGTGGTCAATTTGTAAATACATAAAAGATGGTGGTTAGGTGAAACAAATCTGTATGAGATAGTGGTCTGTTCGGAAGTAAAATAATATTGGTTGAAACTTTGGATTATAATTAAATAAGAGTGGGAATGTGATAACATATGCCATTTAGTGTATAAATGTAATGTTATAAAAGATGAAGTGGAAAGAATGTAAATTAATGGAAAATTGGAGGTCAAATGCGAGAATATAGAAGTTAGAAATGAATTTGAGAATATGATGACAAATGTCATAATGTGACAACAAATGTAAGGTTGAATACTAATTAAGTGAAGTTAGTATAAGTTAAAGGAACTTAGGAGTTCACATGAAATAATGAGTATATGGAATATTGTAGTTATATACTAATGTTGTGATTGAATATATTAAAAGCGAAGTTTAATATATGAGGGAATCATATTATTAAACATTAGACATAAAGGTCTAAAGTTAAAGAATGGAAAGTTGGACAAATAGAAGAATTATATAACTCAAGGGATTAAATGATGAATTATATAGAGTTGTAGACTTGAATACTTTAGTCAAGTCAACTACATTGACCTAGTCAGCATAATTGACCAAGAAGGTCAAGGTTGACAAACTCATAAAAGATATGAGATTTTTAAAAGTAGTAAACAACATATAGTAACAAAACAATATGGATGTACATAATATATATATATATATATATATAAATGTACATGCTTAATATATAATCAAACCTATGATTAAATGAGATAGGTTATTAGGATTAAATCCTAAATTGTAAGTGATACAACAGTGTTATTAATTAATACATGAATTAAAGTATTGACTTAGCTAATTCTGAACTCCTTCGAAAACCCGAGTAATAACAACTAGTTAATCACAGGGTTAATTACCGGGGGGGATTAGCATTTGTTTGGGAATACCGAATTGAATTAAGATCATTGGATATTGATATGTAGTGTTACGTGTATTCCAGATCCTAGTGCATAGAGTGCGGACCCGGGACGGAACTTTTGTTCACCCACCGTTGGTGAACGGTATGTTGTTATGTGATCTGATTGTCTCTGAGGGTTTCCTCAGTTCAGATGTGTGTGAATCTGTGACAAGATTAATTTTGTGATTGTGTGGATTAATATGCATGATTATATATTATATCGTTGCCTTGATTATTGCTATCGTTATGCAATATTAATTGTTTGTATCCATAAACTGAACTAAGGCAAATCACTATTATCTTATATTAAGATAAGAGACGTAACAAGAGAACGACATGGTGAAGGATAATTTTGAACTATATTATCCGAGAATTCTAAGAATACACTTATATGTAGAGCAACGGTTCGAGAAAAGCCGCTCTAATTATTGTACATTCGAATGGTATAAATAACCTAGAGATTCTAGGTATAAGTCCTTAATGGCTTTACATTCAAAATGTTATTCATTGAGACCTAAGTTGAGACTTAGGCATGTAGATTATGGGACCTTAATCTCAGTGACTTGTATATGGAGGAACTGTATGAAGAAATCCAAGGGGAAGTGGCTCTTGGTGTACGTTGTGATCACAAACCATTGAAAGGATGTCGCGTACGGGTCCTTTCATTCAATATAATTCCAAAGATCCCAGATGTTTCATTGGTCATATACTCCGCTGTTGGAGGTGGCTACTGCCATTGGTGACCCACCGAATATAGGGGTATGGTGTAGAGACATGTTATCCTTTAATGAGACGTCTATCGTTAGGCATGAGATGATTCTCGGCTAAACATTAATACGAACAGCAAGTGAGCTAATTGGTGAACAATATTAAGCGCCTTAAAGGCCAAGACAAGAATCAACTGTAAATATAATTCTCGTAATATTCACCTCGAATGTTTAGTATGCTTATTATTGTATTGTGATATGCTATGTGGTGAAGCATGTGTTATGTGTGATTATTGTATGGTTGGTTATGCTATGTAATACTTTTCAATTTTTATTATTAAACGGTATTGCATGTAAATTGAACTGCATGCTCTCGACCAATTAACTGAGGGGTCTGAGGAGGCATGACGGTTACATAGTGACATACTCAGCAGAGGCTGATTCCATACATACAAAAATAATTCTACAGGTTTGTAGCAGATTACCGACGCAGAGGTGTGGGCTTTTGGTTAACGGTATACATCTTAGGATATACACATGCTTAATGGTTTTAGACTCGGTTTCTGTTTATTCCGAGGTTGTATATCATATTATCACTAGATTGCTCACGAGTAGAGTTTGTATTAAGGATTGTATTGAGGACTGTAAGCTACTACTATCTATCTCTTGTGATCACTACGATAATGTTTCGTGTTTGTATTTGGTTTTTAAGTTGATGCTTTATCACTCGTATGGGCGAGTGATGGCGGTAACACCATTAGTATATGATATCATTTATTCTCACTGTGATTAGTTTAATTAATTAAGTATGACGATCAGACGGTAATTAAGAGACGTTTAGGTAGGGGTGTAACATTAACTCTTGTGCCTAGATCTAGAACATCATTTCTTTTGTACAAAAGATAGTAATTAGTTATAGAATTATAAAAGAGTCAATGTGGCATGTTAGTATCTATGTACTTTTTAGTATATATTTTTTTCTTCAATAAAATAGAGACAACGAGTCGGGTTAAGCTCGGGTTTGAACTTTTAACTCATAAACCAACCTAAGAAAAATAATGAATAACCTAAACCTGACCCAAAACTTAAACGGATAAAAAATCTCAATCCAAACCCGTAATGTCCGCATTGGTTTCGGATCAAGTCTTTAGGTTGTATTAAAATTGATAGCCCAAAAATAAGAGGAGAGTTAATCCCACTAGTCCCCTTGTGATTAGTCTTCACCTCAACATGAGTGATTGGCTTTGTCCAGTAGCCCGCTTAATACGATAAACTAGATATTAACATGCTTAATTATTAATACCGAATTAAACAGTTTGATGATTTTGGGGAAACTTTCAGCGCTGAACGCGATTGCAGCACCTCCATGATAGAGGTTGTATTTACTGCGTTCATAAAATTAAGCTTTGCGTGAAAGTGGAAATTTACAAATGTACCCTCATTTTCTCATCTCCAGTTTCATACCATCAATGCCTCCCTTGTTGTCCTTCATGTTCAAATTCTCCCATACTCATTGGAAACTACCATTTTCAAATCAACAAGAATTGAATCTCGAGATAACAACGACACTGTTCCGATGTGCAATTGTTTGGTGAAGGTCACTATAAATAAATACGGAGAGTAACTTTGGGTTGTATAGACTGCAACCCTAGATTGAGTCTTATGTCGGTAATTGTCAAAGAAGAAACATCTGTGGATGAAGAAATATCCAATTAACCAGATGACATAGTAAAAGAGAAGGAGATGATACCCAACAATTTATCAATTGGAGACAAGAGATATGTGTTTTCAATAGTTTCAACTTTGCTTCATCGCACACTCTATAGACTTGAACAGCCATAGGTTCATCCTTGTATCTCGGCATGGTGGAGTTCTGTAATTTCACCATTGAATAAGAGATGAAACATGAAGACCTGGCGGAAGTTGTGGAGGGCATTTAGGTTATTTGTACACCCACACATTCAAAATATACAGCTCATAAACCAACAACCCAAATATCTTTTTGTAAACAGGACATATTGCTAAGGAGACATCATTGAACAGATCACGAGGGTCATTATTGCAGAAGTCAAACACCCTAATGTATAGTGCATCATAGAATGCACTACAAGCTATCCAAACAAGATCGAGTTAGCTCAGCTCATAGTCCATACATTAGAACAAAGATATATGAAGGTAAATCCAGACATCATTACAAGGATAAACAAAGATAAATAGAACAAAAGACAAGGCCCGGTTCATACAACATCCACTGGAAGACTTTCTTGCTGCTCATAACGTCGTCGTCCTGATTGCCGCAAATCACCGCAAGAAGTATTGGGATTATGTTATATCTGTAACATTCCTAATACTACTCTGCTTGCACATACATATACTAGACTGTACTTAGGACATATATTGTACGTTTCTAGTTGTGTATTAGATCTTTTCTTCTGTAATTGATAAACCCGGTTCTTCAGAGCGAACCGGTCTCTTCTTAGTCTCTTTTCTTTTCCTTTCTTAGTTAGTCAGAACATCAAGTCGAGAACTCCATCTGTATACATTCTTTCTCCCGCTCTCTATCTTTCTTCTTCAATGGAAATCAATCGATGTATTCTTTGAGAAATCTGAGATGGTATTAGAGCAAGTAGACATTTGATCCAGAAAAATGAGCGGAGAGATTCAAGAAGAAGAAAATCCCGATAACAACAAGAACCCAGAGAAGATGACGTCGAACACCAGCAACTCGATTGATCCATCGGACCCACTATATGTGCATGTGACGGAGCAACCAGGACAAGCTTTGGTCCCTAAATTCACCGGCGATGGGTTTCTTTCATGGAAATGTAACATGCGGCGCGCTCTTCGAACTAAAAACAAGTTAGGGTTTATAGATGGAACCATAAAACCCCCAAAAGATGAAGACGTGTTTCGATCTGCGGCCTTTCTACGAGCAAGCTCCCTCGTCGTGTCATGGATAATTTCATCCCTGGCACCAAACATTGGGAGGAGTATCATGTTCAACAATGATGACAACCCAAAGGAAGTCTGGGAATGGCTTTGCAGACAGTTCGAAAAAGATTTGGGCAGAATACAAACTCGCTCTCCCCATTGAAGCTTGTGTCTGCTACAACGCTTGCAAAGCGAAAGAAACCCAGAGGAAGCAGAGAGAACGAGAGGAATTAGTCCATTTCCTCATGGGTCTTGATAAGTCATATACGCACCTTCAAGGACAGATCTTGGCCATGAAGGAGACACCTTCTGGAGGAAGCATACTCCCTTGTCATACAAGAAGAACAACAAAGAGATTCCGGCGATTCGAGAGAAGACAACAAGCGTTCCGTAGCCCTTGCCGCCAAAGATTTTGGAAGTTTCACTGGATCTAACAAACAGAGGATTTACTCGAACTCGGGAAACCCTAAAAATGTAGCAAGAAAAACAAGCCAAAGAACCATTCGCTCAAACAAAAAGGAACCACCCAAATGTACAAATTGCGGTAAAACTGGCCACCTCAGAAGCGAGTGTTGGTGGCTGGTGGGTTTTCCGGGGGACGAAGGGAAGAAATCCAGATAAATCTGCGTTGGGTCTGTTGCTGATGAACAACGAAGGGCGAATCATTCAAAGAATGAAGAAACTTCTCAATCCCCGGTCAAAGGCTTCACTGCGGATCAACTGAGTCAATTGATGAACTACTTTCAACAGCACAAGGATGACGGTAAAAACTCAACTCACACTGATTTTGGTGAGTTCTCAGGTAACCCCCAACTTACACTAAATTTTCTACCATGTTTAAGTTTGAATAGAAATTCCATACTTGAACAACTTGAGAACTCCTGGATCTTAGATTCAGGAGCTACTAAACACATAAGCGGAAACAAATCTCTTCTGTCAAATTGCAAACTTGTTAATGGAATTAGACAGATTAATCTTCCTGATGGGCGTAAAAATTCTGTTTACTGCACTGCGGATCTGATCATAAATGGAACTAAGTGCCTAGAAAATGTTATGTATGTCCCTTCTGTCAGATTTAATCTTATTTCTGCATCTAGATTGGTAGAAGCTCTGGGTGCCAAAGTCCTTTTTACTGCTAGTTCTTGTGTGTTGCAAAATTTTGAGGAGAATATCTCTCAAAAGATTGGGAGACAAGTTTGTGGATTATATTTTTTGGATGTTACTGCTCTTGCTGTTTTTGTTGCAACTGTGAATGATGTTCCTTCTGTTTGTGCAACTAGTTATGGCATGTTGGCTGAGGTAGAAAAATCTAGGATCATATCATTGTGGCACAACAAATTGGGCCACATTCCCCTAAACAAGATGTGCAAAATTCCTGAAATAGATGTTGCTAATCGCATTAGCTCAAAATCTACCATATTTCCATGCACTTCCTGTTTTAAGGCAAAAGCTAAAAGACAAAAGTTTTCCTCATCCAAAATTAAAACAACACACCCTTTCGATCTAATACACATAAACATATGCGACCCTATGAGAACTGAAACAAGAGAGGGATATAAATACTTCCTCACAGTTGTAGATGATTATTCCAGAGGGACTTGGGTGAGACTTCTTAAACAAAAATCTGAGGGCATGGAACGTGTAAAAGATTTTATCCTTCTTGTTGAAAAACAAATGAATATACATGTTAAGGCTGTTAGAAGTGATAACGCAAAGGAACTTGAAAAATCTCTTAAAGGAATAGATTTCTTTGCTAGCAAGGGGATAGTGCATCAGACTAGTTATCCTCATACCCCCCAACAGAATGGGGTGGTAGAGAGGAAATAGGGTCATGTGATGCAGATTGCTAGGGCTTTCCTTTTCCAGTCTGGTTTAGATCATAGCTTCTGGGGTTATTGTGTAGAACAGGCTGCCTATATTGTAAATAGAATACCAAGTAAAACAATCATGAACTTAACCCCTTATGAAAAACTGTACAACATCAAACCAGATTACAAGAAAATAAGAAGTTTTGGGTGCCTCTGTTACATCACTAATATTGACCCTAACAAGGGCAAGTTAGATTCTAGAGCCTATACTTGTGTTTATCTTGGTGACTGCAAGAACACTAAAGGCCACAAAGTTTGGTCCCTAGAACAAAACACAGTAAAAATAAGTCGTGACATAACCTTCTTTGAACACATTTATCCCTTGAAGGATGAAAACTGGAAAACTCTTTTCCACACCAACAAAGAAACCATGGATGTTTTCCCTTCTTTTCCTGAACAATCCATAGAACCTGATCTTCCTGTTTTAGAAAAAAACACCTAGACAAATAGGAAATTTAGACACCGAAAATACACAAAACTCCAATTCTCCCACTGTTCAACAAGTTCCCCAAGACCAAGAATTACCTGCTGAGAATACAGACAACAAAACTGACCTAGAACCCTCTCAAGATCACACTAATTCCACTCAAGACACTGGTCTTAGGAGGTCTACCAGAACCCACAAAATGCCTAGTAGATATGATGATTATGTTTGTCTAACCCCTTCTAACCAGAAAGAACCTTTCTCCACCATTCAGGCTGCCTGACTTGAACATGGAAATCCAAACAATTATAGCCAAGCCACTGTGAATACTTTACAGATCACACACCAAAATTCACAATTCTCTCATGTTCCCTTGGCAAAGACACCAACACTTTCCTTGATAAAGTCCACAACCTAGATGAACCCTCTAATTACATTTCAGCCAGCAAGGATCCTAGGTGGATTAGGGCAATGACTGAAGAATTTGAGGCCCTAAAACTCAATAACACTTGGTCAATTGTTGACCTTCCTAAAGGAAAAAACCCATCAGTTGCAAGTGGGTTTATAAAACAAAACTCAAAGTTGATGGTTCCCTTGAAAGATTCAAAGCAAGATTAGTTGTGAGGGGGTTCACCCAAAAACATGGTTTGGATTACGAAGAAACTTTCTCTCCTGTCATAAAACTTACCACCATTAGAGCATTAATCATAATGGCCATTAAAAAGGGGTGGATACTAGACCAACTTGACATAAACAATGCCTTCCTCCATGGAGATCTCCATGAGGAAGTATATATGAACATACCAGAGGGTTTGAAAGTCCATGGAGAAAATAAAGTATGCAAGTTACATAAATCTCTTTATGGACTCAAACAAGCCTCTCGCCAATGGTATGAAAAACTCACCAAATTCTTAAAAAATCTTGGTTTTCAGCAGTCTCAAAATGATCATTCCCTTTTCATCAAGTTAAGGAAACACAACACCACCCTTTTAGGCATTTATGTAGATGACATCTTGGTAGTTGGCAATGACACAAAAGAGATAAAAACTTTAAAGAACCAACTTGACAAAGAGTTTAAAATAAAAGACTTGGGCAGAATAAACTACTTCCTTGGAATGGAGTTTATGGAAGCAGATGGGGGAATAATCATGACCCAACAAAAATACTCAAAACAGATAATCAAAGATTTTGGAATGGAACAATGCAGAGCCTCTGCTGCTCCCCTTCCCACCAATCTCAAACTTTTCACGATTCAGGTCCAAAACTTGAAAATCCAACTATCTACAGATGCCTAATTGGAAAGCTAAACTTTCTCACAAATACTAGACCCGACATCTCTTTTGTTGTGCAATTTCTGAGCCAATTTCTTCAAACCCAACAACTGAACATTTAAAGGCAGCATACCATACCCTATCATATGTGAAAGGGACATCAGGTTATGGTCTGTTTTTTAATAACAAAGATGATTACAGCCTTATAGCATATTGTGACTCAGATTGGGCATCTTGCCCAATCACAATAAGATCGGTATCTGGTCATTACATATTGTTAGGTGGCTGTCCATTGAGTTGGAAGTCAAAGAAACAAGTTTCTGTTTCTCTATCTTCTACTGAAGCAGAATATAGAGCAATGAGAAAAGTAACCAGCAAACTAAGCTGGTTAAGTAGACTCCTTGCTGAGATAGGATTAAAAAATATCACCCCAATTCCACTAAACTGTGATAACCTTGCTGCTATACACATAGCCAAAAAAACCCCGTATCTCACGAACGCACAAAACACATCGAATTAGACTGTCATTTTGTGCGTGAGAAACTGCAGGAAGGATGGATTGATGTCCAACACCTCCCTAGCAATCAACAACTAGCAGATGTCATGACCAAGTCCCTGACAGGTAAAAATTATCACAGTTTGTTTCACTCTTTGGGTTTACAGGAATGCAGTGATGGTGGCTGATCAGATATGACAGAAAGAAGCAAAAGATACATTTTTACAGAAGTACAAACTGTACCTTTTGAAGGGGGGTATTGGGATTATGCTATATCTGTAACAATCCTAATACTACTCTATTTGCACATACATATACTAGACTGTACTTAGGACGTTTCTAGTTGTGTATTAGGTCTTTTCTTCTGTAATTGATAAACCCGGTTCTTCAGAGCGAACCGGTCTCTTCTTAGTCTCTTTTCTTTTCCTTTCTTAGTTAGTCAGAACATCAAGTCGAGAACTCCATCTGTATACATTCTTTCTCTCGTTCTCTATCTTTCTTCTTCAATGGAAATCAATCGATGTATTCTTTGAGAAATCTGAGAAGAAGCTACAAAATTCACCTCCACACGTCTACTTAGTGAGCAACAGCAAATGATCCCGGTGACCGCAACAAACAATCTTGGTGACAGCAGCCACAATCTCACTTTCAGCTCCAACAGCTCTAAAACCCACCAACCTGTTTGCATGCACCAATCGACCACACCCTCGTCGAAGAGGGAAGCCACACCCTCGCCGAAGAGGGAAAGATTGAAACAGGAGAGATAGAAGGTGGGTGGTGGTGAAGGGAGGTGGAATCTGCAGCAGAATCGACATGCAACACCTAAATCTACACCAGAACCGATCTACAACACTAGATCTGGACGCAACACGTCGGAGAAAGACTAGATTTGAAAGTGATCGACGCCATAAGCTAGAGACGAATCCGTGGTGATGCAAGTGGTGGAGACGGTGAAGACGCCGAAGGCCGGATCAAACTAGTAGAAGAAGAAGAAAAAAAAAAGAACTATGAGCAAAGAGAATAGAAAAAAGAGGAGTGGGAGAATACGATGTCCCCTCCCCCAAGTGAATCGCCACTAGAGTGAGAGAGCTAGCTATAGAGATATAAGAGAAGTGTTGACAAGTTTACCCAGTAGCAACTACTTTTATGAACTAGTAACAGCCCAAATATCAACCTCTTCTTAATATGAGCCAAAACATCTAAAATTAATGCCACACTAATGTCATCACCTTCGACCTCTCACAAACGAAGGCTAGAGTTGATTCATTCTTTTTGGGGGGAGGATTTCATAAAATGCCACTAAAAAAAGAAAGTCACAAAATGCCACTATAGTCAGTGACCAGAAGGAAAAATAGCAAAAATATCCCTATTAATTAACAAAATATTAAAAATATCTTAAAATTTTGAAAAATAGTAAATAGGAAAATTACATGCCCCACCCATGACGTTTGGCGCAATTACACACTCCACCCACGTGGTTTCACAAATTACTTTCCCCTCCATGTGGTTTCCCTTTTTTTACATCCAGCAACTTTTCTAATTTTTGTTCAATTCAAAAGATGCTTAAACGTTGTTCGAAATTTATGAAACTTTACATGGATGATGCTAAAGTGATATATTTTGATCTTATGTCAAATCCGAAGTTTTTTAAGCTTAAATGTGACATGTGGGACCCAATGAACATGTCACATGTTTCATTGGGTCTCACGGGTCACATTTAAGCTTAAAAAACTTTAGATTTCTCACTGAACCAAAATATGACACTTAAACATCGTCTATGTAAAGTTTCATCAATTTCGGACAACGTTTAAGCATCTTTTGAATTGAACAAAAATTAGAAAAATTGTTGGATGTAAAAAGAGGGAAACCACATGGGTGGGGAAAGTAATTTATGAAACCACATGGGTGGAATGTGTAATTGCGCCAAACGTCATGGGTGGGGCTTGTAATTTTCCCTAGTAAATATTTTTAGATGTTTTAAAATTATTCAGTACCATAAAACAGAATATAAAGTTTTGAAAACATGATTTATATCAATCTTTCTACTAATTTGTATCAATTAAGTACTAAAATTTATAGCATTCATTTTTTAATTCTCTTTTTTTCACCAATTTAAATTATTTTTTCAAAGTAAATAAAATTATATTTTAAACTAATATTGAGAAAATATTTGGTAAAATTCATATTCTATTTTGTTGTAACTTTATGACATAATACTTTTGTTATCTACAAAATATTATGTCATAAAATTATGCAAATATAGAATAATTTTTTTAAAAAAAATTCCAAATATCATAAAATATAAAATTTAAATTGATAGAAAGTTAATTTAATAAATGTATGGTACTTAGTTGGTATAAATTAGTAGAAATATTGATATAAATTATGTGTTTAAAACTCTATTTTTTATGGTACTGAATAATTTTAAAAAGTTGAATATTTATTTTTTACAATATTTTATGATATTTTAATCTTTTTTTCACTTTTTCAGTTTTTTAAATTATATATATTTTTATAGTGTTTTGATTTTTTAAATTTTGGTGATTTTTTAAGACTTAAAGTATATTGTAAACTTTAAAAGTATTTTATTAATTAATAGGGATATTTTTTGTTATTTTTTTATCTAGTCAGTAGCAATGATATTTTTTGAAATATTACAAAATAATATTTGGTAATTTTTTTAATGGCTTCCCATCAATTAGTGACGTTTCATCAAATTTCCATTTGACTGCAGCATTATAATTTTGTTTTCGTGACAGTCCCCGAGATGTCCGTGATGTAGACATTAGGAAAAATATTGTAGAAAGAAAAAAAGGAACATACTTGACGACAGATTCGAATGCATGTAAAAGTGGCGAGTCTCTTTTTGTAGATACACACACGCATATGTACTTGATGTTGAAAGTGATAGTTATCTTCCCTTGCTCAATGATATACTATATACTATATGCGCGAAATTATTTATGACCGATGAATTAATGTCAACAGACCCACACGAGTAACGAATAACAAGTTCTGATTTTTTCCCTCCACACAAATTTCCAATCATAGGCCAGCTTCGTACATGCGATGTGTATGGTAATCACTCTATTAAATGAAAAAAAAAATCGAATTTCAATCCCTTGGAGTGTTCGCCAATCAATTATCTTACTATCAGTTGTTAGCAATTGTTCCAAGCAATTTACTCAAAATTGCATGGCAGTTGAAATTCATGTATACATAATTACTTGATTTTTTGACAGTTTTTTACATAACTAACCAGTATATTAGAGATTGGAATTTGGGACGCTATAGACATTTAGCCATTTTTTTTTTAAAAAAAGAGATCTTGTAGCTGGTTGTGTTCAGAGACGACTCGGATCATGTCTAACCGTAGCACAAGGCCCCTAACACTATAGAAATTTAGGCTCCGTTCGTCTACAGCGATACGCGCATAGTCAGAGTTTTCTGTTATAAAACTTACGCGCGTCAGTTTTTGATAAAATAATTAGAAAGAGTAGTTTGCGGGGTGAAAAGTATGATTATCTCATTCTCATTAGGAGTATTTATACAGTACATAAACTTGGGCCTCATGCCATGACTCTTCCACTTTCTACCTCTACATGTTCTCATTAAACACAAATAGAACACAAATAAACTTGCGGCTCTTCCACTTTCTAACCCTTCATGTTCTCATTAAACACAAATAAGTTTCTATCCCTTCATGTTCTCATTAAACACAAATAATAATATCCTCTAATACTCCCCCTCAAGTTGGTGCATGAAGATCAAGAATGCCCAACTTGCCAAGAAGAAAGTGAAATTGTTGTCGACCAAGAGGCTTAGTAAACAAATCGGCAGGCTGCTGAGAGGTATGAACATATGAGGCAACAATATTTCCGTTTGAATGTGATCACGAGTATAGTGACAATCAATTTCAATGTGCTTAGTGCGTTCATGGAAAACCGGGTTAGCTACAATGTGGAGAGCAGCTTGACTGTCACAATGAAGCTTCATAGGCATATGATGAGAGACGCCAAGTGAGCACAAGAGAGACTTCAACCAGACGAGTTCAGCACAGGTAGAGGCCATTGCGCGATACTCAGCTTCAGTGGAAGAACGAGAAACTGTAGTCTGTTTCTTAGTCTTCCAAGATATAGGAGACTCACCAAGGAAGACAAGAAAACCAGAAATAGAGCGCCGGTTTAAGGGGCAAGCAACCCAGTCAGAATCACAATAAGCAGACAATTGAAGAGAACTGGATGAGGACAAAAGAATGCCCTGACCAGGATGACTCTTGAGGTAGCGTAGAACTCGAACAGCAGCATTCCAATGATCAATGCGGGGAGACTGCAAAAACTGGGCAAGAATATGAACCGAGTAACTGAGTTCGGGTCTGGTAATGGTGAGATAAATAAGACGGCCAACAAGACGCCGAAAACGATCAGGAAACGCGAATAATGAACTAGCTGAAGTAGCAAGCCGTTGATTTTGCTCCATGGGAAAGGCACAAGGTTTTCCAGCAAGAAAACCGGCTTTTGACAATATATCTAAAGTATATTTTCTTTGAGAAAGAAAGATGCCTTTAGAAGAACGGGCAACCTCAATGCCTAGAAAATACTTCAAAAGACCCAAGTCTTTCATATAAAAACAAGAGCTCAGATATTGCTTAAATGTCAAAAGTGCAGAAGTATTATTCCCGGCAATAATCATGTCATCCACATAAATGAGAACATAAAAAGAAATATCGCCTCGCTGAAAGGTGAAAAGGGAATAGTCAGCGTAACTTTGGTGAAAACCGAAAGCACGCAAAGCCTGAGCAAGTTTAGCAAACCAATTTCGAGGAGCTTGTCGGAGTCCATAAAGGGACTTGTGAAGGCGACATACACGCCCCGAATTAGATGCAGAGAAGCCCGGTGGAAGCTGCATATATACTTCTTCATCTAAATCTCCATGAAGAAAGGCATTCTGGACATTCATTTGATGCAATTCTCACCCCTTAATAGAAGCAACAGTCAAGAATACCTGAACATACACCATCTTAGTGACTGGGGCAAATGTCTCATGAAAATCAATACCTTCGACTTGGCGATTTCCGAGAACAATCAAATGAGCTTTATATCGCTCAATAGACCCATCAGATTTGTACTTGATACGATACACCCATTTGCAGCCAATAGCGGTCTTGCTAGGAGGAAGAGTTGTGACGGACCAGGTCCGGTTCTTCTCTAGAGCAGCAATTTCAGAGGCCATGGCTTCCCGCCAAACAACATGTTTGACGTCATAGTAATTATGCGGTTCAATTCCCACAGCAACAGCTGCTAAGAAACGAGCATGGGAAGCCAAAAAATTAGCATTAGATACAAAAGCAGCGATAGGGTAGGGTGTACCTGAGGAATGCGATTTGGAGACGGGTAAAATGGATGAAAGAGGGGGTCATAAAGACGAGAGCTGCTGCATACATAGTCACTCAAATAGGCCAGCGGTTGGCATTAACGAGTGCTCTGCCGAGGTTGGACAATCGGTGGCGGCGGTGTAAGCTGGACAACCAGTGGCGGCGGTGTACCCCCCTGTCGGGAGCAATCGGTGACTGTAGAGAAGAGAGATCAAGAGGCGCCGGTGATGGATCATCAAAAACAGCCGACGACAGATCAGATACAGCGAGAACAGTAGTAGCTGAATCCGTTTGGAGAAAAGGAAAATGATCTTCATGAAAGATAACATCCCTGCTTACAAAAATATCCTTAGTCTCCAAATCAAACAGACGCCAACCTTTCTTGCCATTAGGATAGCCGATGAAAATGCACTTTCGACTTCTATAAGCAAATTTGTTTCGGTCTGGGGGAATAACAGAGGCATAACACAAGCAACCAAAGATACGAATGTAATTGTAACTTGGTAACTTGTGATGAAGAATTTCATAAGGCGTTTTCCCATTAAGAATTTTTGAAGGCGTCCTGTTGATTAGAAAGCAAGCAGTTAAAACACATTCACCCCAGAAATCAATAGGAAGACCGGCCTGAAACCGCAAAGCTCTAGCAATATTCAAAAGATGTCGGTGTTTTCTTTTAACCCGCCCGTTCTGCTGAGGCGTATATGCACAAGAGGTTTCAAAGAGAATACCATTGTCGGTGAAGTATGGAATTAAAGGCAAAAATTCAGTCCCATTATCGGACCGGACACGCTTCACCTGCATAGAGAATTGAGTCCGGACCATTGCCCAAAATTACTGAATAAACTTAGCAGTTTCAGATTTGGATTTTTGCGAATAAACCCATACTCCACGAGAGCAATCATCCACAACTGTCAAAAAATAACTTGCACCAGTTGAGATGTAGTAGCATACGGTCCCCAGATATCACAGTGAATTAGATCAAAATTAGAGTCGACTATATTAGAACTGATCGGAAAAGACGATCGTGTCTGTTTTGCTCAAAAGCAGATATCACAAGGTCCATCATAAGAACTAACAGAGGAATTAAACATAGGCAAAGAAGATAGAACAACATCAGCAGGATGTTCTAAATGCTTGTGCCACAAGAGAGGAAGTGCAGAGGCTACTGCACGACAACCACGAGCTGGAGAATGAAACCCACGCAGCCAATAGACCCCACCTCTTTGTTCACCCGCCCCAATCACATTCCTCGTTTGCTGGTCCTGTAATACACATAGGCGAGGTGTCAAGGAGATAACACAACGCAAGTCCTCGGATAATTGAGCAATAGACAAAAGATTGCAGGAAAGGTGAGGAATATAGAGCACATTAGGAATCTGAAGATGCTCAAAACTTAGAGTCCCGGACTGCGTAACAGTATAAATATTGTCATCTGGCAAAAGTATGTTGATCGGGTCAATAGAAACAAGGTTCTGTAAAAGAGTGATCTCACCGGTCATGTGACAAGAGGCTCCTGTATCAAGTATCCAAGATTTAGAGATATTACCGGACAATTTTTCGGATACAGGAGCGCCACTGTTCAAAAAAGAAAAGAGTTGCACAAAAGAGGACCATTGATCAGCATTCAAACCAAGAGCCTTGCGATCTTGAGGGTTGGGCTGGACGGAATTTGCAGCACTGATGGCGGGCTGTTGGGCAGCATTGGCGGCTCCAGAGTATATGTGAAGGTAGTACGAAGAGTTGGGTTTAATGGTGGAGGTTGTGGCGACCTGGGCTGCGATTAACGCCTGTTGAAGGCCGGCGATTTGAGCAGCGGCGCCGGCGCCAGAGTGGTCACCAGATTCTACCATTATAACAGCGGAAGAGGTGGAAAGGGGAAACAAAGATTTAGGTTAGAATCATAGGCTCTGATGCCATGATAAAATAATTAGGAATAGTAGTTTACGGGTTGAAAAGTATGATTATCTCATTCTCATTAGGAGTATTTATACAGTACATAAACTTGGGCCTCAAGCCATGACTCTTCCACTTTCTACCTCTACATGTTATCATTAAACACAAATAATAACACAAATAAACTTGCGTCTCTTCCACTTTCTAACCCTTCATGTTCTCATTAAACACAAATAAGTTTCTATCCCTTCATGTTCTCATTAAACACAAATAATAATATCCTCTAATAGCTTTGAATTGGAATTTACTTCCAATTGCAGATAACTCTGCTCTCCTTATTGGTTAACTAGACACACATTAAAAATAACGCAGCAAATGCTGCGTTTATCTACAAAGCCTGAACGGACTCTTAGACTTCGTTCGACTGCAGCGATTCATGCCAATCTGAATTTTCTTTTTATTAAGCTTACACATGTCACACATCTGGTATTTACTCCCAGTTGCAGGTGGTTCCACTCTTCTCATTTGTTAACCGGACAGACATTAATTAATCATAACGCAGCCAAAGCTGCGTTTGCTTCAAAGTCCAAACGGGACCTTAGTCTTAAAAAAAAAGATCTTGTAGCTGGTATTTGTGAAACTTGTGTTTTGATAGAAAATCTGTACATTCAAGCCAACCTACTAAGGTCCCATCCAATTATTACCGCTTTCCAGCGATTAAGCTACTTTTGAGGACACATGATTGGCTGTCAATTTGACTAGACCTCAAAAAAGTACACATGTCCAGATGTAATATGTTAACCATGGTCACATTAAACAAAATGCAACAATACCTGTGATTTACAGCAACAATCGAACAGGCTGTAATATTAATAGTGCATAATATACACGTACCATATATCACCTCACATTTTGTTGGAGTTTCTCAAAATGCCCTAAATTCTTAACTTAACCTGAGCTAGTGTAGCTAACGCTTATTTGAAGTGGGGGGGGGGGGGATTTTATTATTTTAAAATGACAATAATATGCATGCTCAATTAAAGTGCACGAACAACTTTATGTTGTTAAATGTTAGATCGTGTTTATAAGAAGAATTAGGTTCTTCTTCCTTCTAAAAATAACTTTTAAAATAAATATAGAAAGAGTTGTAGGATCAATTTTATTAGTGTTTATGAGGTTTTGTGAGAGTTACCTCTCTTGTAAAATTTGGAGTGTTTTTATCTTTCAAGTTGTATCATCTCCATGTAGTGGTTAATTTCCCTTACCCCTGTGGGGTAGGCATAGTCAACCCATGTAAAAGTTTGTGTCCCATTTCTCACTTTGTTTTATTATCGTAGTTATTGTTTTTACATTTGTCACACTATGTTTATGAACTATATTCTAACAACTGGTAAACTAGAGCTTTTTCTCATTGGTAGTTGTGTCAACATGCTTACTAAATTCGATAAAGAGAAGTCTAACTGGAATGTGAATTATGGTCTATGAAAGATCAAGATGCAATCCATCCTAAAGCAACATGAATGACATCAAGCTTTGGGGACAAGAGACTAGATGGCAAGATGAATCAGGATTAGAAGAAAATAAACTAGAAGCATTAATCACCATACAACATTGTCTTTCATGTGAAGTCCCAATAGAGGTTGCAACTGAGAAAACCACAACGACTCTGAAGTTGAAATTAAAGTCGCTTGTATGACAAAGAGTCTTACAAATTGTCTCTACCTAAAGAGGAGACTTCAAAACCTCCATCTTGTAGAAAGTAAAATTATTAAGGCACATCTCGATGAATTATTCTCAATCATTGTGGATCTTTACCATATCAATGTTAAGATCAATGGTAAGGATTTATTCATTGCCTTAACTTGCTCTTTGCCAAATCTTGCAAAAAAAATTATTGAAACTTTATTGTATGGCTGTGATGAAATAATGACAGATAAGATTAAACAAGCTACTCTTCAACGATATCTCATTGAGAACCAGCTAGCTAAGACTAAAGAATCTCCTAGTGAGGGCTTGGTTACTCGAGGAAACCCATGTCAAAAGCTTCGAATGAAATCAAGACAAGTTTTTATCAAAGTCAAGGACTCACAAAATTTAGATTTGAATTATTGTTGAAAGATGGGTCACATCAAAATAGATTGTTGGAAGCTAAAGATCAAGATGTAAAACCAAAGCAATAATGATAACACTTTCAATCAAACTAGTAATTAAGCTACTGTTGCCAACAAGAGAGGGGATGTGCTCATCTCGAGTCATCATAAAGATAGAGATTCATCATGTTGTATCACGGACTCTGCTTTTTCTTACCACATGATGCCTTGTAACGATTTCTTTTATACTGTGGATGCTTTTGAAGGTGGACTAGTGTTGATGCGAAACAATGTTTCATGCAAGGTTCAAGGTATTTGCACTATGAGAATTAAAGGTATGGTAAGAAATTTTACCAGTTAATGTTTGTTATGTTCCATATTCAAAGAAGAATCTTATTTCATTGAGTTTCCTTATTAAAAAATTGGGTGAAAGTACAATGATGAGGTGAATTTTGAAGTTTTCTCATGGTGGTCTTAAACTGATGAAAGAGCTAATCACCACTTTATATTTCTTGCATGGTACTTGGTGCGGTTTATGTTTAATTCTTCCAGCCTGTTTCATTAAGATTAAACCAAGTTATGGCATATGAGGTTGGACCATATGAGTGAGAAGGGTATGGAGGAGTTAAGTAAAAAAGATTTTCTCGTACTAGTTGAAAAAATATTTTAAAAAGTGGCATTCGAATAACACTTTTAATTATAACCGATTTTTAATATATTAAAACATTGATTTTCAAGGAAGCATTCTTTATGCTCTGGGGGGCGTATAATGTGTGCATGTAGCACTACGTGTGTGTAAATTTTTAGAGTGAACGGATGTCGTTTGACTGATCAAAAAAATGGCGCAATATGGCACCAGGCTGCAGTTTTTGAGATATTAGATATTGCGCAGCTTAGCCAATTCGCACATATTTATGAGACAATTGTAGAAGTCCAAATCCGATGAGGTTCGGACACAATAATGTGTGCATGTAGTACTACGTGTGTGCAAATTTTTAGAGTGAACGGATGTCGTTTGACTGCTCAAAGAAATGGCGCAATATGGCACCAGGCTGCAGTTTTTGAAATAATAAACATTGCGCAGCTTAGCCACTTCGCACATATTTATGAGACACTTGTAGAAGTCCAAATCCGATGAGGTTCGGACACAATAATGTGTGCATGTAGTACTACGTGTGTGTAAATTTTTAGAGTGAACGGATGTCGTTTGACTGCTCAAAAAAATGGCGCAATATGGCACCAGGCTGCAGTTTTTGAGATATTAAATATTGGCAAGTGCTGGTTTCGACTCGCACAGGTACAGCACTTGGCAAGTGCTGGTCTTGTGCAAAACAAAAAAAAATCGGGAACAGCACTCTCCAAATGCTGGTTTTGTACAAATTTGAGACCAGCAATTACCAAATACTGGTCTTGTGCAAAAATCATCACTTCCCTGTGAATAATCGGACAGAGTGTCCTATTAGGTAATTGAATGCTGGTTTCAGAATTTCTATGTGCTTCGGCCATAATATAAACGCTTCAAGAGAAAGTCTTTCACATTTTACTAAACTGATTTACTTATTAAAAAACACACAGAACGATTTAAGATCTAAGAAATCTGACTGACTAGCACTGACCAACAATTATATCAACATGCATACGTACATACATAAATTAACAAGTGATAGTAGTAGATAATATACTATATAATTATACAAGTTGTTAGGGTTGCGACAAAATTAAAGAATAGACAAGACCGGAGTCAACTAAGGCGAGATGCTCGGTTAACCAATCTGGCTGTCTTCCCCTTTCTCATCGCATATCGGCTATATTCTGTTTAATCTTAGATACAGAGAGACAAACAAACCTGTCAGAGACAAACATCCGCCAGCATCTCCACATATTTGCAGTCTTACCAATATATAATCTCTCTTGAGTTTTTTTTAATAAAATTTACAATTATTCAATCTCATTCTTCCGTTACATCAATAAAAAACCTCATTTCTTTCATTTACAACTTGGATTTGATCAGACAATTTCTATAAAGAATTGTTTTTATCAGACAGCTCGATCAGTCATCAGTAAAAAGGTATAGTCGTAAACAAATTAATTATATCAGTTAATTATCACGGTCATGTAAGACCAAGTTACAGCATATATTTGCAGAACACCGTATGTATATATATACACTTCTTTTGTGAAAAATAGTGCTGCGCTGTTTCTGTACTGTTTCTATCAAATTAAGTAGTAATTGATCGAATCTCATCATGCGTGTGTACATCTAACATCCACCAGAAAAGCATCCTCTTCAAAAGCTATACAATTAGCTGTGACATTTGAATATTCTTTATCCACCTGAACTCTGTGAACCTGCACGTATGGTTTCGAGAAAGAAAGGAAAAAAAAAAGAGCTAGCGACTTTTTCATTTATGTCAAACCCGCAGCTGCGCGCTTTAGTGACTTTTATTAAAGAAGAATAGCTGGGGTCAGTTTTTGCAAGCAAAAGAAGGTAAATCCGTGATTCTTAGACTTAAGAACAGAAAGAGACGCATGGGGAAGTTGGGAGATGGAGGCGGAGAAGAGAACAAACTAATTAGCCTCCTTTCCTTGGAGAGAGATTCACACGCAGGGCTGACTATCTTTTGTGGTGTCCTTCTCTCCTTTTTTCTATGCTGCCCTCATGATTTATGAGGCGGGAACAATACAGCCAGATACCCAGCGACGACTAACAAAAAGGTAAGCGTGTACAGAAAACCAGTTTGTTTTGAAAATTGTAATCTAGGAAGAAGAAGAAAAGATTATGATAACGTAAATGGCTGTTGAAATGGTAAACCATACGTTGAAGGTAAGTGTTTTGGATTCTTGGAATGGGATGATTTCACCCATCATATTACACTCTTATTTATAGCAAAGCAATTACACACATAGTCAAATACAGAGGTTACCTACTACTATACGTGAACTTAAAAATTCAACAATGGCGACTGACGGTGCCTAACTTAGATGACTGACGGTGCCTAACTTAGATAGAGTTGGTGAAGTTGGTGTTGATTTTCTTCAACACTCTCTCTCAACACCAGCTTCATCTCTTTTTATGATTCCTAACTGATTATAGAAATTTTCGAGCTTGTTGCCACTCAAGCCTTTAGTGAACAGATCTGCAGCTTGGTTCTCAGTTTTGATGTACTTCAACTGAATCTCTTCCTGCAAGACTTTCTCTTTGAGGAAATGATAGTGCACCTCTACGTGCTTGGTTCTAGCATGGAAGACTGGATTCTCCGCTAACCGTATTGCTGACAGATTGTCACAATATAGCACGGTGTTGTACTTGGTTGGTTGATACAAGTCCTTTAATAACTGTATTAACCAAGTGCTTTCTTGAGTTGCCATAGCTGCTGCTCGATACTCTACTTCAGTAGTTGACAACGACACTGTCGGTTAGTCTCTTGCTACACCAAGACACTGCTCCGGATCCAAGCATAAATACATTGCCAGTGGTTGAACGTCGTGTATCTGGATCACCTGCATAGTCAGCATCACAGTAGCCAACTAGCTCACAATCTTCACCACTCTTATAGAGTATACCATGTCCTAGTGTACTCTTTACGTATCTTAGAACTCGTCGGGCTGCTTCCAAGTGAGGTTTCTTAGGATTCTGCATATAACGACTTAACACACCGACTGCAAATGAGATATCAGGTCGTGTTAAGGTTAAGTAGATTAAACTACCCACCAGTTGTCGATACATCGTAGCATCCTCTAGGCTTTTCCTTCATGAGCACACATTCTATCGGTGTTGAGATCGGCTTGCAGTTGAGCATTCCAAACTTCTTCAGCAAATCTTTGGAATACTTGAGTTGATGAAGACATATTCCTCTTTTGGTGTGATCAATCTCGAGACCAAGAAAGTGCTTCAGCTGTCCAAGTTCTTTCATCTGAAACCGAACTGACAGATTTTCTCTAGTCTGAGAAACTTCTTTTTCATCGTCACCAGTGATGATCAAATCATCCACATAAACTAGCACAACCGTAATTTCCCTTCTTTTGCTTTAACAAACAAGCTAGAATCTACAGATGTCATCGAATACCCATTATGAGTAAGAAATTCAGCAATCTTACCATACCACGCCCTTGGTGCTTGCTTTAGGCCGTAAAACGCCTTCCTAAGTTTGCACACATACTCAGGATGATCTTGGCTCTGAAATCCTGTTGGTTGGTTCATATAGATTGCTCGATCTAACTCTCCATGCAAGAAGGCGTTCTTCACATCCATTTGCCACAAGTTCCAATTTTTACTGGCTGCTAGTGCTAGTAGAACTCTCACTGTAGTAAGCTTTACAACTGGACTAAATGTCTCATCATAGTCCAGCCCATACTGTTGAGAAAATCCACGAGCTACTAGACGAGCTTTATACCTTTCGATTGACCCATCTGTGTTACGCTTTAGCTTGTACACCCACTTACAAGAGATCGGCTTCACCTCTCTTGGCTTGTGTACTAGCTCCCATGTCTGATTGCGCTCTAGTGCAACCAATTCCTCTTCCATTGCTTTGATCCACTCCGGATCTTTGGATGGTTCTTCGAACATCTCTGGTTCTTTCACATCTACTTCTTCAGCAATGGCTGCGTTTGCATACTTGGGATTTGGCTTCTTGATCCTACTTGATCTTCTGGGTGATGTGACTCCTTCAGAATCACCTTCTTCATTTGGCGGTTGGTGAACGCCAGTTCTCCAAGGGTTTTGATCTAAGCCTTCTTTAGTACCACCGTCTTCAAGTTCATCTGTCTTTGGTGGATCTTGAAACTCATCTCTAGGTACCACTTCACTATCTGAGGACCACCACGAAGAAGACTCATCAAACACCACATTTCGAGATGTGTAGCACTTCCCGGTTGATGGATCACAGCACCTCCATCCTTTCCTCTGGCTGTCGTATCCTACAAAGATACACCGGAGGCCTTCTTTTCCATCTTGCTACGTAAGTGATCAGGTACAAATACATAGCATACACATCCGAACACTCAAAGATGACCAATAGCAGTTTTATCTTCCATAACTTTTCAAATGGTGATAAAAAGTCTAACCTTTGTTGAGGAAGCCTATTGATCACAAAGGTTGCAGTATTCATCACCTCTGCCCAAAACCTTCCTGGAACATTCTTCGCATGGATCATACTTCGACATATCTCCTTCAGGTGCCTGTTCTTTCTTTCTGCTACACCGTTTTGTTATGGAGTGTTTGGACAAGTAAACTGGTGTCGTATTTTGCAGTCCTTCAGAAAGCTTAAGTACTCCTGTGAGGTGTACTCTCCTCCGTTATCAGTTCGCAGACTACGAATCTGTTTACCAACCTCTGACTCCACTGTCTTCTTGAACTCTTTAAACTTTTCAAAGACTTAAGACTTTTCTTTCATGAAGTAGATCCACACATACCTCGAGAAATCATCAATGAAGGTCACCATATACTTCATCCCACCGATTGAAGTTTGCTTAACCGGACCGAACACGTCAGAGTGAACCAACTCCAGTGGCTCCTTTGCTTTGTAGCTGGATTCTTTGTACGGTAGTTGGTGTGCTTTTCCATACTGACAACCTGCACATACCGTATCGGTCTTTACCTCGAGCCTAGGAATCCCTTTCAACATCGACCTCTTCATCATCACGTCTAACTTGGAGTAGCTGACATGGCCTAACCGCATGTGCCACAAATCTGTTGTCTCGTTTCTTCTTGTCTTGTCTATGTATGCAGCCTCTGCTGACATCACATAGATTGACTCTGCCTTCCGCCCTTTCATAATGGGCTTTTCAACGACCTCAAGGTTTCGATATACCTTCACATCATCTGGTCCGAACAGGACAAAGTGACCTGCCGATGTTAACTGTGATACTGAAAGGAGATTTTTCTTCATGCCAGGAACATGATAGACATTTTGAAGTATCATCTCAGCATCACCAGATTGAGGGAACACTACAGTATTCCCGATGTGAGTTATCGGTAATTTTAGTTGTTGGCTGTCACCACAACTCGACTTCCCTTGTAGTTTATCAGGCTCTCTAACTTCTCTTTGTTACCTGTCATATGATTCGAGCAACCGGAGTCAACAATCCAATCATTGTCATAGTCGATTTGATTGAGTGTTGTTGCCAAGAGCGCTAGTTCTGCTTCATCTACTGCAAAGTGGGCCTCCACATCCCATTCATTTTCATTTTTTGAAGTAGCGGTGTTGCTCTCCACACCCTTCTTCTTAGCCCAGCAATCTTTCGCCATGTGACCTATCTTATCACAGTTATAACACTTCCCTTCAAACTTTTGGTTATTGCCACGCTTCTTCCAACGACTGCTCCCTGCGTCTTGAAGACTCTTCCCTTTGTCACCATTCCTCTTGGATCCACCATCGTCATGCTGCTTGGAATTCCACTTTCCTTTCTTGGCATAGAGTGCCTCTTCTTCTTTCTTCACTAAGGCTCCTCCCATTTGCTTGGCCAATGCTTCTTGACCGACGAGCAAATTCTCGAATTCCACAAGCGATGGTTGATTTTGCCATCCTTGTATAGCAGCAATAAAGCTTCTGAATTCCGGTTTCAACTCATGGATAATTATTCGTTTCATCCTGGTATCACCGATTCGAGCTTCCGAATCCAACTCAGAAATTTCTCTACACAACACTTTACTCTATGAAAGTATTACGCATCCGTCATGTCACGTTGTGCAATTGATAATAGCTCACTCTCTAAGAGTTGCAGCTTCGTGTCATTCTTTTTCGAGAATAACTTCACGAACGTATCCCAAGCGTCTTTGGGAGTCTTCGCATCTCGAATGTGCTCGAGAATTTCTTCTTCAACAGTCGTCTTAAGGGTAAACATGGCTTTGCCTGCTTTAATCTTCCACTTCCGCAGTGCGTCTTCTCCGGTTGGCAGTTTTACTTTTGTGCCGTTAACAACCTCCCATAAATCTTGTCCTTGCATATATGACATTATGCATGTAGACCAAGAATTATAATTGTTGTTGCTGAGTTTTTTAATCCCACCGGAAACTTGAAAATCAGCCATATCTTAATACTTAATAAAATATTCCCTCACCCTTTTTTTTAAAGCGACTATTTTCCACACTCAAATCAGCCTCCTCTTTTTTTAAAAAAAAAATCAGCACCTCACTATTTTTTTTTCCATGACACTCCCCCTATGCTCCTTTTTTTTATAAGAAACCAACACCTATTTGTTTTTCCTTCACGTGACTTTGACGGGCAATGAATAAATGACCAAGTATACTATTACTTTTACTGCACCTTTTGTTTTGTTTCTTTTTTTTTCACACAAGGAAACCCCACTTGCCCCCTTTACTAAGTCACAGTACCAGCAACTCACGCAAGCACTATCTTCTCTTATTATTTTTTTAATCATAAACTTTCCTTATTTCTCTCACCGTACTTCCCTTTCTCTCCCTCTTTTCTTTTTCTTCTCCTTCAACACCTAACAGCTCTCCTTGGACAACACCGAGCACTCTTTTCTGGCTCTTTTTTTTCTGCACTCGGAAGATATCAAGATGCAGAAGGTTGAAGATGAAAAGTGCCTCACACTTCAACGGAAGATAATCGGTAAGTTGAGACCAGGTTGACCGCTGATTCTTGACTAGCTTGCGCAGCGAAAACACAAACACTCAAGCTGATTATGGAGTTTCAAGCTAACCACATACAGAGGAATTGGAAGCTTATAGATAGTGAAAATGGCTCTGATGCCAAATTGTTGAAGGTAAGTGTTTTTGGATTCTTGGAATGGGATGATTTCACCCATCACATTACACTCTTATTTATAGCAAAACAATTACACACATAGCCAAATACAGAGGTTACCTACTACTATACGTGAACTTAAAAATTCAACAATGGCGACTGACGGTGCCTAACTTAGATGACTGACGGTGCCTAACTTAGATAGAGTTGGTGAAGTTGGTGTTGATTTTCTTCAACACCATATAGTAAAAACCATATGGTAAAAATTTCGGGCAATTTGTCATACGATTGGATTCGGTAAGATTGGAGCCAGTGTAGGTATTAGTTTTTTATTGATTATTTTTTCATTCTGTTTTATTAAATTGTATTCTTTTGAACTTTAGTATTGAAACAATCTTACATGACAAGCTATAAGTTATATTATAATTATATTCACATTAGTTTGGTACTCTTTTTTCTTTTTCTTTTTTTTTGAACTTAAATGAGATATGTATAATGAATAAATACGAGAGTTTATACAAAAGATGATACACAGAGGATCTATATATCAGATGCCCTAGGATATACATAGCAGACGAGGGAGTACCAGGTTCCAAAAAGCTGGCGATGGACCAACAGTAAAAAAGGAAGTGGATAAAAGCAATACACTGCCAACACCTAGGAAGTTAGGATCTGGTCGAGCCAGGCACCATCATGTTTGGGGAACTATTTTGTCTAGATGACGGCCTTTGTAGCACCCTTCACGTGACTCACGTCTATGATGAGGGAGGGGTCTCGAGATTGACCCGCCATGGCACATTTGCATCTTTCGATCCATATGAAGTAGACAACATTTGCAATGGCCGCTCGTCTCACGGAATTCTTCGGTCTTTTCCTTTTGTAGTAATGATCAGAGAGCCAAAAGGAGTAGCTGCGGAGGCTCAACCTGTTGGTGGGGATCCCCAACCAGTCACATATAGTTCACCAAATCCTGCGAGATACCTTGCAAAGAAAGAAAAGGTGACCACTTGTCTCTAGAGCATGCTCACAGAGCCAGCATCTGTTAGCAAGACTTATGTCCCATGATTGCAATTTATCACATGCCCAGGATCTCCAACAAATATTAAACCAGTGAAAAGGTCAGGGAGGGAAGGCAACATCTTGATACACAGTGTTAACCCGGTGTAACACCCCTACAACGCCCCTACCAACTACCGAAATCGCAGCGGAGATAACCAACCAAACAATAACTAACGCTTTGGTGTTACAACGCCGTTAACCACCCACGTGGTTAACCAGGCAGAATAAATACAAGTGTATCGGTCTGATGATCAGACTCCCGAGCATAGGTCCTAACATCCACATATATACATAACCAACAATACCGAGTATTTAATTTACATCACAACTACCAACTGTAAACATCCACCACTGTTTAACAAACGGTACCAAAATGTAATGCCTCGGGAGCACAGGCGCATCCCGGGCTCAACAACCAAAATAACCAAAAGTACATCAACGACCTAGGATCTAGAGCCACTCCGCTTCTTCGATCCTCATCCTGCAGTGAAATATGGAGCCCCCGAGGGGGTCAGCAACCTTTGCTGGTATGGTTAACGCGCAGCCCATCGGCTACCGGGATACGCGCAACCAATTGTCATGATAACATGGCATTCATTTTAAACATCCAACATATATACACCATAGCATAGCAAGGGAAATTGCATAGCACCACAACAATACATAACACCATGAAACCGGTTCATACAAGGAATCCTTCCACCATAGTTAGTATACATAGTGAGCCTAGAGATTATTGTCAATCTCATGCTAAGCTCGTTACCAACCTCGTTACCGTCCAGTTATATCAAACGGTTAACTTATACCCAAGGTGTGTCGGATATAGTAATCCCAAGCACACCGAAATAACATTTGTATGCCCCTGTGGCCCGACGTGAGTCAGTAAACTAGCTTTGGATAAGCTAAGGGAAGGTTGAAACCAAATTGGAATACAACCTATACATACACCAAGAGAGCCGAACCGGATATGACATCGACTCCCGTCCTCACACGCGTGGCCGGAACATGACCGGACTCCTCACTCCCCCGGTTAGCACTTATTAGTGATCACACAATATATTGTTAAGTCACACACAAGCAAGTGTTTAGGTCTTGTTAGACGCACCAAGGGAAGGGAGTCACAATAATACAACATCATAATATATAACAACCGTAAACTCTTTTCATGCCTTAATCTTATAAGGTCGTAACACATAGAAAAGCAAACAACACCCAAGCCGGTGTAAACCGGTAGACAACAGACTGCAAGAAAACCATACCTTGGTCCTTGCCTCGATTGATTTCCTCCGTAGGTCACTCCTATACATGATTAATAACGTCGGTTAATTATTTATTTAACTTCAAACTTACTAAGTATTTAACATGGTTGTATGACATGTTTTAATGTCTAACTTACCCTAAGTAACCTTCATTATACCCCCTAGGGTTAACTACATAAGTCACATTCTTTTCTGTTTTTTTTTTTACAAGTTTTGGTCCGACCGACCTTACCGACCGAACTTACCCAAGTTCGGTCGATTCCAGAACACATTTCCGTCAAAATTTTCTACTCCGACCGACCTTGTAAGTTCGGTCGCATGTTCGGTCCATTCCAGAGAGTTTCTTCCCTTGAAAATTCAGCCCGACCGAACTTGCCAAGTCCGGTCCCATGTCCGGTCGATTCCAGAAACTTAATCCGTACACAAAATACAAGCCCCCGACCTTGCAAGTCCGGTCCCCAAGGTCGGTCCATTCCAGAAGCCAATTCTCGCAGGGTAAACTGGGCTCGACCGAACTTGCAAGTTCGGTCGCAAGTTCGGTCTGCTCCAGACCCTTGTTTTCCTTTTCTCATTCAACTCCAAACTTCACCCCATATATCCTAGTACATCCTAACCTCATTTGAGCACTTCAAACACACCTTAAGATATCCTTAAACACTCATAAAACTCATTTTCTAATTCCTTAAGCCTTTACTTATATCTTCACAAAATTCCTAACACTTACAATGTTTTCTCCTAGTCTCCAAGTGGTGTTTCATACCTATGATAACTACTATCTCAAAAGACTTTCTCTTCATTTTAACATCATCTTTCAAACATCATTTCTTACCATCAACTCCTTACGTCATTTCTTGAAATCCTTTTTCAAGTTCACACTTTCTCCTTATTCTACCAAAGTTTGCCTAAGTCTTTACCTAAGTCCAAAATGACTTTGGTACATACTAAAACCTCAAGATCATGCCTAAGTCCTTGTTACACTCTAGAGCACTTCCTAGTTCATCAAAATTCCTTTAAAACATCTTGAACTCCTTATGCATTTCCTAAATTTCGACATAGGTTTTCCTAGCATTTTGTTACACCAAAGCACATTGTTTTCTCCTTTAAACACACAAGAACACTAAAAATCCATCAAGCACTTTATTATACACAAACTTCACTCATAAAGCACTACATCACAATATAGTGCATAATTTAAATTGCATGGCACTTAGGCCCTTAAAATGCATGGCTCTTAGGCCCTTAAAGTGCATAATTCTTAAACACTGAATTTCCACAATATATTTGCCTTTGACCTGCAAATACACTCAACAACACATATGCCTTTTACTAGTCTCTTGAGAACACTTTACTAAGTCATTCACCATTTGCTCTTTAGGTAGTTTTAACAAGCATTATAAGCTCATTTCTCCTAAGGCATTAAACAACATTAGGTTAGTAGATTTACCTCTTTTCCAAACAACTTCTTTCTTGTTTCCTTATAAAACCGGTAAGGTATTTGATTCCTTGTCAAGTTCTAAACAATATACAAACATTATAATGAGTATTCAAGCTATAAGCTTCATCTCATTGTAAACCCTAATTTTACATTGTTTCAAAAACATTAATGTAGTTGTTTTACCTTGATCTTTGAAGAGAGTTTGAATATATATCAAGAGAGGACTCCACCTAGTCCATGAAGAGTTGGAATGAAGCTAGAACAAAGTCACACAAAGAGCTCCATCAATGTACATTTTCGGTCAAGGCAAAAACATGAAGGAAACTTGATTTTTCTTTGAGATTCCTTACCTAGAAGCAAAGGAGATCAATAATATGTAGAAAGACAAGCTCAAGCTCCTTCAATGGTGGAACTCCATGGCACCGAAATGGGGCTCTTGAAGTTTTGAGAAGATAGAAATGAAGAGCTTGATGAGAGGAAGAGAATGGTGGTGTTTGTTTTTTATTTGGTTAAGTGAGCTTGGATTTACAAGAGGTCAAAGCTAGAGTTTTAATGGTGGTGGTGATATTACCGTGAGAGAACAGCAAGAAGGGAGGAAGAAGAAGTTGGAACCGTGTGAAATGGAGGAGGGAAATGAGAGAATGAGATAAAACTTGCTTTTAGAAGATATTTAAGCCTTAAAGTAAATAGTACCTAGTTAGTCATCTTTATTTATTTAACATGTTAATAAGTGAGTGGTGAGTCACCACACTTAGGAAAACCGGCCCCCTTTATTACATAAGGGTACTTTAGTCTTTATTTGTCAATTTAATTACTTAAGATAACATATGTTACAAAATAGCTTATTAAAATTACTATTCATAAAAACAAGGCACATAGAAGTGAAATTTTTGATTTCCCATTGATATAGCCACCCAAATGTGATATTATATAGTACACATATATATTTAAGAGTAATGATGGACATTTAGCCACTCAAAACTCATTTACAAGACAATTTTTTTAAAAAATGTGCTTTAAGACTTCTTAAAGCACATTTTGTGTTTTAACTTGTTTTCAAGCTTGGTTTTCTTTGGTAATTGATTTAATATGTTCATTAGTATATAAATAAGGTCTTGGTAAGTTCATTAGGTCTTAGCCAAGCTTATCCCAAGCTTAGAGCACATTTTGGCTCTTATTGACCTTAAAGCACATTTTGTGTTTCTTTTGTTTAAATTTGTTTACTAATGTTTCCAAGACTCTTTTTAGTCTTAATATACCATATTTAGGTGTTTAAATAACATAACTAGGTTTGGGGTATTTCACCCGAAGGCGAGAAGGGTAAGTAAGGAAAAGAGATATGACATCTTGGATAGAGCCGCATTGGTTAATCCACCAATCTCTGGCCTGAAGGATAGATTTCCAAATCCACGGGTCATCACCTTTTGGAGAGATGACCCAGATGCTAGAGTTTCCCGGGAAGACACATTGGATCCAAAGTCTCGTGTTTGTGTCCAGATATGAAGTTGCATGTCAGTTCTTGTGCAAATCTGAGTGTTGCATGTCGATTCTGGTGCAGATCCCACCTCCTTCCACCTTCATCACCCACCTTCTCTCTCTCCCTTTTCAATATTTCCCTCTTCAACGAGGGTGTGGCTTTTCTCTTTGGCGAGGGTGTGGTTGATTGGTGCATGCAAGTTGATGATCTTGTTCATCAAATCTTGTATTTTGAATTATGCTAGCTTGTGGATGATGGTCTTTTCCATCTTGTTTTGTTGTCCATGCGAGTGTTGTTTATGGGTTTTTGTTGAAGACATGCATTGCTTGGCATGATCGACCTTCTGGGCAACTACAAACACCAATTCCATTACGAGATTCAAAGTGTTTAGTTTTTTAAAAGTAAAAGTATAGATTATATTTCATCAAAGGCAATTAGGTAAATTACATCATAACATGACCATTAGGTAAATTACATCATAACATGACCATTAGGTAAATTACATCATAGCAAGGCCTCATACGTTGAGCATCGGTGAATTAAGCACTAGGAAAGATCAAGGCAATGTAAGCTACTATATGCTAGTATCGCACGGATACTACCGATGAATAGGTTGCCTAAGGACTGTCTAGACCAAACAAACCGTCCTAAATCTATACAGTATTACATGAGCAAGAGGAAACATAAAAACATGGAAGTTGGAGCAGTAGGCTCCCACACTTTATTGAAACCCAAAAAACTGCATGCAACATCAAGGCGGTAGTGACAAAGCGGTGCCGGTGCCAGTGGGCGGCGGCGCACTGTGAAGCCGTCGGAGCAAAGGTGGAGAAGTGGCGGGAGTGGTAAACCCACTTTTGACATTGCACCAAAAGCATAAAAGATTGTGCTCATCTTTAAGCTCTCAACGGTTGCGGATACACTATCCATATCCAAAGAAATCACTCGCAAACATTGATCGTATCTTGAGGAGTTGTGGGAGTAGGAAACAATCCCAACATTAGTGCTCCACTCAGAATGGATCGCTTTGGAATAGTGCCCTCCAGATTAGATGGTAATGTCTATAGTAGTGGCTTAAGAGATGCACTGTCTTCAAAAATGGTAGTAGCCTGTGCAAAGCAGATGAGTGGGCCTGAAGAGATGTTACCTGCCTCCCAAGTTTTGAATAAGGTGTAAGGAAATTTTTGGCTAGCTTGCAGAATGGTTTGTTAGGGTGTGTTCCAGTGTCAACGTCACAAACATGTTTTTTATTCTACTTTTGATGTATGTGTGCTTGTATCTGGCTAGGAGAAATCCTAAGCTGTTTAAACCATCCGTGGTTAAATCTTGCTACCTATGTAGCCCCATGATCAAAAAAAAAAAAAGCTCTCAACGCATTGATAGTAAAAACCAAGATTATTTGTAGAGAATTTAGAGAAGATTTGTATGATGAAAATAAAGAAAATAATGAGAAAAGAGAGTAATGGAAAAAAATTGCATACATGTTTCAAGAAAATGTTGAGTGACGAGTTTTTGGAGTTTTGAAAATTATCACTTTGTTCTGACTAATTAATAATAACAATATTTATGTTTACGAAGAAAAATGGTTTATAAACAACTGTAACCATCGGTTGTATTCCCTCTCTGTTCACTTTAAAAAATGATTCTTAATATCTATACAGTGGCAGTGTCATATGTTTATCATTTAGCTATTATGCGTATGGTTATAAATTTAGTCTACCTCATTGGAATCCGAAAACCCGTAAAACTATTATTCCAGAGACATAGCTCAGCTGTCCTTTCTTTAAAAATAACTATCATACATGTGAGGATATAATTGGTTTAGGGTTCTGTTGAGATATTTTATATTGAGTAATACGGAATTTGTCCTGCACTTTCGTCATATTAATGCATGTTTAATCTCAATTCTCACATCTACATGCATATTCTTTATAACTAATCCCTAGTTCTTGCCCACCGGCCGGCCAGGAGTAAATACCCATCGATCTCTTGAATTCCGTGAAATTCCCAGATCTTTAAACTGAAACTGATAGTGACCCAGCTTGTTAATCAGCATTTTCTTAATGCATTTTTGCTTTAATACTATAATTTCTTCGAAAGACGAAGAACCTTATTCTTCAGTTCCACCCATAGCTCAAAATCTGCAGCTAGCCCAATAAATGTGAAATCATGGCATTGCATATATCGTCACATACATGATATATACATTAACATAAAAATATACATATAAATAAACACATCAACATGATATGTGTGTGTTGTGTACATAAATATACCTTATATTCCAGCCATAGAAAACTACCTTTTTGTTTGGAAAGGAGCCATAGAAAACTACCTAATTAATAACTTAACGAAGACTAAGACTTCCACATAGAGTGATATCACGCTTATATAAGAGTAGGGTAGAGAGAGAGATGGGAATTCCATTCCCAATTCCCTGTAATATGCCCTCAAGAAGCTTATTACCTGCCTCCTTCCTTCATACCAAAGAGAATTTCTCTCTCTCTCTCTCTCTCTCCCATCCATCTCCACCCTAATTTGTCTGTCAGACCTAGCTAGCTACCTTCACAACGTCTAGAAAGAGAGTGAGAGAGAGAATATATGTTATTCGGAATTAGATCATAGCAAGCTACCTAGCTACCTCCATTATCATTCATTCTATCAGAAAATTAGCAAACCCTCATCACCATATATATCAGTGAGATAGAAATATGAAGGGAGTTGTTCAATACATAGAGGAACCTTATAATCAAAGTCGAATTAAATCTACCCAAGTCGACTCAAATGACACAAGAGAAGAAGATGAGGATTTGGAGGAAGAAGAAGAAGATGATGATGAGGTTGGAGAAAATAGCAACCAAGATGAAAGAGCAAAGAATAAGGGTGCAGCAAGCTCAAGCAATAGTAGTATGGTGGAAGGTAATAACGAGAAGAAGAAAGGAGCAGGAGGAGGATCAGGATCTGTCAGGCCATACAATCGTTCCAAGGTGCCAAGACTTCGGTGGACTCCAGATCTTCATCTTTGCTTTGTTCATGCGGTTGAAAGACTTGGAGGTCAAGATAGTGAGTATCTTCATTCCAAACAGCTTTATCGTTATAATTAGATCCCTTGTTTTAATTAGCTAAGGTAGCAGTCAAACTAACTGATATCAATCTTAGTTTATAAGGAATTCCAAGGCTAGCTAGTGACCTGCCTTTTATCTTCATGATATTTGAAGCAGGAGCTACACCAAAGTTGGTTCTTCAATTGATGAATATTAAAGGCTTAAGTATAGCTCATGTCAAGAGCCATCTTCAGGTACATCATATCATATATCCTCAGATTTATTTGCATTTTGAAGTGTAGTTAGTTCAAGATCTTAATTCAATCTGTCGGTTGCTTTGTTTTATTGTCAGATGTACAGGAGTAAAAAGATCGATGAGACCAATCATCAAGGTAATTATTTGTTATAATTTAAAACTTGAATCCCTCTCTTCATATGTCAGAAATTAGGGTTTTCTTTCTTTCATGAAGTTAGCTCAATCCCTTTTTTTTCTTTGTTTGCGTTTAATTTGTTTTATCATATCAGGGGCCAACCATTCAAATACACGGCTTTTCAAAGATGGAAGAGATCATCTTCAACATATATACAATTTTAGCCAACTTCCCATGCTTCAAGGACTTAATAATAACCAGAGACCATCTCCGTTCACTTCATCAAGGTACTACTACTAGAGATATACTAATTCATTATATCAAGAGGGTGATAAAAATTTATTTATTATTATAAGTTCATCCTCCATAGTTGATCATATTTCTTTTAATCCTACAAGAACTAGCGAAATTCCATGGAAGAAAGGGCATGGATTGAGCTACAATTCCACTTCTCATGGCGGAATTGCTGCCTTTGAGAAAGCAAGACAAGGGATCTACGGTGGAAATGGGATAGCGGAGAGAATTCTGGGTAGTACCCATCGCCATAGCAGCTCCCATGCGGGGAGCTCTTCTTCTTCAGCATCTTTTCATCAACACCACCCATCCAAGTTAAGAATCCAGCAACTGCAAGAAGAACTTCGATTGAATCAAGGGCGTCGCTTATCTTGGCAATCTTCATTAACCAAGCCAATGTCAGTGGCGCCATTAAACGTCGCAACCACCAGCTCAACGCCAATCGTTCTAGATAGAGAGAAATTAGCTCAAGAACCAGCAAGACACGGTTCAAAAACCACTCCAATGTCAATGAAGAGGAAAGCGAACCATTTGGATGGTACGGGTGATAATAATAATTGTTCCACAGCCCACAACAACGTGGATTTGGATCTGTCTCTAGCGTTAATGCCTAACAAACTGGAGGAACTACAAGAAGAAGAAGAGAAAAAGGCAGCTGGTGGAGTTTATCGCTTTCTTTATTCCCTACTTCCGATCAAGACAAATTGAGGATTAGATTAGGAGGGGATCAAGTTTGTTGCAGTAGTAGAAAGAATCCAAAGATAGGAACGTCCAACCTTGATCTGACTTTGTGATAATGAGGACAACAACTTCAATTTGATAAGTGAGATCTCTGTCTGTCTGCATGATCGTACAAAACTTTTAAAACAATAGAGATTAAGGGTATCGAAAATAGTAATAAAGAAAAGTAGGACTTATCGCCTACCCTGTCTCTTTTTGTTGTTACCTTTCATTTGAATAATTAATGGTGTGGTTGCCTGCTAGCTACTCTCTCTTACTGATGATGCTTGTGATTCCTTTTCGCTTTTGAATTGGAAACAAATAACAACTTTTAGCTAGTTTAGAGAGCCTTGGAAGTTGGACAGATAAGTTTTCTCACAACTTTATGGCTTGCTTCTTAATGAAAAACGAGAGATGATGGTGGAGATAAAATATGCTATGTGATAGTTTGCAATGTGCAAATGTAAAGAGTTTTTTGTTCACTATAATGCAAATTAAATAGAAGGTCAAAATACAATATGTTGTGATTCTTTCATGTTAAGAATGGATTCAATTTAAGGGCAAAACCTTAAGCAAGGCTATTCCATCTAGTTGACTTGTTATTCTAGGTGGATTTTTCTCTTGGGTATAGGTTACCCACATATCCGGTCATATTGGTTCTTTCATTGAAGGTCTAATGCCTGTTAAAAAGTGACCAAAGCCACCTTAGAAAAAACTATCTCAAAAGGCTATTTGAGGATAGATAGTTGAACACCCAAGAGTAAAATCGCTGAGGGTGAGCAGCTAGAGAGTGGCTCAACGAGGGTGGTGACTTTTTGAGGGGTATAATATGAGATACTCAAATCAACAACAAATAAACTCAAGATTTAATTAGGTTTTACCTATTAGATTGATTTTCAAGTGGACTCTCCGTACGAGAACAATGAGGACACAGAATAATCAAATAGAATTTTGTCTTCTATTTAGTATCATTGACGACTAAGTAACAGATTGCTATTCATAGATGTTCTTCTATTTACCATGTTATGCTTTTAGTAGACATATTACAAGTGTAAAGAGACTGGACAACAAATATTACAGAATGGGTTATAGCTTATGTACCAGCATGTGTTGTTTGGGCCTATTTTATTTATGGTTCTAGTGTCCCCCCTCAATCCAATCGGGAGAAGACCCGGTTTGGATCGCAGAATGCTGAAGCGTGGAGATGGGAGAGATTTTGTGAGAACATCTACAACCTGGTCTCGACCATGGAGGAAGAAGATCATAAGGTTGTCGTTTGCCACCTTCTCACGGATGAAGTGGAAATCTAGAGCAATATGTTTGGCCCGAGCATGGAGGATGAGATTCGGAGCGAGGTAAGTAGCCCCAGATTATCACACCATAGGATAGGTGGTTTGTTCAATTTCACCTGTAAATCTCGAAGTAGTTGTTGAACCCACAAAAATTCACAAGTGGCACGAGCCATGGCGCGATACTCTACTTCAGTAAGGACCTTGACACAGTAGGTTGATTTTTTGATAACCAGGAGATTAAGTTGTGCCTTAGGTGCGTAGACATTGTACCCAGTTATCAAACATGTATCTTCCACACACCCAGCCCAGTCCACATTTGCATATGCATGGACACTACAAGAAAAAACAGATTTAGCTACCAATGATTTGCTACCACACATATATTGGTAGCTACTTTCAAAAATTGCTACTGATTTTTAATGGTACTAACATAGTGGTGTCTATTTTGCTACAACAACAACAATGGTAGCTAGATTTTTTAAACAGTAGCCAAATCGCTATTGCCTGACAAGACTGCTACCATTAGTAGTAGCTATTTTTGATTTCATCTTGGTTCTTTTTGTAAGAACAATTTAGCTACCAATGTTGGTAGCTAAATTACGAAATAGCTACTGCAAGATGTGGCTAATTCAATCATGGTAGCTATTGTGCCACTATTAAAGCAGCAGTAGCGAAAAATATTATAATTAGTAGCTAAATTGCTACTAAAAGTTGCTACTACCAAATAGATAAGCTAAGTTAATAAAATTGCTACTAACACTCATCACGGTTGCCGTTCTACTACTGTTTGGGCGTCGGTAGCGAATATTTTTAGCAAGTATAAAAATTGTTACTATCTTTAATTATGAAATTGCTACCGATTAATGATGTTAATGAGATTATGGCTAATATTTTGCTAAATTATAAAAAATGATAGCTAATATTTTTAAGTGATAGCTAAATTATAATTCTCTTATAATTTGAATGTGTGATATGTATATAATTCAATTTTGAAATTGCTACTGACTAATAATGCTAAAAACTTTAGTTGATATTATGCTAGAATACAACAAAATGTGGTATCAAAATTATTATTCTTATAACTTAAAATGTGTGATCACTACATAGTTTGAAATACTAACTATACTACTGCCATAGTGGACATATTATCTTTTTATATAAATTTTTAAATTTTTAAATTTTTTTCAATATAGTATATTGGTTAGCTTTTAGCTTCAAATTTTGAGAAAGAACTATAATTAAATAAAAATTGTCTAATTCGTGAAAAATAATTAAACTATATACTACTAGAATTTATTTTATCATATAAGATATACCTAACATAATATATTTTTGATATTATAATATTTTTAAGTCTCAAAGTATCACACATATTAATACATTATAAATTAGAGTAAAAGTATTAATTATTTAAATTAGTGTTAAAATTTACAAAATTAGTATAAAAATAGTAGTAATAATATAATTGAAATTAGTTAAGTGTATATAATGTGTGTGTTTATATATATATATATTTGATTTAATACAGTTTTTATTACTCTATGATACTTTTATTTACAAATGCCACATAAACTAATAAAACATAAAAAAACTAAAACTAATAACAATTTAAATCAGTTGACGTGTAGGTTAAAATTTGCATAGTAAGTTGAATATATATATATATATATATATATATATATATATATATATATATATATATATGTATGTATATATGTGTATAAATTTTAAAATGTTAAAAGTATACAAAATTATAATAAAACGTACATAAATATACGATATATTAATGTTTTTAATTTACAAAACAACACACAAATTAATAGGATTTTGAAAAATAGTAAAGTTAAAAGAATTTAAATTAGTCAAGATTATACAATATTATACATCTTAAAATTTATAAAATATTATATTATACAAATTTACAAAAACAAAGTCTATTATTTAAAAGTTTTAATTTTCATGTAATGATGTATATTATATTAGTATTTGTAACTCTATATAATAAGACTTAATTATATAGTAACGTTACATAATATATTATCTTTTTTGTATAATTTCTGACATTTCAAAGATTTTTAAGTGATATATGTATATTTTTTAATTTTTTATAATTTTAAGTCAATAATATACTTAAATTTTTATTAGATTTACTATTTTGGTCGCATTAAATTAATTTGTTATATATAATCGGCCATATATCTATTTTATTAATTTTAAAATATCCCTGGTTTGATCATGTCTCGACAAAAACTTCCATTTATATTTACAGTATCAAACATTCAATATATACACGTAGTTTCTATATATGATGTGAATAACTATCATGGCACAATGGTTAAGACATTCTATATTCATCCCAAACATCGGGGGATCGATTCCTGCTCTATGCACTTTTAATACACTAGTTTGAATTAAATAATAGTCAAGTTAACGCGGGCACATGACTCCCACTTCGTGTGGGATTGAATGGTGGTGGTGCCCATTGTTCTTCAGTAGGTGGGTAGTGTAGAGCTAGCTATATACCATTCTAGTATTGATTTTGTTATTTCTATACTAGTAGCAACTTTGATACTGCTTTACTAGTAGCCATTTTGCTACCAATATTTTAGTAGCGATTTTGTTACTGCTACACTAGTATCGATTTTGTTACTGATGTACTAGTAACGATTTTACAACTGTTATACTCGAAGCTATTTGCTACTATTACACTAGTAGCCAATCTAAAACGGTAGCAATATCTAGCTATATGAAAAGTAGTAGCGAGCCAAAGCGAAATAGCTACCGCATTCCAAACGGTAGCTATTTTTAATTTAGCCACTAGGACCTTTGCTACCACTGTATATCAGTAGCTAAATCATAAAATGTGGTAGCCCGTTGTGTTTAGCTACCAAAACTGATGATTTAGCTACTGATATACAGTGGTAGCTAAATCTGATTTTTCTTGTAGTGGGAGCTGTATATGGGACATTTTTTAGAGGAAACGTGTGCAATTGAGATAACGGATTAGGCTTTTTAGGGCTTGCTAGTGATAGAGGGTAGGTTTGTGCATAAACTAGCATAGCTTATTGTTGGGAAAATTACTAACATAAGTAATTAAACCTAGCTAAACGGGCAAGTGCACCCAAATTCATTGCAATATAACAAGTGTCGTATCCACAAGGAAATTGGTTTCTAAATCCCAAGCTTCGGTATTTTAGTAAAACACAAATAAAAACAGTAAACAGGGGTTTAGCCGGAGGCAAGCTTGGTTGTTTGTCAATGAAAAAGCAATAAAACAGTAAAATGTTTGTTTGATGGAAATGGGTGGAAGAGTACCCTAGGATAGTGGGAAATCACCTAATTCACCCAAAGAATCTCAAAACCATAACTCACTAACTCATTGTCTGTTAGAGTTCAACTCATGAATCCCCAAATCATGGAAAATCCAATTCTTACCTAATTAGTCAAACCCCTTAATTAAAGGAAGTTTAAGTCACAAAGTAGCATTAGACACCACTCTTAATCAATAGCCCTAAGAATTAACATCCAAAATCAAGAGAGCAAAAGTTAGGGTTTATCCCCCTTTTGGTCTAGTTCCAAACTCAAGCTCAACTATTAAATGAAACCACCATAAATGCAATAAGAGATCAATTTAAAGCATTAATTGATATTGAAGTTAGGGTTTATTCCTCTTTTGGCAGGGTCGATCCCAAGGTCGGTCGATTCCAGTGAGTTACGAAGGACTTGGACAGGGTCGGACCGACCTTCCCAAGGTTGGTCCCAAGGTCGGTCGAGACTAGAAAGTTCTTCTTTTGTGCCGGAATTCTCCGGATGCTTCCCGTTGGCTTGGCATTCTTCCCGAAGTGCTCGAACATTGATGCATCCTCAAATTAAGCTTCCAAATGTACTCACATGAGTATTTACCTATTAGAATATGTCAAAAGTATAAGATCACTAATAATCACAAAAGTACTCCATAAAGTGGTGCAATAAGTCATGCACCGAATAAAATGACGGTGAATAAAGACCTTGAGATAGCACTATTTCACCACTTATCACTTATTCACCGTAAAATTAATGTCAAGCCAAGTGAGAGATAAATACTGGAGACCTCCTAGGATGCCGCAAAATATATAGGGTTAATCTGTAGAGTTGAATGTGGTGGACATGGGGTAATATCAGGTTTGGAATTATATAAACCTGCACGAGTAAGAAGATCTCCAATATATTACGTTGATTGAGAAGAAGGCTAGAGGTGGTGTGGGTCACATGAATGCCCAAAAAATAGTGCATATCACCTAGATCCTTAGCTGGAAAATTCCAGGCAGATTTTACCAAAAACTTGGACAATAGAGTGGCACTTCTTACGGTGGCTATGATATCATCTACATAAATCAGGAGGTAGATAGTATCTGGCCGATAATGATATATAAATAGAGATGAATCATCCCTGGATGACTTGAGCTCAGAGGGTAGAAGAGCATCATAACTTAGCAAACCACATTCCAGGTGTTTGTTTAAGGTCATAGATTGACTTGTTGAGCTTGCAGACATACTGAGTGTGTAAAGAATGTGAGAATCCATAAGGTTGCATCATCTAAACATCCTATTTTATAGAACCATGAAGAAAGGCATTCTCAATGTTGAATTGCTTGATTGGCCAGGATTGAGACACAGTAAGAGAAAGAACTAACCTAATTGTAGTGGTTTTACTACAGGGCTGAAGGTGTCTTGGTAGTCTAAGCCCGCCCGTTGAGTGTAGCCCATAGCAACTAGGCGAGCTTCTCTCCTCTCAATGCCACCTTTGCCCTTTTTTTTCAAAACCCACTTAAAACCTAGAATATCAGCATTAAGGGGTTTGGGCACAAGAGTCCATGTTTCTATTTTATGCAGTGCTTTAAATTCTTTTAGAAGAGCATCTCTCCACTCACTGTGTTTAAGGGCTTCTTTAGATGAAGATTCTTCTAGGATCACTTCAGCGTTGTGGTGTTATGGCTAGGGGATAGTGTCATCTTGGCGTATTAGGGGTCTAATAACATTATTCTTTGCACGAGTGGCCATTAGGTGTTGAGGAGCAGGCATGAGTGGAAGGGTAGGCTGGGAAACTGATTCAGATGAGGATTGTAGATGAATGGGAGATGGAGTGAAGTGTGATGAAATGGAAGAGTTGTGGGGAGTGATGATACCCTATGGTAATATGGATGTGGAGGTAGGATATGAAGGTGGTAAAATAGGTAGGGAGGTGGTTGTGGTAGCAGGTTGGAGAGATGATGTTGTGTGATAAGTGGTGAAATAAGCTCTCTCAAGGTCTTTATTCACCGTCATTTTATTTGGCGCATGACTTATTTCACCATTTTATGGAGTATTTTTGTGTTTATTAGTGATCTTATACCTTTGGCATATTCAAATAGGTAAATACTCATTTGGGTACATTTTGAGAGCTTAATCTGAGAATGCATCAATGTTCGAACACCTCGGGAAGGATGCCAAGCCAACGGGAAGCATCGGGAGAATTCCGGCATAGAAGAAGGACATTCTGGGGCCGACTGACCTTGGGACCGACCTTGCAAGCTCTGTCCGACTCTGTCCAAGCCGTCCCAAACACACTGGAATCGACCGACCTTGCGACCGGACTTGCAAGGTCGGTCGAGCTTTAAAACATGTCACGTGCTTCCGTCTAAGAGAGTCCGACCGACCTTGGGACCGACCTTGCAAGGTTGGTCGGACGGAATTTTTGCCCAGAATCTTCTGTTAAAAGGCTACATTTTGGGGCTTCCTTCTCCATTATCCAACACACACGACTTCAACCCTAAACATACAAGAGAGAGGCAAAAATAGAGAGAAAAGAAGAGGAGAAAAGAAGAGAAGAAAGGAGGAAGAAGAAAGTGAAGATTTCTACCTCCATTGAAGCTTGGAAGCTCCTCTAATGGCTAATTCTCTCTTCTCCTTGCTCTTTCCTTTAGCTATGGCTGAGTAGTTCCATTTGTATCCTAGGATGAGGGTTTGAACCCATTTCGCTCATTGAATGCTAGAAACCTAACTCATTTATTACTCTCGTTTTATTTCCTTCAATATCAATTAATGCACTAAATTGATCTCTTATTGCATTTATGGTGGTTCCATTCAATATTTGAGCTTGAGTTTGGAACTAGACCAAGAAGGGAGTAAACCCTAACTTTTGCTTTCTTGATTTTGGAAGTAAATGCTTAGGGTTGTTGATTAAGAGTGCTTGCTTAATGCTATTTGCTGACTTGAACCTCCTTTAATTAAGGGGTTTGATTATTTAGGTAAGAATTGGATCTCCCATGATTTGGTGATTCATGAGCTAAACTCTAATAAGCACTGAGATGAGTTATGGTTTTGAAGTTCTTTGAGTGAATTAGGTGATTCCCACTATCCTAGGGTACTCTCCCCATCCATTCCATACACAAACATTTTACTGTTTTTATTGCATTTCAATTAACAAACCACCAAGCTTGCCTCTGGCTAAACCCCCATTTTTACTGTTTATTCGCACTTAACTATTATACCGAAGCTTGGGATTTAGAATCTAATTTCCTTGTGGATACGACACTTGTTTTATTGCAACAAATTGGGTGCACTTGCCCATTTTAGCTAGGTTTAATTACTATGTCTGTAATTTTCCCAACAAGTTTATGGCGTCGTTGCCGGGGAAATTGATTATTCAATTTCCCTTGGTTCGGTACTTTAGTTTTTGTGCATTTAGTACTTTTATCTATTTTATTTCATTTGTGGTATTTGTGTTTTTAGTTGTAGTCTATATTTTTACATTTCCTTCTACTTAAGAGCATTTGGTGTTGGTGCGGTTTAGGTACCTTTTGTTTTCTCGGTGTATGCCAAACACTCGAGCCAAAGGATCTCCACTTGTTAGTCCGAGACCCGAGCTCGAGCGTTCACTATTGAGAGCCATCCGAACTGTGAAAAATTCAATCATGGCTGATCTAGACCCACCGATGATTGAAGACAACGGGAACCAACAACAAATGGCTCTCAAAAATTACAATCAGCCGGACACCGAAGGGAGACCATCGGCCATAGTCCTACCAGAGTTGACGCCTCAAAAGGCCGGACAATGGGTATTCAAGACCCACTACATCACTACTGTCCGGGAATTAGGAAAATTCAGTGGAGCAAATCCCGATGAAGCTCCCAACCACCTAAGTCAATTCCTCGACTTTTGCAACTCATTTGGTAGAACTAGAAATGTTGGTGAGAGGATACGCCTGCAGCTCTTCCCTCACTCACTGTCCGACGCTGCATCAAGATGGTATAGGAGCTTACCGTCAAAATCAATCCACACTTGGGCACAAATGGCTCAAAAATTTCTTGCCAAGCATTACCCCACTAGTAGAACGAGGCAATTAATTGAAAAGATCAATACCTTTTGCCAAGAGCCGGGAGAGACGTTGTACGATGCATGGGATAGATTCAAGGACATGTTGATGAATTGTTCCCACCACGGTTTGGACGACCAATCACTATGCCTATCATTTTTCAACGGTCTCGACAACTCGAATAGACTACTTGTGAACTCCTCAGCTGGAGGAAGCTTTATGACTAAGTCACCTCAAGAGGGGATGGAACTCCTAGAGGTGATGACTAGTAACATAAGGCAATGGTCTAGGCCAAAGGGGAGAGCACCAAGAGCAGCTGGTCTCTTACATGTTGAGCCTACCGACCACCTTTCCGCTCAACTATCTTCACTCACCAAGATGGTGGAGAAGCTAGCTATAGCTCAAAAATAAACAAAAAAGTCTATAGCTTCTTCATCATCACCCTCTCCATCTACTTCTACTTCAATCCAAGAGGGGTGTGCAATTTGTGCGGGTCCTCATGAGACTCACTTTTGCGAAGGCAAGGTTTATGCCGATCCACATGAGGATGTAAACTTTGTAGGCAACCGCCCCGGATACAACTACAACCAACAAAACGCCCCATGGAGGAACCATCCAAACTTCTCATGGAGAAATAATGACCAAACCCAAGGGGGAGCTAGCAATGCTTCCAACAATCCCACGGGCTACCGGTCACAAGGGTCGTCTCAAATGTCCAACCCACAAATGGGTTACCGACCACAAGGAGCACCTCCGGGCTTTCAACAACAACAACACCAACCACATCAACAACCTTCCCCATCCACGGATGCCAATGCCGAGCTAAGAAACATGATGAAAAATCTTGTCTCGTCTATGCACACTAAAGCGGCTGATTTGGATGCTTTTAAAGCAAGCCAAGACGCCACCAACAAAAGGGTTGAAACCCAACTTGAAAACATCTCTCAACAACTTGCTCAAAGACAACCGGGTGTTCTTCCAAGTCAAGCGAAGCCCAATCCAAGAGAGCAAGCAAAAGCGGTAATACTAAGGAGTGGGAGACTCCTTGATCCGTCATGCTCACATGAGGACATGGAATCCCAAGAAGATGAAGCTCAAGAAGAAGAGCAAGAGATTGTTGAGGAACCACCACCTCCACCTAAGGAAGTTTCCAAGGAGAAGGGGTCTCCTGAACCTACTTCTACTACTCTTGCAAAACATCTTCCCCCTCTTCCTTTTCCCAATAAACTCAAAAAGAAAATTTTGGATGAACAATTTGGGAAGTTTCTAAGCATTTTCAAGAAATTAACGATTAACATTCCTTTTTCTGATGCTTTGAAACAGATGCCGATCTATGCTAAGTTCATGAAGGACATCATAGCAAACAAGAGATCGCTGGAGGAAGCGGAAACCGTTCACCTCACCGAAGAAGTTTCAGCGGTTCTACAAAGAAGCCTACATCCAAAGCTTGGAGATCCCGGTTTACCTATTGTTCCTTGCTTTATTGGTGAAATTGACTGCGGTAGTGGGTTATGTGATTTAGGTGCTAGTATAAATCTTATGCCTCTCTCAACTTTTAATAAGCTTGGAATTGGTAAATGCACTCCCACTCCCATTCAATTGCAATTATCGGATAGATCTTTGGTTGTCCCTAAAGGGAAGGTAGAGGACTTGGTAGTAACCGTTGGTACATTTGTTTTCCCAGCTGATTTCATTGTGATAGATATGGAAGAAGACTAGAGAGTGCCACTAATTTTGGGCAGACCTTTCATGAGAACTGCTAGAGCCATTATAGATGTGGAGAATGCTTCAAGTTCTCAGCAGGGCAAAGATAAGGTGCCGAACCAGGGAGTGGGATTGAGTTTGCCTATTATGTCTCCTAATGGATAAGTTCCATCTTGCTGCCTGGAATATTAGAGGGTTGAATACCCAGAATAAAAGAGCAGCTGTTGACAAGTTTGCTTTGGAGAATAATGTAAGTCTTTTTGCTATTCTAGAGACTCGGGTTAGGGATAGCAAGTATAATAATGTGTTGAGTTGGTTGGATAATAAGTGGAGTTCTGTGTCTAATCTCAGTCTAGATAAGAACTGCCGCATTGTTTTGCTTTGGGATAAGAATGTGTGGGATGTGGATCTTCTGGGGATGTCGAATCAAGTAATTCACTGTGGTGTTTCTTCCAGAAACAAAGAGTTGGGTTTCTTTCTATCTGTTGTGTATGCTGTGAATCAGAAAGCTGACAGAGATGGTCTGTGGGATGATATCAGAGATTTTAAGAAAATTCATGAGCCGTGGATTGTGCTTGGTGATTTTAATAGTCTGCTGAGAAGTGGTGATAAAATGGGTTTTAACTCTGTTTCAATTGATGTTGATGATCAGTTTGGTAGATGTGTGGATGATGCTGATATTCATGATCTGAGATTTTCTGGTATGTTTTTCACTTGGTCGAATAAACACCAGAAAGACCCTAGATCTCGATTATACTGCAAGTTAGATAGAGTCCTTGTAAATGATAAATGGGTTTCTAAGTTCCCTGACTCTTATGCTGAATTTTGTGCTCCTGATATCTCTGATCACTCACCTGCACTTGTCTCGATTAATAATGAGAAGATCAGAAGACCCAATGTTTTCAGATTCAGGAACATTTGGGTTTCTGATAAGGAGTATTATGTTATTGTTAAGGAGTGCTGGGATATTAGAGTTAATGGGTGTCCTATGTTTAGGATAATTCAGAGGTTGAAGGTTTTGAAGAATAGACTTAAGGTTCTTAACAAAACCAAATTTTGCCATATTCGTAAGCAGGTGGATATGAGTAGAGAGAAATTACATGGGATTCAGAGGTTGCTTATCTCTAATCCGTTTGACAGAGGGGTTTTGGAGCAAGAGAATAAAGCTGTTAAGGAGTTAAATCTCAATGTGAATCTCCTGTATACACAGATGGCTCAACATTCTAAGATTGATTGGATTCAGTTGGGAGATGAGTCAAGTGCTTTTTTCTACAGAATGATGAATGCTAGAAGGAATTCTTCTAGAATTCATATGTTGGTGAATGAATATGGTCTGAAGCTGACTAATGATGATGATATAGCTGATCATATCATTGATTTCTTTACTAAGTTGCTGGGGAAGAAAGCTGACAGTAGAGTGCCCTGTGACTCTACAGTCTTTGCTAGAGGTAATTTGGTTTCGGTGGATAGCAACAGCAAGCTGATTCAACCCATCCATGATACTGAAATCTGGGAGGCCTTAAAGTCTATCAAGAATACTAAGGCTCCTGGCCCTGATGGATTTAATTCCCTCTTTTTTAAGTCTGTTTGGCATGTGCTAGGACCTGATATTAGGATAGCAGTTAAGGATTTCTTTCTGAAAGGGAAAATTCTTAAACAGATCAATGCAACAGTGATCTCTTTGGTGCCTAAAGTTCCTAATCCCACTGTGGTTAAAGACCTCCGGCCCATTGCATGCTGCAATGTTTTGTATAAGATTATCTCCAAGATTATTACAACCAGATTAAAGGGAGTGTTACCTGAGTTGATTAATGATTGTCAGGGTGCGTTTGTAACTGGCAGAAGTTTGGCTCACAATGTTCTTCTGTGTCAGGAGATTATTCAAGGTTACAGAAGAAGAAGTATATCTCCAAGGTGTGCTTTTAAAATTGATATCCATAAAGCTTATGACAGTGTTAACTGGGAATTTTTGGAAGAAGCACTTGCTGGGTTTGGCTTTCATGGTAATCTGATTAGGTGGATTATGATTTGTGTTTCAACACCTTGGTATTCTATTTTGATTAATGGTCAGTCTCGGGGATTCTTTAAAGGAGAGAGGGGTCTTAGACAAGGTGATCCCCTCTCTCCTCTGCTATTTGTTATTTGTATGGAATACCTTAGTAGAATGTTATCAGCTGCTAAGGAGAATTCAAGTTTCAAATTCCACCCAAAGTGTAGTAGAATTGGCATTAACCACTTGTGCTTTGCTGATGATCTACTTATCTTTTGTCGTGGTGATGTGGGGTCTGTACAGGTTATTAAGAACATTCTTGGTAAATTCTCTGATATGTCTGGTTTACTCATTAGCAACCAGAAATGTAAGGTTTTCTTTGGTGGTGTATCTGATGCTGAAAGGAGGAAAATTTTGGAAGTTTTGGACTTTGAGGAGGGTTCTTTGCCTGTTAAGTATTTGGGTGTCCCTTTATCTTCACAGAGATTGACTCGTGAGGATTACATGCCCCTTATTGATAAGATCACAGCAAGGATATCCCACTGGGCCACCAGGAAACTCAGTTATGCTGGGAGACTGCAGCTTGTGCAGAGCACCCTGATCGGTATTCAGAGATTTTGGTCCAATGTGTTTCTGTTCCCGAAGAACATTATACAACTGATAGTTAGGAAATGCAGAACTTTCTTATGGTGTGGTGGTGATTCTGGAAGGAAAGCTCTAGTTGCTTGGGCTAATCTCTGCAAACCAAAAAGCAATGGTGGCCTTGGTATCAAGGAAGTCCTCTCTTGGAATAAAGCTGCAATGATAAACATCATACTTAAGCTGGATAATTGTGAAGTGAGTTCATCTGCTTTAATTCGATGGAGCAAGGCCTATATTCTCAATAATGATGATATCTGGAATGTTCAACTTAAAGGCAATCATGCCTACTGGTGGAGGGGCTGCATTAAGCTTAGAGATGAAATTCTCCAGAGTAATGCCAGTTTGAGGATGAGGCAGTATGTAAGACAAGGTAACTTCTCTGTTGGTGGTCTTTATGATATAATCTGTCCTACTGTTTCAAAGGGTATTTGGGACCAAATCATTTGGAATAGTCACTGCACTCCACGGTCGTCATTTATTTGGTGGTTAGCATGTCATGACAGATTAGCCACTAAAGATAGAATTACAAAATGGGCTGTGAATGTTGATACTAAATGTGTGTTCTGTGGGAAGGAGGAGAATAGGAACCATCTGTTTTTTGAATGTGGCTTTAGCAGTCACCTACTTCTTGCTGTTCTCCATGGTTGGCTGCGGTGCAAGGTTCCTGCTTGCTTCTCGGATTGTATGAAGTGCTTGTGGCTATCAAAGAAGAAAACCAGTCTGGTGTATAAGATGCGTGCCTCTGCTGTTGGGATGGTTATTTACCATATTTGGAAGACTAGAAACGAAGCTATCTTCCTAGGTACAAGGCCCAATTGTAATGCATGTATCGCCAGTGTGTCTGCTGAGTTGAAGATCCGTTGGAGTAAATTCAAATACTCATTCTCGAGGAGGAATTATAGAGTTTTAAGTTGCTTCAATTTACTTGATTTGCTTGAGGGAAATAGCTCGTGTATGTAATGCTGTTTTGTAGTTTGTGTTAGTTTTTGACACTTGGTTATTCCGTTAATAAAGCTTATCCTTTCCAAAAAAAAATTAGAATTTGACATGTCTAAAGTAGTGAAGAGACCGTCACAGGTTGAGGCTGTTTTTGTTATAGATGTCATAGATTCAATTGTGCAGGATCACTCTCTCTCTCTCTTGTTAAATCTAATGTCCTTGAATTAGCTTTGTTTGAGGCTTGTTTTGAATAGGAATTCCACCCAGAAATGATTGAAATGGTGACTGAGTTGAACAGCATATTTTCTGGCTATAGACCACGCTATCCGCCACCCGAACCATTGGAACGAGCTGCTCATAAGTCGTTGCCTTCGGTTGAGAAGCCTCCCACTGTGGAGATGAAACCTCTACCCTCTCATCTTAAATATGCTTATTTGACTAATCTGTGTGTTCTACCTGTTATTATTTCTTCTTCCTTGACAGGTGCGCAAGAGGAAAGTCTGATGAGGGTGCTCCGAAACCATAAACGGGATATCGGGTGGACTATAGCCAACATCAAAGGGATCAGCCCTCATTTCTGCACCCACCGGATATTCATGGAAGATGACTACAAGCCGTTGGTCCAACCTCAGAGGAGATTAAATCCCAATATAAGGAGGTTATCAAAAAGGAAGTTCTTAAACTCTTAGATGCGGGGATTATCTATGCCATCTCCGACAGCAAATGGGTTAGCCCCGTGCAAGTGGTCCCAAAGAAAGGAGGCGTTACCGTCGTCCCCAACGAAAAGGGTGAGCTGGTGTCTCAGAGGACTACCAATGGTTGGAGAGTCTGCATCGACTACCGGAAGCTGAACACCGCTACCAGAAAAGACCACTTCCCTCTCCCGTTCATTGATCAAATGCTCGAGAGGTTGGCGGGACAAGACTATTACTGCTTTTTGGATGGATATTCGGGGTATCTCCAAATCCCCATAGCTCCTGAGGACCAGGAGAAGACGACTTTTACATGCCCATATGGGACGTTTGCCTACACCCGGATGCCTTTCGGGCTTTGCAACGCCCCGACCACATTTCAGAGATGCATGATGGCAATATTCTCCGATTTCCTAGAAAAAAGCATTGAGGTCTTTATGGGCGACTTCTCCGTCTTCGACACCTCCTTTGACACTTGCTTGGACAACCTCGACGCTATCTTGATCCAGTGTGAGGAGACAAATCTTGTGCTCAATTGGGAAAATGCCATTTTATGGTAAAAGAAGGAATTGTCTTGGGGCACAAGATCTCTTCAGAAGGTATTGAGGTAGACAAAGCTAAAATTGAAGTAATTGAAAAGCTACCTCCTCCAACATCAGTGAAAGACATTCGAAGCTTCTTGGGTCATGCCGGTTTCTACAGAAGGTTCATAAAAGACTTCTCCAAAATCTTAAAACCCCTCTGCGACCTCTTGGCCAAGGATGTTAAATTTGAATTCACCGAAGAGTGCTTTAGTGCCTTCAACACCCTCAAACAGTGCCTTATATCTGCACCTATCGTGGTTTCCCCCGATTGGAGTTTACCGTTTGAGATCATGTGCGACGCCAGCGACTATGCGGTGGGGGCGGTCATTTGTCAGAAGAAGGAAAAGATATTGAGGAGTATCTACTACGCTAGTAGAACTCTCAATGATGCTCAAAAGAATTACGCTACCACCGAGAAGGAGCTGTTAGCTGTGGTTTTCGCCCTCGACAAATTCCGATCCTATCTCTTGGGCAGCAAGGTTGTGGTGCACACAGACCACTCGGCACTGAAGTACTTGTTCAACAAAGGTGATGCAAAACCTAGACTTCTTCGATGGATTTTGCTCCTGCAAGAATTTGAGATAGAGATCTGGGATAAACCGGGTGTGCAAAATGTAGTAGCTGATCATCTGTCACGAATGGAGGTCCCTGATGATGGTGTGCCAATCAATGAATTCTTCCCAGATGAGAGCATCTACATGATTTCAGAGACCGGAGACCCATGGTATGCGGACTTTGCAAATTATTTGGCAAGGGGAGTGGTCCCACCGGAGATGACCTATCAACAAAGAAAAAAATTCTTCTCCGGCGTCAAGAGGTATTTTTGGGAGGACCCTTTCCTTTTCAAAGTTTCTGCTGAAGAGGGGTGATCCGGAGATGTGTGCCCATGAGTGAAGCTCAGGAAATTCTGATTCACTATCACTCGGGTGAAGTCGGAGGACACCACGGTCCGGCACGAACAGCAGCCAAGGTACTTCAAGCCGGGTTTTTCTGGAAAACCCTTCATAAGGACTGCCACTCATTCGTTGCCTCCTGTGACCAATGTCAGAGGCTTGGGAATACCTCACACAAGCATGAGATGCCGCTCAACATAATGATAGAGGTTGAGCCGTTTGATTTATGGGGTATCGATTTCATGGGCCCCTTCCCATCTTCTTGCTCCAACTTGTTTATTCTTGTGGCGGTCGACTATGTGACCAAGTGGGTTGAAGCAATTGCAACCCCACTAATGATGCCAAAGTTGTGATCAAGTTTCTGAAGAAAAATATTTTCACCCGGTTCAGGGTACCGAGAGCCATATTGAGTGATGGCGGGTCTCATTTTTGCAACAAACAATTTGAAGCGCTGATGAGTAAATATGGAGTGAGACACAAGGTTGCCCTTCCTTACCACCCACAATGTAATGGCCAAGCTGAGGTCACCAACAGAGAGCTTAAATGAATACTCCAAAAGAGAGTCAACTCATAAATGAATACTCCAAAAGAGAGTCAACTCCTCAAGGAAAGATTGGTCCATGAAGCTCGATGATGCATTGTGGGCATATCGGACCGCCTACAAAACTCCAATCGGTATGTCCCCGTTCCGGTTTGTCTATGGGAAGGCTTGTCACTTGCCGGTCGAATTAGCGCATAAGTCATATTGGGCGGTGAAGGCCCTCAACTATGATCTCAAGAGCGCCGGTGACAAGAGACGATTCCAATTGACCGAATTAGAAGAGATTCGGGAGGAAGCCTACGAAAATAACCGCATCTACAAAGAAAAGGCCAAGAAATGGCATGATAAGATGATTATGAAGCGGGAGTTTCACGAAGGTGATCGGGTTCTCCTCTACAACTCAAGGTTGAAGTTATTCCCCGGGAAGTTAAAGTCTCATTGGGCTGGCCCTTTTACTGTCACAAATGTCACCCCTTATGGAGCTTATGAGCTGAAGAATGTCAAGGGGGAGACTTTCATGGTCAACGGTTCCCGGCTAAAGCATTATCATGGCGGAGACATTCAAAAGGTTGAAGCTCGGGCTCTTTACTTATGAGACCCTTCAGGTTCCCTCTAACCCTCACTATGGTCTAGCCAAAGACCTTAAAAAGACGGGCAGCTTTCCGGGAGGCAACCCGGACTATTTGCATTTTTACCTTGCATTATTTTCTCATTTAAGTTATGTTAGTTAGTTGCTTATTCTATACTTTATTTATTGTTTGTTCTGGTTATTTTTGCATGAGAATCTGTTTTTGATTGATGATCAGGGTTGTGGGCAAGAAAACAAACATTTTGGGGAAATTCTGGTCTCGACCGACCTTAAGACCAAACTTGCACGGTCGGTCGAGACCCAGATTTCAAACCCGCCAAGCTACTGACTTGGACCGACCTTGCGACCGGACTTGCAAGGTCGGTCCGGCTAAAAATTTCAAACCCAAAACATTCTGGAATGGACCGACCTTGCGACCGGACTTGCAAGGTCGGTCCGGCTAAAAATTTTGAAAAAAAAAGGCAAAACGATGCGTTTTGAAATTTTTTTAATTCTGTCATCTTCTTCCTTCGTTTCCCCACCCGACCCCCGCATCCCTCTCGCCCTTCCCCCTCCTGCTCTCTTCTCTCTCGCGCGGCCATCACTCCCCCACCACTCCCCTGCATCACCGGCCACCCCCGACAACCGCCACCACCGCCTCCGTCCTCGCGACTTCGCGCGCCACCAGCGACCACCGCCGCGTCGCACCACCACCCTTCCACCCGACGCCATAACACCCCAGAACCCTAAAATTGCCCATTATCCCCAAATCGAATCCCTTCGATTTTTAGCCCCACCTTGTCGCATTTCTTGCTTTAAATATACTACAATACACCAAGGTATGACATTCTACCCCTAATGTGTCAATTTTTGCAATTTTTATGCAAGTTAAACTTTGGGCTCAATTCAACTCGAACCAAACGAGGCCTTAACTGCCAATTTGTGAATTTTGCAAATTTAGTGATTGGGATAGCTCTTATTGTCAATTATGGGGTGTTTGTGCAAACTGAGTTTGAACATGTTGCAATTTGGTGGTTTTAACATGATTGTTATCTTAATGCTCTCAATTGAATAATGCCTTGTTTAGCATTATTTACTTGTTTTAAAATCATGTTATGACTTTGTTGGCCTATTTGGATAATGCGTGAGCCCAGTTGAATCTCTATGCCTAGGGTACTACACTAATGTTGAGAAATGGAGTTGGCAAAAATGTGAAAATAGGTAAAGTATGGATTTGCTTCATAAGTTTGGACCTTATTGGATGAATTGGGTTACCGGGGTTTTTGAATATATGAATGACAACCTTTTGGTTGATTTGTGGAGGTTCTTAGAACCGGGGGAATCATAGAAAAATAGGGGAGACTCTACCAAAATTTTTCCAAATAAACAACGTTCTTTATGCTCTATAACGTGCATCGCGCTTACTGTTTTGCTCCTTCCTTATTGTCATCCTAGTTATTTTCTAACCTTTCACTGGTTGTTCTTTTTGTTTTTTTCCTGTTTTGCATTTTCTTTCCTTTTCTTTGTTTTGCAGCACCATGGCCAACCGACAACGCCGTGCTAGGAGGAACCAAGCTGCTCCAAACCTAGAACTAGGCCACCCAATTGGCCTACTCGATGGCGTCTTCATCAACGAAGAGGCCCGACATTGGTTCACCTCCCCCAAACGACGGGAGATTGTTCGGGAGCGGCCTGTGGATCCGGCTCTCATTGCGGACCTCGAGCTCCGGCCCCACTTCGACTATCTGGGTTGGAGCAGCGTGCTCACCATGGGTGGCCAATACCACCCCCGTCTGATCAAGGAATTCTATGCGAATGCGGCAGTCAACAGGCAGCCCAAGGAGATCACCTCAGTGGTCAGTGGTCGTGCCATAGCCATCCGGAGATGGGACGTGCACCAGTTCCTTCAGCTCCCCGACGATGACCTCGAGCACTTCTCCGTCATCCACCCGGGAGACCTCATCACCAGCCGCCACCGCTACCTTGCCGACCTCTCGGTCCAGACACGTAGAAAAAACCAAGCCGGGACGGACGTTAGGGTCACTATGACCCTCAACATGGTGAGCAACCCGCTGAAGAGGATCATCCTCGCGATCCTACATCATAATGTCATCCCTCGCGACAGCAAGGATCTGAACTCCAGGGACTGCTATCTCAGGGATTATTTGGTTGCCCCGGACCCGGAGAAGCCGCTCTCCCTGTTCGATCTCATCTTCGACCACCTCTGCCACATCATCACGAAGAAGGAGTCCCATCACTTGGGCTTTCCTCACTTCTTACAGAGGCAGTTGATACGCTGCAGAGTGTGACCCGGAGCAGATGAGGTCGCCAGCCTACATGTGGATCCATCTCCGACACTACTATGCGGAAGATGGGCTTCTATCGCAATGAGGATGGCTGGCACAAGATGACCGTAGAGCATCGACAGAGCAGGGGTGCGTCCTCATCTTCCAGTGCCTCCACCTCCGGTGCCTCCACCTCCAGTGCTGCTCCCGGCCCCTTCCTTGCCCTGCCTCCTCCACCACCGACCGGAGCTGTGACGCCCGAGCAGCTTGAGACCTTTGAACGACAGATGGCTGAGCACCGACGCCTGATGATGGAGCACCAGCGCCAGATGGACGCTCACATGCAGTTCCTCCGCGAGCAGGCGGCGCGTGGTGGTGCTCCTCCCCACTAGCCATCTTCGGATCCTGGGATGCCCTGCCTTTGTTTCGTTGCTTATTTCATCTATCTTAGATTTCTCTTTTAGGCTGTTAGACTACGTTAAGATGTTTGTTATGTTTGTCCTTTACATTTCCTTTACTTTCGCATTATCGTACTGATCCTATGCGCTATGATGTTTTACGCACTTCATTGACTACTCTGCTATGGGACTCATTTATGAGTCCCCTTTTGATTATCTAATTATGGCATTAATGCGAATTCTATGGAATGCATGTTGCGCCTAGTTTCTTTTTGGTTTTGCATTGTAGATATATCAACTGCCCTGGCAAACACCCCAAAGTGAGTTAGGAAAAATTCAAGAGAACCTCTTGTCAATTTTTCCTAAAATCTTTGACTTTTCCTGTCTGAGCTAGCACTTACATGAAAATGCACACTAGCAAGTGTGGGGGGGGAACCCAGCCACCAACTCAGCTTTATCAGGGGAGTATTAGCTCTCTAACCTTTTTCAATCTCTACAATGCAACACTCTTTTTAATTACTTATTGCCTAGTGCTACAAAAAGGTCTTCTGTTTGTTTTTCCATGAGCTTTTCTTTTAACAATGAGTCCATTGTCCCATTCAAGTGTGGGGGAAACAAAACGACCTTTTCTTTTATTGATGCACTGCTCAATATTCTCATATATATCTATAGCTTCCATGTAGGAGTTATGTTTATAGTAAGCAAGTTTTTCCTTGAATTCTTGGAATTTCCACCGAACTTTTTTTTCAAAGGTTCTCTCTTGAGGAGCACTTATGTGCGGTGCAATCATAAATCCATTTCGTGGTGAATTTTTTATTGCTTAGGGGTTCTTTCTACCTTCTCATCGAGGGATTGCTAAGGGGTGCTTCCTTGTGAAAAAAAAGGACCTTGAGAGACACAATAGGTAACCAACAAATGAGAGCTGAGTGTTCATTGAAGCAGGGCAAAATGCCAAATTACCTCTCCTCATCTCTTGTTGCAAAAGTGAATCAAATGCAAATCTCTATTTTTCCTTTTGTTTTTCCTCAATGCCCATTCTTGAGAGAAGTTGGTCATGGTAAAAGTTCTCCAAGTGCCATAATCTGTAAGAACTCGTAAGCACTCTAGATCATACCCCGAAACTCTATATTTTCATTTGCCCTAAGCACACCCATGGCATCATGAGAAGGTTGGTTGCACTCCTCTTGAGGTTTTTCACAAATTTTGCTCACTTGAATTCAAGAACTCATCTAAACACTTGCTTGCTTTAAATGTTCCTTTTTTTTCGTGGGTCCTTAGCTAATTTTGCTTGAGGACAAGCAAATAGATAAGTGTGGGGGAGTTGATAAGTGGTGAAATAAGCTCTCTCAAGGTCTTTATTCACCGTCATTTTATTTGGCGCATGACTTATTTCACCACTTTATGGAGTATTTTTGTGTTTATTAGTGATCTTATACCTTTGGCATATTCAAATAGGTAAATACTCATTTGGGTACATTTTGAGAGCTTAATCTGAGAATGCATCAATGTTTGAACACCTCGGGAAGGATGTCAAGCCAACGGGAAGCATCGGGAGAATTTCGGCATAGAAGAAGGACATTCTGGGGCCGACTGACCTTGGGACCGACCTTGCAAGCTTGGTCCGACTCTGTCCAAGCCGTTCCAAACACACTGGAATCGACCGACCTTGCGACCGGACTTGCAAGGTTGGCCGAGCTTTAAAACCTATCACGTGCTTCCGTCTAAGAGAGTCCGACCGACCTTGGGAGCGACCTTGCAAGGTCGGTCGGACGGAATTTTTGCCCAAAATCTTCTGTTAAAAGGCTACATTTTGGGGCTTCCTTCCCCATTATCCAACATACACGACTTCAACCCTAAACAGACGAGAGAGAGGCGAAAATAGAGGAGAAAAGAAGAGGAGAAAAGAAGAGAAGAAAGGAGGAAGAAGAAAGTGAAGATTTCTACCTCCATTGAAGCTTGGAAGCTCCTCTAATGGCTAATTCTCTCTTCTCCTTGCTCTTTCCTTTAGCTATGGCTGAGTAGTTCCATTTGTATCCTAGGATGAGGGTTTGAACCCATTTCGCTCATTGAATGCTAGAAACCTAACTCATTTATTACTCTCGTTTTATTTCCTTCAATATCAATTAATGCACTAAATTGATCTCTTATTGCATTTATGGTTGTTCCATTCAATATTTGAGCTTGAGTTTGGAACTAGACCAAGAAGGGAGTAAACCCCAACTTTTGCTTTCTTGATTTTGGAAGTAAATGCTTAGGGATGTTGATTAAGAGTGCTTGCTTAATGCTATTTGCTGACTTGAACCTCCTTTAATTAAGGGGTTTGATTATTTAGGTAAGAATTGGATCTCCCATGATTTGGTGATTCATGAGCTAAACTCTAATAGGCACTGATATGATGAGTTATGGTTTTGAAGTTCTTTGAGTGAATTAGGTGATTCCCACTATCCTAGGGTACTCTCCCCATCCATTCCATACACAAACATTTTAATGTTTTTATTGCATTTCAATTAACAAACAATCAAGCTTGCCTCTGGCTAAACCCCCATTTTTACTGTTTATTCGCACTTAACTATTATACCGAAGCTTGGGATTTAGAATCCAATTTCCTTGTGGATACAACACTTGTTTTATTGCAACGAATTGGGTGCACTTGCCCATTTTAGCTAGGTTTAATTACTATGTCTGTAATTTTCCCAACATTGTGGTAGTGGTGGTTCCAAAGGGAAAGTGGTCTCATCAAATAGGACATCTCATCGGATCTCTGCGGATGTAGATTGTACCACTCTTGATATCTAGGCACTCATAACCTTTTAGAGTAGTAACCCACAAAGACACATTGGGTGGTTCTATATGATGTCATTATTATTGGATTGATTTCGATAATTTTACAGTCTGACGGGACAATGTGGCTGGGGGCAAGGTCTAGAAATTGGTGATGGCCCAAGTAAGCCAGGAGAGGATGACGGATGGGGTCGAAAGGGTTAAAAAAAAGAACGAGTACCACGACCACCGGTACGGCCTCCACGACCGCCTTTGTGGTGGCGACCCCCACCACGATATTATTGTTGATTCCCCTGACCTTTACCATTGACAAAGTCAGATGTGGGTTCCTGCCGATGAGCACTAAGAATTTGGTCAGTTTGAATAGATACTTCTGGTTGCTGATTTTTCAGTTTGGATTCCTCGATAAATAAAAATTGACTTCATCTGCTCAAACATAGGTGGCGGTTGCTGACTAAGAAAGATCGAAGTGATAACATTGTAATCACGACCAAGACCCATCACAATCTGAAGCAAAAGATCTCTGGAAGTAACAGTATCACTCACTGAAACACGACAATCGTAGATGTCCTTAAGCTTAGATAAAAAAAATCCTTCATGGAAGAATCCTGCTTCGTCATACCATAGAATTCTTGGCGAAGTTGAACAATTCTAGATTCAACATGATCACGAAACGTTTGCTCAATTTTTGTCCATGCCATGCGAGTAGTCATTCGTTGTCCTAGAGTAACAATAGATTGGAGAATATCTCGAGACAGCGTCGATTGAATCCCAGATAAAAACCAAGTTGTCAACTTGATTCCACTGAACAAATTCTGAAGACTCTGAAGAGGGAGCAGCAGTGCCATCAATATGATCATAAACTTGGTAACCATGAAGCACCGGAATAAACAATTCACGCCATAACAGATAATTACTATAATCAAGAACCTCAATGACAATAGATTTGACATTAGACATGGATAAAACGGGATGCTTTAATGGCTTAGATGGTGTTGTCGGTGGTGTTGCAGTAACAACATGGTTGCCGGTATCACCCATGTTGAAAGGGAAACTGCACTGCGCCTGAAGATCGAGAGAAGGACGCTCACAAATTTACAACCAGTGGTCAGACCAACTGGTAGTGTTTGTTGTGGAGAAGAAAGTGATAGATAGAAGGAGAGGAGTTTGGTTGTTCCTCGAGCAATAGTTGGGGCCGCGCGAAGTGAAAGAGGGGGAGAACGGAATAAATAGATACTCCCTCTCTATGTTTGATTTTCTAGTGTTGATTTTTTTTTCATAATGTTTGACGCTTTGGGTACTTTTACCATTTTTTTCCACTATTGCCCCTAACTTTATTTATTTATCTAGTAAAAAGTCTCCACCCTCATCTCTCCTTATTTGTCGGTTGTGTGGTGAAATGATTATCACATCCAATTCCCAATACGAAAAGAAATTGCTGTAAACTATAATATCTGCCACTTTTTTTTTTGTAAGAGCACTTTTTATCTTTTACTCATACATTTATTTTACTCCTTTTCTTCTCCCAACTCTCTCTCTCCACGGTCTGCGTGTCGATTTCTCTTACCCCTTTCATCTCCCCATCTCTCTCCACTCTCCTTTTTCATCAACATGCTCATTTCTTGTTCACTTGCTATGCTCCCATGTCTTTTTTTCAGTCAGTTTTTCATGGATCCAACAAAGATAAAAACAACAAAGTAGTTGAAGTTCTTGAATGGAATAACAAGCAGAAAACAAAAAGAAAAGCTGAACTTCAATATGAAGATGAGTACGTTTCAGATTTAGAGGCTGATGATCAGAATGATTCAGCAGTTATCTCAAGAAATAAAATAAGACCAACTGTAAGATGTAAGTTTAATCGATGAATTACTAATCTACGTGATTCTGATTTTTTTTCCAGAAACAAGCTTCATGATGTCTCTCGGCACCATCTAACATTATGAGTTCACCATTTTTTTTTTTTGAAAAATCTCAAAAATACTCTTGTTATAGTATTTTCTGTTAGGTGCCGATTTTCTATTTCTTTTATTATGTATATTATATTTATCATCGTCCACAAATCAATGATCTCACTATAAAACTAACGTGTTTATATCCTTCTATCATGTCTCTATTCTTTCCATTCTCACTGATTGTAGTAGAGGGGTTGATTACCACCTTTTATTCCAACTATATACATTGATTTATTAATCAATTTTAAAACACATATTTGGTTACTTAACTAAATGTTAAATGTTTTTTTAAAACACGTAATAAAACATAAATTTGTAAAAACTATAATACTTCATATTTTTTTAAATATAGTTTTTATTATTTGGTTATGTTAAAATATAACTATACACTTTTAATCAACATATGTACAACAATATGGTATATTGTTTTAGTGAATTTTTATATTAAATAAATTATAAAATTAACTTAATGTTTTAGAAATAATATAAAATATTTTTAAAATTAGTGGTAGTTAATACTAAAATAATATATTTCTTTTACACCACTGAGTGCTAATCTATAGTTTCTCAAAAAAACATTTAAAATTTAAATGATTATATTTTATCAGCTAGTATTTATTTTAAATATCAATAATTAAAATAAATTAATAGAAATTTGAAAATTGTAACAAAAAAGTTGATTATAATGTCTAACTTTTAATTAGTATATTATAGTAAAACAAAGTAATGAAATTCTGCCACACCAAAAACGAGTATTAACTTTAACTCTTGCCCTCTTTGTGGTGCGTGTGACACAGTCTACCATGCTTTATTTCGTTGCCCTACTGTCACACCTTACTGGGACCGTATGGGTGTCGCTCACCAGCCACAGATGCTGCACACAGACGCAGCCTTTACGGACTGGTTTGTGAATGCCTGCTTATCTCTCTCTTCAGGTTCCTTATCCTGCTTACTTTCGCTGCTGTGGAGACTTTGGTATGCGCGATGCCAGGTAGGCCATCAGCGTGTGGCATCGTTTGAGGCTGGATGGTTTTATGCTGATAGTTACCTTCGCAATAGTTCTGCAGCCACGACCTCCACTGACTCGGTAGCTCTGTCTGAACATCGAGCCAGCCATCCTGACTGGCCAGAGGTCTCGGTTGATGCTGGTGTTGCTTCTTTTGGGGTATTTGGCCTCTCCGCGGTAGCATTTGCTCATGGTTCGGCTGTAGGGGCGGCTGTTATGGGTGGCAAGCATCTTCCGCTGCAACCGTCTGAGGCTGAAGCAATGGCGGTCGCTTTGGGTCATGCTCTTGCTCGTCATCTGCAAGTCCGGCACTTCCGTCTATTGTCTGATTGCAAAGCTATTACGGATTACATCTCCGGTTTCCAGGTTAAAGGTTTAGATGCTGCAACCCAAGACCTGCTTCATAGTACTCTTGCACAATCAAGTTCCTTCTCAGATATCGCGTGGTTTCATGTTCCACGGGTTGACAATGTTATAGCGCATAACCTAGCTTCATATGCTAGAAAAGCTCAGCTCCCTAGGAGCTGCTGGAAGTCAACAGACTTTCCAGACTGTGTACGGACTCTTTGTTCTTAATGATATAGACCTTCTTTTTTTCAAAAAAAAAAGAGTGAAATATATATAGTCTATCTGACCCACACATTTACACGCTATAATTACACACATTTTCAAAATAATTTTATATACTAATACATCTTGTATTTATTAACTAAACATGTATTTTTAGAATAGAATAAATCTATTATCAACAAGTGAAGAGATATAATAATGAAATAATAAGTAATGGCTATACTTAATTTTAAGCTCACATATATATTTACTTATTGATAATAATATCATTATAAGTTAGTTCTCTAAATTTTTATACCATTTTTTGTTAATTTAAATGAATACGTATTATTAATATATATAATTTTATCTTTATATTAAACAAGAATTCATATTATATAAATATTTATATATTTACTTATTATTAAAATGTTAATTTTTGAATTTAAAATATTATTTTGAGTAAATATAAAAATTTATATTTAATATTAGTTAGTTGTACGTGATATATCAATAAAATTATATATACAACTTTAAATAAATAATTATTTTGTCTATTATTTTTCAAAGGGCAGACTTATAATTTAAAAATATTTATTTAGTAAATTTAACATTTTTGTTGGTGTCCACAATAACCCCCCATTTATTTTGAATTTACAATTCAACGTTAAGCAAATTATAGATAAAAGGCATTAGAAATAACGAAGAATAGGCCAACGCTTCATATTTCCACTCCGTCTTTCGTTTTACTTTCGGCAAGAACAGATTTCGGTAAGAAAGAACAGATGCTTACTACGCCCATGCTCATGGTCTGAAAGACCTTCCCATCCCTTCTGTCTCCACTAGCCATCTTCCTACACCAAGTCTCTATCGCTTTTGCCTCTTGACGACGTACAGGTTCTTGTCTCCCTCTCTCTCTCTCTTCTTATGGTTTCCTAGTTCTTAGATGTTCCATTTTTCTATGTTGAAAAACCTATCGGCTGTATTGTTCCTCGCTCGCATCGTTTCTGTTAAGTTCGATTATCTGGATTTAGGTAAAAGTTTGGCATACTGTACCTCCACTTTTTGGTTATAATTCTATGTTCCTTTGGATTAGTTGAAATATGTGCTTGGTAGCACTGCAGATCTGACTGAGTCTATAGATGGAACTTCGATCTTATCTCTAGTTTTGGCCAACGCGGTGATTTCATCGTCTTTTCTTTGGACGTCTGTCGAGCTGGCCAGTTATTGTCATGCGGGCTTTCCTTCTTTTGGAACTCATTTCCTTGGTTCTCACCGAATCTAATATTGAATGAGTTTGAAATCTGGATCTATTGCCGTAGGATTCTGCATTGCCTAATCTGATTTATACTGGTGTCCTGCTCAGTTATCTATTTTCCCAGCTGCGAAGATTAAGTTCTATGAGTTAAGCGTGTCATTCTATTACTGCGCTTACAATGTAGAAAACAGTACAAAGAAAATGCGTGGCACATCAAACATTTTGTAGTAATTAGGTTTTCTCCAAGCTGTTTCAGTTTGAGATCCTATTAGACCCTATCCTAAAATCCCGTACAATGCTCATTGGAAAATACTTCAAATCATAAGAAAAAGTATAAAGGAACAATCGTCAGGTCACATCCAAGTGCATATTCAAAGAAGCACTCAGTTGTGTCTTGACATTCTGTTACAACCAACTCTATATACAATTAGTTGGATGCCTATAGATGAAATCTATAGATGAAATTGAGAGAAGGAGGGATCATCATAGAGTTTTTCGATTTGGTCTTTAAAAAGTATCTAAGATAAATATGAGTGTCTTGCAGAGGTTTTAAAGGAAGTTCTAAATCAATATTTCCTTCATAATATCTTCCCTATCTTAAAAGAACTTGGAAAATTTCTTCAGTTTTCTCAACACTAACCTGGTTCCTTTGTCCATCACAATCCAAGCAAAGCAATTTAAGATTGCTACTTCAGTCCAAGCCACTTCATCCCAATGCAAAATAATCATGAGCTTCTACCAAATTCTTCAAAAACCAAATGCATAGAAAATGATTTCACATGCTTACTGTCAACTCACCATGAAATGTTAGAAAATAACCCACTGAGACTGGAATAAGTCAATAGCGATTGACTAATATATCCAAGAAGCTTAACTTCAGAGATTCAGGAATGACAATGTGGTTTTGATTTGTCCCTTCCCAGAGACAAAGCAAGCCTCTGATGAGTTCATGATTGATCTAATTATTGAGCATTCAAAGACAATAGCTAGGGAAAATAGTCATATCAAACATGACCTGCGCTGAATTGGTTGGTGTTGAAAATGTGGCGTCCAGTCCATTAGTAGCGGCCTTTGGTGGTATCTAATGGGGGAGGTGGAGCAGGCATGAGAAACCGAATGACAGGTCAACAATAAACAAGTGTCAAATGGAAAATGCAAAGGGCAAAGACGTGCCATCTGGAGGTTATAGTCTCCTAACATCAAGACCTGACATCATTAGGGCCCTGGACGTTCAACAAACCTTCATTGAATTTTCAAGTACTTCCTTTGCCCCATATTGGAAAGCTAATTCAAGGTCGACCAAAAAAAATAAGCTACTGTTGCAGGATGAATTATTTGCTGGATTCTATAAATTGGTACAAATTATGAGAAGCCATGATAAATATGGAACAGTGGCATGCCAAAAATGATGACCTTAAGCTAAATGCCCATCTTTGTAAGGAAATTTGATAAACCACAGAAAAATATTGGGTAGCTTGTCAAAGGTATAATGGCCTGTGCATGAGAATTACACCAGACAGAAAATACTCATGTAACTAAGCAAAGAGGATCAAGGAGGGAAAATGAATATAGAAGTTGTAGGATCAGGCAAGTGATTAACATGAGATCTCGATATCATCCCAGTTTTGCTGGCTTTCAAAGAAAATAAAGTATTAATAAGGTGTGCTCTTAAAGTGTGAAAAGATAGTAAGACTCTAAACACGGTAAACTGGTTGAGTTATTAGAAATTTGGGCCAGTCTTGGACTCGAAGATAAGATGGTGTCTATTAGGTGGCTGAGTGTCAAGAATCCTGAGTTGTATTTCTTTTTGACTGGACATGCCGGATGTTGGTTGCATTAAGAATAAAGCGGAGAGGGATTTCGAACTGGTTTGTTATCATTAGTAGGCTTGTTGATAATTTAAATATATGTCTTCTACTCTCTTTCTGTTGTTTCTTCTATTGACCCTTTTCATTTCCAATACGATACTAGAATTGAAGGGGAATCGAGAGCAGAACAGGGTGACAAATTTGGGCCCCATTTGGTGTCGGAGGATGGTGGATTAGGGATGGGGTTGATGAGGGTGGGGCCTAGGAATTCGAGTGGGTTGTTTTAACTTAATCTGATCCCATGAAGTATCTCTGTTAGTGGGATATCCATGTGCCTCAATACTTGTTTTTTTTCATCTTCTTATGTCAAATAATTTGTAACATGTTTTGTTCTTTTAGATTGAATATCCTTTATAGTCATTGTAGATATCCAGTTAACTATTCGCTTCACCTAACTAAGAATAGCATTTTTCTCTTGCACCGCCTTGTTTTGTTATTTTTTCTATCCTTGATATATCTTCTTGCTGCTAAAATTATGTGATGGATCAATTGTTTTGTTCTCCTGTGTCAGCAGGATTTTGTGAGCGGAAATGGCAATGATTGACGAGCCACTATATCCTATTGCTGTTCTAATTGATGAGCTGAAGAATGATGATATACAGCTGCGATTGAATTCTATCCGCCGACTTTCTACAATCGCACGTGCTTTAGGAGAGGAGCGAACAAGGAAAGAACTGATCCCATTCCTTAGTGAGAACAATGACGACGATGATGAGGTCCTGCTTGCCATGGCGGAAGAATTAGGAGTTTTTATACCATATGTAGGAGGGGTCGAGTATGCTAATGTGCTGTTGCCACCCTTGGAGACTCTATGCACTGTTGAAGAAACTTGTGTCAGAGACAAAGCTGTTGAATCTCTTTGTAGGATTGGATCCCAAATGAAGGAGAGTGACTTGGTTGACTATTTTATCCCTCTAGTCAAGGTTAGCTTTGGCATCCTTGCATTACATCAGCTCAAGACATCTAGCTGCTAGGTTCTCTGCAGTGGACTTGGTTATGTTTAGGCTCCCCTTTTCTTCTGGTTTAGCTTCTCTTTTGCTTTTCCTCTTCTGATGCATACTGAAAAATGTCTCAGCTCATTTTTCCTCTGTTACCAGCAAGAGTGTTCTCTTACATATCTGATGTATACTCAAAAAGTTGAACATAGTTCCTTGTACTACTTGAGCACCTTCTTATCATTGTTCATCTCATGTCACAATGTTATTTGCTCCATATATAAATATCCGAAGTGGGCTTGATCATTTTCTTTTACTGCTGCTATTATATATTTCTTAATGAACTATTTCTGGCTGCTTTTTTTATACTAATCTTACATTGTTCACCACTTCCGTCTTCAGAGATTAGCTGCAGGGGAATGGTTTACTGCTCGAGTTTCTGCATGTGGGCTGTTTCACATTGCTTACCCTAGCGCATCAGAGACACTGAAAACTGAGTTGAGGTCAATATATAGCCAGTTGTGTCAAGATGATATGCCAATGGTGAGAAGGTCTGCTGCTACAAACTTGGGAAAGTTTGCAGCTACTGTTGATCCTGCTCATCTGAAGAGTGATGTCATGACATTGTTTGAGGAGCTTACACAGGATGGTACATAGACTCCAATCTTACATCATAGTCTTCTTTTGTTGTGGGTCAAAATGAGGCTCAAATCTGCATCTCTGTGGAAAATATTGTGTATAAATTTTGTGTGATAAGTGTTGAGCAACCTCTGTAGAGGTGAACATTGGTTTTGTGTTCACATTGGCTCCTCTCTGTTATGGTTATTTGGCTTTGTTGACCCTTGTTTTTTTTCGTTTCCTTTCACCTATTTCAGATCAGGATTCAGTGCGCCTTTTGGCTGTTGAAGGATGTGCTGCGCTAGGAAAGCTTTTGGAGCCTCAGGACTGTGTTGCTCATATACTACCTGTTATTGTCAACTTCTCTCAGGTAACTTTGGTTTATATGGTTTGGTGTTTTTATGGATCAGATCTTCGCAATTTTCTTTTTGCACAAATGATATCAATTTACGCTGCAGCTGGGTTAGAACATAAATATTGACGTGCATTTTAGGATGAACATATTATGAGGTTTCAGAAAGAGCATCAGAAGTTTCTAATTTAAAAATTGTAGGCAGGTTTCTAGTTTTAATTTTGGGACTGAAGTTTTTTTATTGTATTCTGTTGCATTTTAATATGTTAACTTTTGCTTGAGCAGGACAAGTCTTGGCGTGTACGCTATATGGTTGCCAATCAGCTGTACGAACTATGTGAGGCTGTTGGACCTGAGCCAACTAGGTAAGCTGTTGCTTCATTTATCATTCATTTGTAGTGATGATTGTTTTATCAGTTTATTGTGTCTGTATTGTTCTTTTATATGCCCATCTGTTAAGAAGTTGATTTGCATCTCTTACCTAACGTGGAGTTCATCATTTTTTTACCAGAGCGGATTTAGTTCCTGCATATGTACGGTTACTTCGTGATAACGAAGCTGAAGTACGTATTGCAGCTGCTGGAAAAGTGACCAAATTCTGCCGGATACTAAATCCAGAGTTGGCCATCCAACATATCTTACCTTGCGTTAAGGTATATTTGTTGCTGAAAACTCCCAGTGCTTGGTTTACTTCAATGTCAATCTATAGTCTCACATTCTCACTGGCATTTATGCTGGATTTGCAGGATTTGTCATCTGACTCTTCTCAGCATGTTCGATCTGCATTGGCCTCTGTTATTATGGGAATGGCTCCTGTATTGGGAAAGGTACATATAGATGATGGTTTTCAAATCTCTTGATGATATTTCAAGTCTCTTGATGATATTGCGGTGCACTTGTATGATTTTTGTATGTGATATGATATAGATATACTGACCGTTAGAGAAATTGGATTGCCAATTTCCATCCCCTGAGTGAGTTGCCCTGAAGGAATGAATTGATTGATTCTTGCATTGGGGTCGTTGGACAGTATATTAGGGTTACTGTTCACCGACAATAAATGTTTATTGCATAATACATTATAGAGATTCCCGAATTTTTTAGCTCACATTTAGCTTAGAAGGGATATTCAGGAGTTAGACCGTTGACCTCATTTGTTGCTTGCCTCATACACAAGGTTTTAAATTGGGATTTCTCTTTTCAGTATTTGTTTTCTTGTTCAGTTCCTGGATCTGAGCTCTATATTTTAAGGTGTATATAAGCTATTTCTCTGCCTTACACAAATTTGATTTCCCCCCATTCTTTTGCCTAGCTGAATCGAGAGCTGATGTTAGTTGTCAGCTGAAATTAGAAAAAGTGGAGAGAAAATAGTTGATATGACAATTGATGTATGTGACATACAGAGAGAACAAACTAGCTGATCAAATAAACTAGCTTATAACATTGACAAAAGAATGGGCCCGTAGGAGTATTAATTGTGGTTTCTGTTATGCCTTATTTCTTCATGTGTTAAAAAGTTGTTGAGGCAGATGAAGTACTTGTTACACTTGATATATCACTTATGTTTCACATGCCATTGGGACTTGACCTGTTGTTTCAATTGTTTAGTTCCATTTTATGAGCTGCATGATTTTGTTGCTGGAGGAATTTCCTCAACTTTAGTATTTAATGAATTGCTATAGCCACATTAGTATACTCTTGTTGACATATTGTACGTACCAAATACAGGATGCTACAATTGAGCAGCTCCTCCCAATTTTTCTTTCTCTTCTGAAAGACGAATTTCCAGACGTACGACTCAATATAATCAGCAAACTCGATCAAGTGAATCAGGTTTGCGTTCGTTCTATTTTTCTTTATTTTCTAATTATACTTCGCTTCACTCAAAAGGTTTACATGCGATTGCCTAAAATTAATCTTCAAAAAAGTTTGGCTGATGTATACATGAAATGTTGTTAGTTGAACTTGTAAGTTAACGTGATATTCTTCTTCAATATGTTCATCAAAAGGTAGCAGTTTATTGTCGAAACTGCACCCATGTTTATTGTCACAACTGCACCCATGAATTTGGCGTGCCTTAGAATGTAAATATGTTTCGGCTGTACGAATCATGTCATTGCAGAATGAGATTATGACTTTGTTCTCAGTTCTACGTTAAATTAATTAATTAGTGAAACTAAAAGGCGCACTAGTTTCCTTGTGGTTTTGTATATGATCAGAGTTTATATATCTCAAGTGTTGGCAATAATATCAACATAGTTTATTATGACTGATCAAAATTATTATTGCAGGTGATTGGAATTGATTTGTTGTCTCAATCTCTTTTACCTGCCATTGTCGAGCTTGCTGAAGATAGACACTGGAGAGTCCGACTTGCCATAATAGAATATATACCATTATTGGCAAGTCAGCTAGGAGTCGGGTTCTTTGATGACAAGCTTGGTGCCCTCTGCATGCAGTGGTTGCAGGATAAGGTTTGTATCTCATTTAGTGACTTACTTTCTGATTGGGTGGTGCTTCTTTGCTTGCGTCAATGTAATTATTTGTTTAATGTCACAAATCTCAGTACTTTATGCCCCTTGCACCTTTGGTTGTATGTATTGTTGGCTTTTGACCGAGTCATTCTTTGGGGGCTCATATGTGTACGATTTTCTTTAGATAATATTATTTTGTCATATTAGTAGCTTTTCAAGAGCCTCGGCAGATACTGAAATGTTATAATACAGGTTTACTCAATTCGTGATGCTGCTGCCAATAACTTGAAACGGCTCGCGGAGGAATTTGGTCCAGAGTGGGCAATGCAGCACATAGTTCCACAGGTTGGACTGATCAGCTTGCTTTCATTTACTGTTCTGTTGTCGGTGCATATGCGCTTGAGACGAATTTGCTGCGCCTCATGTCTACGCATGACAGTTCCCATTTTCAAACTAGATGTTCGGGATTATTACATGCACAAAGTTACCTATAGCCACTTGAGGATTATCTAGCGTTTTGTATGCATCTGATGATTCATATAATGCCGTATTGAGCAGGTTTTAGAAATGATGAGCAACCCACATTATTTGTATCGTATGACCATTCTGCACGCTATTTCCCTTTTGGCTCCTGTCTTGGGTTCTGAAATTACGTGTTCAAAGTTGCTCCCAGTTGTCATTAATGCTTCAAAGGACAGGTAAGTAGCTCCTGCTTCTTGTCCTTCAACCCAAACCAAGTTTATTTGTCTTGTGTTTTTCGTGACTTGGCAGTGGTTGCTGTAGGGTACCCAACATCAAATTTAACGTGGCAAAGGTGTTGCAATCTCTTGTTCCAATTGTCGATCAATCTGTAAGTAGTGCATCTCTGATTCTACTGTAAGGGGGCGTTCGATCTTTTTCTCCAAAAGCTAGGTTTTGTAGCTTTATGTTAAAGCTGACTCTAGTTAACAAATACTAATTGGACAAGTGTACTATAGTTAGATGTACAACAAATAATATATTGACACATGTCCATTATTTTTGAACATCACTAGATTAATCCCTCACTCGCCATTATAGAACGGCCCCTAAATGGTTGTTTCATGGTGGCCAGCTTGCCTGCTTATTGAAATGTCTTGATCAAATTCAACTTTTTGATTAGGTTGTAGAGAAAACAATTCGGCCCAGTTTGGTGGAGCTGAATGAGGATCCCGATGTTGATGTTCGTTTCTTTGCTAACCAAGCCCTTCAATCAATTGACAACGTGATGATGTCGAGCTAAGACACCTTTTGTTTAAACCACATTAACCTATGATTATCAGAATAGGTGCCTCTTTATGAAGCTTTTAGCAGCCCGACAAAAGCAGAAGCGGAGATATTGCTCACCACCTTCGAAGTGCAAGCAGCTTGTGTTTACATCTTCCCCCTTTTCGGTTTAGTGTTTCTCGAGTGATATGTTTCGTAGGGACAGCCCTTCGGCATTTCTAGTGGTTTTGTAACATCTCTATATAGGCCGGTAAGGATGAATATCGACTCGTTTTTTTTTTCGATTGTTTGGAAAAAGTGTGCATCCTTGTTATTCCAACTGGTTATTTTGGACCAACTGATATATAAAATGAAACATCATACGCATGTGCTCTTATTTCAGTGAAGAAGGTCCTTGTCCTCTTCTGAAGTTTAGCTTGTGCATAACTATTGGATTATAAAACATATTTATTCAAGAATTAACGAGTTAGTATTTATTATGTATCATATAGTATAAAGGGAAAATTCACAAGATTTTAAGTTTCTAATTCACAAAATATTACTGTTTTTTTTGTAATTCAGCTTTAAATATGTTTAAACGTTGTCTAAAATTAATGAAATTTTACATGGATGATGCTAAAGTGTTATATTTTGGTTCAATATCAAATTTGAAGTTTTTTAAGCTCATATGTGACATGTGGCATGTTCATTGGGTCCCACATGTCATATATGAGTTTAAAAAACTTCAAATTTGATATTGGACTAAAATATAACACTTTAGCATCGTCCATGTAAAGTTTCATCAATTTTGGACAACGTTTAAGCATATTTAAAGTTGAATTACGAAAAAACAGTGATATTTTGTGAATTAAAAACTTAAACAATAGTATCTTGTGAATTTTCTCTAGCATAAATAAACTGAACTCGTTCGCTCAGTCGAGTTTTCACTTCGCTCAGTCGGAAATTTAAAAAACTTTACCGATTTGCCCTTACCCTTAAATTCTCCTATATATACACCTTTACCCTCTATTATCTCTCCACAAAATTTCAAACTCTCAAACTCTTTATCTCTCTAGAATTCTCTCTGACTTCTCTCTAGAAGCGGTAACCGGAGCGGGAGCGGGAACGGGAGAAAAGCCGGTGCTCAAGTCATCATTCTGTTAGCTCGATCTGCAAAATCAGGTTCTTTTCTGTCATAATTTACAGTTTTTTAGCGTAGAATAGCAGTAAAAGTAGCAAAATTAGCAGAAAACAGTAGACGAATTCGGAAACGGGAGAGGAAGAACAGCCGGCGCAGGCGCCGGCAACATGTAGGGCGCGCGGGCGCGCGGGTTGGTGAGTGCGCGCAGGCGCCGGGGTGGGTGGGAGCGCGCTGGCGCGGCGGAGAAAGGCGGGACGCTGGCGCGGAGGAGACCAAGGCGGCGCTGGCGCGGAGGAAATGGAGGCGGCGCGGGCGCGGCGGAGCTGGAGACGGCGCTGGCGCCGGTGATTCTCGGTGGGCGCTGGCGCGCGCTGTCGGGACCGCTCCGGGCTCGTTTTTTGCTGTTTTGTTACGTTTTTTACATTGTGTACCTCTATTATGCGTGTTTTAATCAGTTATGCGTGTTTTAATCAGTTATGCGTGTTTTAATCAGTTCTAAGATAGAAAGTTAATTTATTTTTGACGTTGAACTACTGAGATGCATGTATGACCGGTATTGAGTAACCTCGACCGGTCTTGACTAACTGTAAAAATAGTATGACTAAATTCTACGGTAAACAACAGATGGCGGGAGGAAAGGGCAAGGGTTTGCTTGGTAGGTTCGGTTTGGGTAAGGGTAAGTCGATTTCCGACCGAGGCGAGAGTTCATCACACCCTCGTGTGAGCGGGCCTGATGCTGCTGCTGCAGAGAGGAGGCGTACACAGTACGCTACAGCTTCTCGCTTCGTCCAGGAAGCGTAGGGAGATTGAGTTTCTACGAGCCCGTGAGGAGAGGATGCGGGCGGAGTTTGAGCTGGAGCAGGGGGGAGGAGGAGGAGGAGCAGCAGGAGCAGGAGGAGGAGCAGGAGGTGGACCAGATGCATAGTGTGGATCTGGACTCATTGATCGGCGATGGGACGCTGGTCGTGAGGTCTGATAGTCCTGATTGGCCTACTCCTGGACAGAGTGGGGCCGGAGACGCACGTCATCACGAGGCTGACGCTGATGACGAGGACATAGATGAGCCGGTTGCTGAGGTGGCCACACGGGTGCGCCGTCGTCGCCGGTCCCCAGTACATGGTCCGGCAGAGGGGGTGGCGCAGATGCCGGCTGCTGATGCTTGGTTGCTTGGGCAGACTCCAGTGCCCGGAGGCCCTCAGGATACGAGTTTGATCCCGAGTTTCGGTGGTCACGTCGCGCTTGACGTGTGGCGAGGAGTGGTATGTTTCCCGTCTGGTAATAGATTCCATAAAATTTAAGATTGTTTAGGAAATGGTTAATATAGTGTGAACTCAATCATAAATATTCAACAGGAGAAGGGATGTCTTAGCTTCAAGCCTAAGACGAAGTATTTGGAGGCGTGGACTCCGAGTACATTGAGGCACCCAGAGTCTCTAGCAGCGGTCGAGGATAGCGGACTTGCGCATCTTGTCGACATAGCGCATGGTTGTTTTGACCTCGCGCTCCTCTCAGCGTTCGTGGAGAGATGGCAGCCTGACACGAACTCCTTTCACATGCCATTCGGAGAGATGACTATTACTCTCCACGACGTCTACCACATTTTGGGTATCCCCATCACTGGCATGGCGATTTCGTACCAGCCCGAGGATGGCGCCCGGGTCGGCATAGCGGCCCCACCATTACATGTTCTCATCCCCCACTTCCTACGGCTGTTTGCCGCGGCGGACCAGCAGGAGCTGATAGACTGTAGGTTCCTGGAGAAGAGCCAGGTACGTTACCGAGCTCTTCATGATACTTGTGGCGGTCCATACTGTACCCCACTTCAGGAGACGACGGCGTTCCTCTGGTGGCTGGTGTCCCACTCATTGATCATCGACAAGGGCGGGGATCGTGTTATGCCCTCGTCCTACTGGCCGATCCGTGACCCTAGTAGGGTCCACTTGTATGCGTGGGGGACCGGGACACTGGCATACCTGTACCGACAGCTCGGCATCGCTTCCCGGGCGGATACACGTCAGCTGGCTGGTTGCCTGACGTTGTTTCAGGTGAGAACTTGATTGTGAGCTCACGAGTTAAGTATTGTAAACTTGTTGATTGACTATGTTGGCTAATGTTTTCGGATGATCACCGCAGTGCTGGATCTATGAGTACTTCCCCATGTTCAGACCGGAGCCCCTTTCAGACTGGGATGGTTGCTCCCCGGCGGCGGCGAGGTGGCCTCGTTACACGAGGAATTTGATGGACGATGAGAGGCTACGTTTCGTGAGGGGACGGCTGGACATGATGTCCTCTACTGAGGTACGAGTTGCTTAGCGATTGTAGTAATTAAAAGTTGACGGTTAACGTATCGTCAAACATTGTTTCTCATTTAAGTTGTTAATTGTTTTCCATTAAATGAAACGTAGGTTGTTTGGCTGCCATTTGAGGCAGAGGGTGCCCTCGTATCACAGGCGCGCTCCCGGTATTATGGCACCATACAGTTCTTGGATATTGCTGAGCCGTATATGCCCGAGCGGTGTCTGCGCCAGTTTGGATACATGCAGACTATCCCCCCTCAGCCTATCAGACCCGACAGCCATTATCGTCCCAGACATGGGAAGACGTACCTTGCTTCGTACGACTACGGGACAGCCGTGTGGGACAACACGACAGGGCCCAGCAGGTGGAGGTTTCCTCTGGCACGTGCGGATATGCCATGGGCCGTGGCCCCGGATTACATCCGGTGGTTCCAGCGCGTTTCTCATGTTCAGGTGCGTCCCCTGGGAGCGGACGGTGGCCCCAGTACACGACGAGAGGATCAGCTCCAGGTAAATACTTAGTCTTGTTAATTTTTTTTGTTTGTAATTGTTTTTAAATACTAACTTCACATTTATATCTTACTGCAGTATTGGGATGAGACAGCGCCGCTTATCATGAGACTCGCCCCGGAGAA